>JAJEJO010002551.1:154304-434111 GCA_020662805.1 Glaucomys volans
AGGTGGCTGAGTGGAAATACAGAGGAGGAAGACCGGAATAAATTAAAAGGGAGCTGGATGTGATGGAAATTATCAAACTAACATGAAAAGGGAATTCCTGCTTCAGAAGGAAGACACGCTGATCCAGGTGTCTGGGCTTTAACTGAACCAGTGTGGGTTCTAGACCAGGAAAGAAAGCTAAAACAAGGGCCCTGGGAGGGCAGTGGAGAAGTCACCCTGGGCTAGGGATCTGGAAGGTTCCCCTGAGACTCCTGTGCTCAAGGCCTGGATCCAGCTGGTGCTGCTATGGGAGGTGGTGGAAAGTGCAGCAGGTGGGTCTTCCTGGAGAAGTAGGTCACCAGGGTGTGTCCTTGAAGGGCACCTCTTGTCCCGCACCTCGTCCGCCTCCCCTCTGCTTCCTGGTTGCCGGGAGGTGAGCAGCTCTGCTTCACCAGGTACTCTCTGTGACGATGTGCTGCCTCCTCAGAGGCCCAAGGTGAGAAAGTCAAATAATCAAGAACCAAACCATGAGCCCAAACAAACCTTTCCTCCTCTAAATGAATGTTCTGGGGTATTTTGTCATAGCAATAGGAAGCTGACTAACACACCCAGGGAAGATAGAACTAGATAACCAGGTTCTGGAGACTAGTTAGCTACACTAAGCCACGGGAAGGAAGGAGAGGAACTTACTGGGGCAACAATTATCCTTTGAAGACTCTTCAATTTGAGCTGAGGAAGGGTGACCCGGAAGAAATATCTCCGGAAAGGACTGGAGTGAATGTGAGCAGTCTAGCTGGAGGGTCGCTCAGAAGTCACTCATCTGGAAGGAAGCTGAAATCATCATATAGACGGGGAGGAACCATTTAGAGAGAGAATTCAGAAGCGAAGGGCTAAGAAAACCTTGCAGCTTCTCCAACACACATCATAGGCTTTTGATTTTTAGTGGCAAACTATCAGGAAAAATTCGAAACCAAAGACCTTGGAAATACGTTAGAGATGAGATTGGACTCATATGGGGACTAAGGTTCTCAAAATATTCCAGAGACAAACATCTAACAAGCAAAGTCATCCTGAAATATCAAACTGTTGATTTCACGGTCAGTAACAACATGAAGTAGAGTTCTGTGGAATTTGACTATGTAAATAAATCATGGTCAACTAATAACCCGACTTCAATCACTTAACACCATGACGGGAAAAAGCAAGCACTGTCTCCAACAGGTACACAGGGCCCAGCATTCTAGCCCTCTCATGGACACTGTGACCACCACCACCAAAATCCATGTTGATGTTTCTTAGGGCCCTAAACAGGACAAACTCCTGTGACCAAGAGCCACACAAGGTTCCGGACACTAGGAAAGTAATCCAAATATTCTCCTTAGTCCTTTTTGAGCTTCTGGTAGAGGCATGAAGCCAGAAGCCATTTCCAAAGCTTTGTAAACAGAAGGTTCTGGAGCTTGACCTTCAAAGGAGGAAATAATGTGGCTTCTGCTTCCCAGGAAAGCACAGCAATGGGCAGGTCCTACCTGCAAAGACAGCCCAGGCACCAGAGCAGAAACAAAGATCACGTTGCCCTCCTGCCTCATTTCCTCCCTGATCTTCCACAGTGTGCACCAAAACTAAAGAGGAGCCACTTTTTAAGCAACAGAATCTAAAGAGAATGGCTGATATTTCTTTAGGACTTATTATGTACCTGGTACACACCTTAAACCTTCACACACACCAAAGTGAGCAGTAGCTATTGCCATTACCAACTGGGTTCTATGCAAGGAGGAACCAAGGCGCTCAGAGCTGGGTCGCCAGGCATCCCTCCTCAGGACTGGAATCCAGCAGGAATGACCGCAGAGTCCCGCCCTCCAGCACCCCGCTTCCATCCTGAGCCACAGACCCAGGCCCGACACACCGCCTGTTAAAAGTAAACTATTGTTTAAAGACGGTAAACACTGTCTATGACATAAGTGTTTTTTGATTATTGCAAAAATCTCCAAGAGGACCAGACACAAACAAAGCAAGAGAGAAGAGGAACACAACACACAACTTTCTGAGGACAGCTTCCATAAAACAAACCGCATTTGGATACAGAGAAATTTTGACCATTTAGGGTGACGAAAAGAAAAATGGGGTGAGCAAAATAGAAGACAAGGTGGAGCCTCCATTGCTGGACCAGAGTTTTCACGGGATTCTCCTGTAGGACTCACGTTTACTGACTATAGATTTTGGACTACATGCAGAATTGCCCTTAGGATAACCTCAGGATGTATTTAGAAAGTTTACTATCTCATTTTTCTCCCATTTCCCTGATTTTCATTTAAATCTGAGTTTAAAAGAATTACACATGGATGGGATACATGATCTTTGCCAAGCACAGCAACTTTCTTTAAAAGTGATGTTTCAGCCTGGATTTGTGAGGAACAGATTTTAACCGACAGCCTTCACAATGAACAGCCAAGTTTCTTGTGTTATTGCTTCTCCTACATTTCTCTGGATCCCTGCTCTTGTTTGGCTAGTTCTACCTAAGACATACTTATTTGTCACTTTATGCCAAAGTGTAGAGGACGAAATGCTCCTGAATTGAGTTCGCAAAAGGCAGAGAAAGATGCTACCTACCAACTACCGAACAAATCATAGCTTCCATCGACTTCTCTTTCAAATGCGGAGAGAGGACAAAATGATTTTTGGATGCAATTACCCATGATCCCTTGATGTTCCAGAGGCTGACGACACAGAAGACAAGTGTTCAGCATGCCACTTGCCTCTCTCAGGCCAAATGATCAGAATGGGATCTAGGCGGGCAGAGCCCAAACCCACCATGTCCTTAGGAGTCCCAGGGGGTCCCAGAAAACCCTCTTTCTATCCTTCAGGGGTCTGGGGAACATGACTGGGAACAGGGGGGAGCCATGCTCTTTCCTGGCCTCACACCTCTGGCAGGACTAACGCCCAGATGGCATCAGCATCGGGATGGGCACCATGTTAGTGCAGCTGGATAGACACAATCATCTGGGAAAGATGTTCACACTCAATGTCACTGATAAATAGGAGCCATCAGCACAGCATCTTAACAGCTTCTTTAAATTACCATTCATGGCTGTGGGAAGGCATGAAATTTTAGGACTGCTCTGTACTTTTAAAACCTCAGGTGCATAAAATAAAAATGTGAAGGAGTAGAAACCCAGAAGCCACTTCAGTGGCATGAAACGTTCCTCTTTCTGTCTTCTTCCAAAATGTCCCTTGATGCCTCCTCCTACACATGACGGTGTGAGCCAGTGTTTTCCAAATACCCTGACACAGAAAACTAGCATCCAGGATAGCTGGCTGTGGACGGGTGTTCTAGAAGCAATGATGCTGTCCTCAAAATGGGAGAGGGGTGCCCGCTCTGATTCTTCCTCCGTGGAAATGCACGGCGCACATTGGCAAGTTCAAGACTCCGAGAAGTCCAGGGAAGCTGTGTGATCGGCAACGTTGCCTGTCCTTGTGTGCCTGCACAATGCGTGTTCTCAAATTCCTAAATTGGGATACCCCAACTGCACAGCATGGGGCCTGGGACATGTGCTACCCAAGCTCAGCTTTCCAGATTGCACAGTCTGGCCCAGATGACCCGAATCCCATTCAACGACTTTCACTCCAATTCTGCCACACTGCGGACCTTCCACATCTTTTTCCCTACACAGAGAACCTCTCCTCCAGTCACAATCTCCTGTGTTTTAAACGGAGAGTTGTCCCACCATTGGGTTCACCACTCCCCATTCTAGAATATCTACCTGGAATTATTCGGTTCAATTTCATTCCTCAATGCTGAGATAAAATCCTGTCTCCACGTCACCTTCCCCTTCCCCTGAATATGCACTCCAAAGAAAATGGCTCTTGGAGGAGACTCACTCACTGCCCATCTTCTAAGTCCACGTTTGCTGTGTGGACACTGGCCCCCCAACATCAAAGAACTGGCTGAGAATGGTTCTAAGCTCTTGGCTTTTGCTAGAAATATCTAACACACAGTATTTTGCTCCCAAATAGCAGATATTCCACATCTAAATGTAGACCATGTCAATAGCCACCCAAAGGGTATTTCAATGCCACACATGGCTTTCAGAATTAGATAACCAACTGACAATTGCATGACTCAAAAATACATAGGGCCTGGGCGCATTTCAATTTCTGGAAAACCTTCTGGCCTGGTAAAGAATGTATCTAAAGAACACAGTTGACTCAGGTTTCCAAATTGAAATCTCAGAAGAATCCTTTAAGAATGACTTAATGTACATGGGTTTAGCAGGCAACGTCCTCGGCTCTTTAAAAATGAAGAGCACAGGAACCTCCCACCATCTGCGATAACAGGGTTCACTCCTCCCTGTCTAGGCTGCATGTCAAAAATCACAACTTCAGACATATTTGTGTGGTATGTATACAAGTCATCTTTTATTCTCTGTCCAAGACATTCCTGGGAGGGACCTCAGATGACACCTGCCTATCAAAACATGGTGGAAATGATACGGTATACCCATCCTTACGAAGGGGAGAAGTTCAGCCCTCGCAGAATCCGATACTGGTGAAATCCACTGAGAAAAATTGCAGATGCCTGGAGGTGCAGAGAATTCACACAGAATCCTAGACCTCGAGGGAAGCGGCTAATGTTCCTGGATAACATGCGATACAAACTCACCAGGAACCCATCTGAAAACCAGTCAGATATGGAAAAGGCTGGCCTATGGTCAAGCATTAGGTTTTCCAGATGAAAAAATACCAACTAGTACGCCATTAAAATATAATAGCTGAAAACAATTAAACTCTACAAATGCAGGTCGCTATGCGATTCCATAGTTAGAATGACTGTCCACAGATCCCGAAGGCCCAAACTTGTCCTTGTAAAGTCATAAAGGGACTGATTAAAGTCCTGGGCCACAGCTGTTCAGGTTCGACCCCTGGCTCCATTTCTTCCTAGACACAGGCCTGGTCACCAATTTCTTCTCTGAACTTCACTTCCTTCCCTCATTTGACAAATGGGGAGAAAGTGGCATCGACTGCACGGTGCAGTTCTGAAGCTACCAGATGACATCAGAAGGCGCTTTCAACATCGCTCAGCACACAGGGAGCCCTGAGTACTTATCAAATGCCATTACGCTCCTAAGGTCCAGTGGGGACTTGGCCTGAAGGCCAGGGCCACACTTCGAAATTAGGCAAGCCTCCCTGGCTCTGCCTTTCATGCTACTCTGGGCTCCGGTGGGCACGTCCCTTTGCAGAGGGAACAGAAAAGCTGGCCTTGCTGTGTGAGTTCTTAGTCATCAACACCAGCAGGTCCCCGGCCCAGCCTACCTCCTGCAGATGGGAGAATCACAACTCTAGGCAAAACAGCGTCATCACTGAGCAAGCCAGGAAGTCATCTAAATTACAATTCTGATGTGACAATCTGTGCAAGGAAGTGTCATTCACGAGCCTGAATTTACCACATTTTTATCTGCACACAGTTTGGGCAAGGTATACAAGATGAACGGGTCCTATGGAGACTCGCTTTGAACATGAAAAACATCAATGTTTTCCTCTCTTTCTTGGATCAAAGAAGTCGTGAAAGAAAATCTAAGTTTTAATAATTCTTTCATTTCATTTAACACATTAATAAATGCTTTATGGGATAAAGAGGGAGCACACATTTTTTATCTTATTATAGCTTTAAAACAAAAAACCTCTCAACACGTTCACAAGTTCGTTCATCATCCAATAAATGCACCTTAGTTCAACAAAGACTTAAAAGGTGTCACTGAAGGAAAGCTCTGGAACTCGGCCTACCTGCCAAGGTTCCCTGTTCCTTCCTCAAACCACACACTCAGGTCGCCTCCTTTTTACCTTTGGATCTCATACTTCTTTCATGTCTTCCAAAATACCTTTTCTTTTTACCTTTTCTTTAGGCCAACCTAATTTTGCAGTAGTTAATTGAGCATATTATTTTTCAAGATGGTTATTTCATAAGCAAGACTTACCTCCATTCTGCCCTGTCATTTGGGGATGGGTCTTGGTGTCCAATAGTGATGAAAGTGGAGGTAACAGACTGCCAACTAGATCCAGCTTGGGGTCAGCATGCTTCCTCTCTGAAGAGGCAAGGCTGGGTAAGGTACCTGGAGTAAAGGCAAAGACACACCAGGAAAACCATCTTGCTTCTCATTACACATGTAACATACGAAACACGTCGATACACCGAGAGCATTTCTCACCGCATGCACAATGAGATATGGAATGAAGTACAGACAAGTATTTCTACACATAGAAAGAAACATAAGAAATTGGGCATCTTCCCCAATCAAATCTGGTGGTGACTCTATTATTAGAAATGACATTCTGGAAATTTGTTTTGGTCTGATTCACACATTCATATTTATAAAAATTCCTGTTTTGCAGGAAAGGTGTTAGCCTACTGTGCCAACTGCCCAAAGCCTGGAAATCCCAAAGCCCCACGCTCCACGTCTTGCTGCAGCTGTGTCTCCACACAGCTAGTTCATGGAGATAATCACCGACAGGCCAACTCTCCAACCTAAAGGACCTCAGCATTTTTATCTCCTATTAAATTAAAGAGATCTTAAGGACATTGAGCTCAAGTTCCTCTCCTGTACACATGTCCACCACTGAAGAATGCTGGGGACATAACTTCCTTTCTCTCAACTTGACCCCAAACTGGTTCATCTTTGGATACAAAACCACAGCTGTTCCATCTCAGTAGCTTTGAAGCTGATAGATTCAGCACAGGCCGGCGGTTCCTCCAGTCACGTGGGGATGAGGGTCCCTCTGGCCACCTTCCTGGTCTCTCCACCCTCCTGCATAACTGTGCTTACTCCATTCACTGGCGCAGACCCCACAGTGGCCTGCAGACCCTCTGATGGCTAAATGCAAAGGGTCTACCACCACTTCATCTTGCTTTGCCAAGGTCACAGACCCCAATTTTCATAATGAATCAATTTAGGATGCATTTTTCTAAGTAACTGAGAAAAGAATCACTGGGCATTTCTGAGACAGTTCTTCCATCATTCAGTAACCCACTCAGCCAGCCAGCTGCAGGCCAAATCCTGAAGGTGATCAGGTTTGGGGTGGGGCCAGGAAGGCGGCACTTCTGGGACCCTTCTCTAGCTCCTCTTTCTCTATCCCAAACCCCAACAGAATACCAGGCCTGACTCCCTCCTCCGCTCCATTTCTACCCAGGACACCTCACTGCTTGATATTCTCACTACAAGCTAGACCACCACTTCTTAAACTCTAGTGATCTACAAATATCCACCTGCTGTGGTTTGGACACGGTTTGACTGTGTTCCCCATGGATCCAGGTATTGGGAGCATGGTCCTCAGTGTGGCATTGTTAAGAGGTGGTGGAACCCTTAAGAAATGGAGCCAGGTGGGGGCCACAAGACTGAACTCTTCCTTGTCACCATCTGGGTTCCCGCCTCTCCGTTCAATCTCTCCTGCACAGGTTTCTGCCTTCGTGATGCCATCTACCATGAGCTACTTACCAAAGCACACATGATGTCAACACCATGACTTTAGACCTCTAGAACAGTGAGCTAAATAAACCCCTTTTCTTTATAAAGAGCCCAGCCTCTGGCATTTTATTATAGTAATGGGAAATGAACTAATAAACCCTTATTCCCAGTACTGACTTAAATTACAGTCATCACTCACTATCAGTGGAAGTTCCAGGACAGTCACCAAGATCCATAGATGCTCAAGTCCCTTATCTGAAATGGTGAGTCATATAACTTACATTCATCCTCCCGTATGTTTTGTCACCTCTGCATTTCTTATAAAACCTAATACAATGCAATGCTACACAAATAGTTGTTATACTGTATAGTTTAAGGAATAATGAATGGCATGGAAAACAGTCTGTACACTTTCAATACAGACTCAATTTTTTCCCTGAATATTTCTGTCCTGCAGTTGAACATACACATAAAATCTGTGGCTATGAAGAGCTGACTATATTTTATTACATTTTCAAAATAAATACAGAAACACAACAAGGAATAAACTTCTTAGGCTTACAACTCCCACAGAACTAGAAAATCAAAACAAATGTATAAAAAAAATCCAAGAAAAGCTACACAAACAACACAATTCAACAATACTGACTGAATGTGGCAGACGAGGTTTTGCTACAACTGATTTGTCCCTTGTGCCATGATCTTGGCACTGACGCCACTGTCAAGTCCTTGGAGCCAGCAGTCTTGGTGCTTCCGGGCAGTGGGATGGCTGGATTCTCCTGTCACTTGTTCTATTAGACCTATATCTGAAAACGATGTCACCTAGCTAATAATAATGTTGGTGGACACCGATCAGACTGTGAGGCAGAAACAAAGACCACTACTGAGAGACGGGCCTGGAGGGCTGACCGTGCTACGACATCGTCTTCGGGTGGTTCAGAAGGGCTTCCTCCAGCTTGTTACTGTCATCAAAACGAAAGCCCGACGCTGGCTTGTTCTCATAGAAAAGAGAAATGGATATTCTGCAGTGAGGACTCTGCAGCCCAAAGACCACCCTTCACCTACTCGCAGTGCTCTGAGCCCTGTCCCCTGCTGACACAGCTCTGGGCAGCCTACTGGTCCCTGTGAGAAGCAGCAGCAGAGCAACGACCCAGGGGATTGGAGTGCGTGACCGTGGGGCACCCTCCCTGCAGGTGCAGCATGCCTAAGGCATGGGGAGCCTGTGCCCAGGCAAGCCACAGTGCCACAGCCTGTCCCCGTCTGCACCCACGCCTGAGCATGGTAAGGTGCCTGCCGCAGAAGCCGGCGCCACCCATCCCAGGACCTCCAGCTCCTGCTTCCTGAGCTGCCCCAGGAAATGCAAGTGGGCAGACCTGAGTGGGAGGCAGGACTTGAGAGCTGACCAAGGTCCCAATCCTAATTAGCATAAGCTGGACCAAAGCAGGGATCCGGGTGCTGCATAAAACCCTGGGCGAACTTGCTGGGATGGAGAAGCTTGCCCCTGGGTTCTCTTGCACAGCAAGGGGGCTCTTGATTCGCCTGGTCAATGCATCTTACTCTTATGCTTAACTCATTCCGGGCTATGGGTTCCGTTCTTCAAACTCCCCCGACCAGAACCCTGAAAGACGAAGGACTGAGGGTGAGCTGCTGGGGTCTCAACCCTGGGGACTCAGCCCACTGGACAGAGCTGCGGAGCTTCTGGGCTGCAGACCCCGCCTCCCAGCCGCCTACCTGCAGACGCAGGGACTCCAGCTTCATCCTACAATTCTGGCTTGTACTAGTGTCCAAGAATATTCTCCTCTTAAAAAGAAGCTCTGAATAGAACACTGTCTAAATTTAGAGTCCCTGAGCCACCACAGAACTTGTTTAGTGCCAGGCCACTCCAGAAAAAAATGACTTCGTTGGCATCGCTCACTAACAGGTGCTCCACGTGGACTCTGTACCTCCCTCCATGGCGATTCGGCTGTCAGTGTCCTTCCTACAGCAAGGACAGCTTACAGAGGCCCGGTGGGTACCCACGTGCATGTGGGCACAGACCTGCACACACACATGTGTACACATCTGTGTGCCACTCAGGTCCACAGAGTTAGGCCCTAGTAGCTCAAAAGCAGCACCACCGCCCCCCCAGCTCATTTTTTCTACCTGCTTTTGGTGAAAGCACAGATGTGGTCCCATAGCAAGCGACCCTGCCATGACAGATCTGTCTCTGTCTATTGCAGCTGCTGATCCCCAAAGGAAGAGCCGTGTTTGAGCTGGAGGCAGAGCAGAGACGTATCTGTCCCCAGGAGGTTGCTCACAGTCACACTGAAAATGCTTTGACCTCAGGCCAGCGGGGAACAGCCACACTCCCAACAAATCTAACTCACCGCCCTTTCCCAGGGTCGAGTAGTGAGACTCATTCTGGAGCCACACCTTTCAGGGAAATAATCACATAAGCAACAGCACTGGTCATGGTAACACCCACACGTCTTGTGCTGGGCACAGGAACAGGAGAGTTACCGAGAGCTTTCGCTTAATCTCACAACTATGAGATGTGTAAAATGACCAGAGGTGATAGAGCCGTCCGTGACATGTAAATACTAACACATGGCTACTCCTATAAACCTGAGAATGTCCTCACAGGCTCGGACTCAGAGGGCTCAGTATGACACCATCCCGTCGTCCATGTGCACCTGACATGTGCTGAGTAGATACAGAGTGAGGCTCACACAGGTGAGGTTCAGGGATGCTCCTGTGGACACAGCCTCCAGTTTGCATGGGATTCGGTGAGGAAATTCTGCAGACCATGCGACCCTGACAGTAACCCCGGCCTCAGAGCTCTGGAGGCTGGGCCTCCAAGCCGGGTGTGGCAGGCTGGTGTCTTCAGAGACTTCTACTGTCTTCTGATGGCCGTCCCCTAACTGTCGCTTCACATGATTGTCACCGTGGGAACACACACGCCTGGTGTCCTCCTCTGAGAAGGACAGCGGTCAGACTGGAATAGGGGTCACCCCTAAGGCCTTGGGGCAAGTTCACTGCCTCTTTATGAGGCACGCCTCCAAATATAGCCTCGCTCTGGGGTTCTGGGGGCTGGGGCTTCAACATGGGAATCGTGGGGAGACAGAACTCAGTCCCTAACACAGACCAGGAGGGCAGGACGGGTACAGACACGCACCTGAGCAGGCAGCCTCTCTGCGGTCCCCTCCCAGGTCATACTCTCTCCGCCCTGGGGAAAACCCTCCTGATGTTACCCTGCACGTCTTAAGATTTTACCAACCATGTTGGAACATTTTCAAGATCTTACCTTTTTTTTTTTTTCCTAATAGAAACATTTCAAACAATGAATTTCTCTCTAAGCAGAACTTGGGTCACATCTCTCGCAGATTTTGATATACTGGGTACACATTATTATCATTTCAAAAATGTACTCTGATTCCCCTTTTGATTTCTTCTTTGGCCTATGGGTTATAGAGAAGTGTGTTGTTTCATTTCCAAATCTGGGGTGGGGGCTTTTGATGGCTTTGTATTATTAACTTCTAATTTGTGATTGTCAGATAAAATCCTTTGTGTGATCTCAATCTTTTTTAAAATTTTAGGGACTCATTAAATGGCTCAGCATATGGTCTTACATTTGGAATTAAAATAATAAAGTTTATAACAGCATAATTCATCCAAGGTACAGCCACTGTGACTAAGTGATTAAAAATATTGTAGGATTACTTAAGCGAATAATAGCAAATTCAGTAAGTTTTGGGTTTTTTTTTTTAATTTTAGGTTAAAGTCTGATTACTACTCATGTGAAAATGGACAAAGAATTTAATTTTAGGATCACAAGGATTCTTAAGTGTTGACAAAAAGATACTCAAGATGATATGATATCTTAGAGTCACACACTTTCTTTTTAACACAACCCCACGTAATTTCCAAACCAAATATTAATCACTTACTTTATTTCCAGGAACTAAGAGACTACTAAGAGATATCAAAAAAAGAGTTTAAAACTTACCCTGTAGCAAATTGAACTAAACAGTTATTTGACATTTCTTTGAGAAATGTCCAGAAAAGGGGATTGTCCAGCCCCAAGGCTTATATTAGGAAGATGGTATAAAGTAGATATTCAAACCTTTTTCTCCAGAGATTCCCAAGTACACCCTAGGAGAAACAAGCATAGAAAACTACATTTGTGTTTCTAAAAAGGATGGTAATCTAAAAATATCGGGAAAAAAAACAGTTCCAAATGAAAAAATACTCAGTTCTTACAGCCTTACTTTAGGGAGACCATTTAGTTAAGCACATTTTCCTCCAAATCTATTTAAACCCTGAGATTCAGAAGTAAACCTTATTTAGAGGACTTTCTAGTCAAGGATTTGACCTATATAAGTTATATAAATCAAAAGCCAGGCAGCATCCTCGAAGGCAGGGGCTAAAAGCAGTTTAAAATTGTTCAGCCTTGGGATAGATAAACACGAACCAAAAGAAGTATAAATTTTCCTGAATACTCGTATCACACAGCTAAGCAGAAAGGACATTCAATGTCTAATATTTAAACTTTTAAAGGGAATTTCCGTGAGCACCCTGGAGCTAGCATGCCCTAATTTTGGTCTTGCTCATGGCAATATCCACCTTTCAGAAGGACCCACAAACACAACGTCTGGGTCCCTGCCTTCTAACATGCCCTAGGAAACACCGTGGGCACAGGGTTGGTGGTTTGAGTCTGCTCCCGCTGGTTCACACATTCCTTGGACCAGCCTGCATTAATGAGAATTCTCCTTTGCAAAGACCCCTTTGGGCCACTCCCACTGAAACCCTGCATCCGAGGCAGAAGGCAGCCTCATGCACCAGGTCTGCAACTGTAAGCTCTTCAGGCACTACACTCGATTCTCTTATACAGTTCCCTGTTAAAATGGTTCAGATTCCAATTCGAGCCTTGGGAAATAGCACATAGGATCTTGAGACTTTCTATAGCACCTGGTGGTGGGACCAGAGTGTCGCAGCGCCACACTCTTACACTGGAAGGACAAAGCCATCCTCACTCCAGGGAACCAGGGCCAAAGCCTCTTGTTACCATGGCTTGCAAAATATTCTTAGGACAATTTTGATTTTTATAAAATTACCTTTAGCCTTAAGTCTGCAGCTACTTTCCTATCATATCACCATCTTTATGGCTAATTCTTTCAAAATGACAAAAGAGAATGGATTTCTTTGGGTGAGGTATCCTTATCAATAGAAACTGCTATGCACTGATCGATAAGTATTAGAGGAAAGAACTACCGATTGATTGGAAATAAATAAAGCAAAATCTCCACTTATGACTAGCAATCCATAAAGGTAGCACTTTTTCATCAGTAAATTTCTTTAAAATTCATAAAGAAGCTCAAGTCAACAGTCCCTCAACTTATTAATAATCACAGCTTTATTACAGCCATTTCCACTGACCCAGCCACGTTGAAGGTCACACTCAGCACAGTGGTCATCCTCATCTAAATAAAGAAAAGCAAAAGTCAAATGGAAAACATCACTTAAAGGGACATTGTGATACAGTGGGAAGGCTGAGGCTCTGCAATCAGGTGGTCTAAATTCAAATTCCAGCTCAGCACTTAAAGCCTTTATCTAAGCTGTCAAAAGGCTCAGTTTATTCATCTCCCAATCTGCAAACCCTACCTTGCAGAGTAAGTGTACTGCACTGGATTTTGAGATGCTTTTATCATATTTAAGAATACATTTCCAAGGCCTTCCCTGTACATGGACTTTAGGAGGAATTTATAATCGTGAACCCACAGCACTGCTGCTAAGGATTTACCACCAGCTCAGCAAGAATGAGACGAGCCACCAAAATGGCCCTGTGAATGGCCCCGGATGTGGACTGCAGCAGATTGCTCTTGAATTGCCTTTCCTGTAAATACTGATGGAGAAAGAGAAGCGGAGGACTGGAGAGGAGGGAAACAAAGGTCCCACTTCCAAGAAGACGAGAAAGAAAAACAAAAAGGAAGAGGGACTCGCCACCCTCCACATCACCACCGCTTTGCTGTTGATCCTGGACAAGATTCTTGGCAGGAGGTTCAAAGGACAGTTTGCGACCGCTGCAGAAAAGCAGGCAGAGTCTTGGCAGACGGCGTGGGGTCAACAGGGACAGGGCAGCGCACTCTCCCTCCCCTGGCAGGGCGAGCAGCCTGGCAGATCAGGGAAATACAGTGGCCACCACATGTTTGGACTTGAATAGGGAATGTGACAAGGGCTCTCGTGACAACTTAAAGGACAAGATGCAAAAACGCAGGCGAGTGCCAGGCATTGGCCAGGCCGGGGCAGACGGGCCCCTGCTGTCAGTATCCAGAGGCTGGCAGCCTCGGGACGGTCCCTCAGTGGGGCCTCCTTCTGTCCCTCTGCTTCACCTTTTCATTATTTAACCAAGACCTGGATGAAGCCTAAGGAATATCTGATTTATTTTCATATTAACAAATAAGACCCAGTACTTGCACGGTGCTTTATCCTCTCCCCTCCTGTCCCCACATACTCCTGACCTTCACAGCTATTGAAAAGGGAGTCAGGACATCTAATCTTCCAGCTTACAGAAGAGGAAACTGAGACTGGGGCAGTTACACATCTTGTTTGGCATAACGAAAACAGAAAATAGCAGAGCTGGAACATAACCTCAAGTCTCAAGTCTTACCTTGACATTTTTGACCAAAATCTGGGGCACACAACTAGAGATACAAAATTCAAAAAAATGTTGACAAGCAGAAGGGAGCGGCAGTATCTGAGAAATGACTCCCAGGAGACCACTGGTGAGCCCACGGGTGGTGGTGGTGGGGTCCTGGTTCATTCTGAGGCCCTAAAACACCACTCAGTGTGACTTACAGGATGTCAAATTTGCTAATCCCACCAAGCTGCATTTTATATTTAGAATGAAAAGGATTATAGTTCTCCCTTCTCTCTGTAAGTCACAACCTACTGGGTAAAGAGATTTACCCAGCAGATGTGGTATTTAAGATCATTTCAACCCTGGGGTACATTATTCAGTGCAAGGTATACAGTGGCTAAATAAACATATTTTGAAAGTGAATGCTAACAGCTCGGTCACATAACCACCAGAGCACCCCAGAAGAAAAGAGATCATAGCGCCTGAAACCCAGAATTCCAAGTCATACCAAAAAAAGTGATAGAAAAAGTTCCCAGTAGCCACGTGTGTATGTCCACCACACACACATTTCAGCAGCAGCCCAACAGAACCCTGGGGCCCAGGCAGAAGGACACGCCTGGAGGTGGCTTGTGTCCAGAACTTGTGAAATTTCCTAAGGGACCTGCTTTCCCTTCTCAGCTTGACCAAGTGCCACGTGCGTGGATTTCCAAGACACAAGGCGGGAGAAACCCCATCAAGCCCACCAAATGGAGGGGTATGGCAGCCTCCCAAGACAGCATTAGAAAATAGGCAAGATTCTCCAGATAGCGCAGGAAACCCGTATTTAAGCATATGCTCCGTTTCCCATGCCAGGAGCGGCTAAGCTTGTCAACCTGTGCCCGCCCTCTGGCACCCCAACAGCACTCTCAGTGCAACTCTCATACCCAAGTTCCTTCCAGCTAATTCACAGCTACTGAACTTCTGCCTCACAACATCTTCAGCACTTTGAGAAACCACCCTCCCTGTCAGATACCATCTTTTGCTTTTCCCATTTTGAAATGTGCACTCATCTTCTATTTCTGACTCTTCCCACGAGTTTTCTGGTTCCCAGCTTCCTGTGATCAACACCCAAGGCGAAACTCATTAAGTAAACAGGCTGCCCCAGAGGGGGCTGAGGGAGGGAGGAACAGAGGACAACCCACGGACCAAGCCCTGGAGCCGAAGCTCCTGGTGTTCTTCCAGGAGGTGGAGGCTAATGGCTGATGGAGCCCTTCAGATACCTCCTGCCAGCACCTCGGCCGCAGCTCCTGCCACATGCACCAGAGTCGCCAGCCAGTGCTTCTGAAGCCAGCGAAAATCTGCAGATTAATGCCCTCCTCCAGCCATAGACCTGGGGGCTTTCCTCCTTTTAACGTTATCCTAACTCGCTTCAGGCCCTGAGTTTGTGGCCTGTGCTGACTTTACTGATGGCTGCAGCCCGCCTACCAGAGCATCCAGACAGCAGCCCCCAGGGCAATGTAAGGAGGATTTTTCTGATTACGTCATCCAACAGGAAGCCTCTTGGAGACTCTGGGATTAATGTGTTTTCCACTGGAGCTGGAGGCAGGCGGGAGGTAGTGACTGGAGGGGGAGAGGGAGGGAACACTGTGGATGGGGGTGGAGGTGGCATATACACGGGACAGTGAGAGGGGTCACTCATGCACATCCGCTTCCCCAGGCCTCTAGCAAGGAGGTTCTAGCCCTGGGGCTGATGGAGGCAGCAAGCAAGCTGTCTGTCACACCCCACCAAGGGCTGCTCTCAACCATGGCACCAATCTTGCTCCAGATGGCATGGAAAATAATTTATAAATGACAAAAGTTCAAGGAGTGTGTGCCAGCTGTTCAGACCCGGCTCTCTGGCCACCCACTTCAGTAGAACTGAGAGCTTTCAATCAGCTCCCGGCTCTCGGAGGGCCTTCAAACGGCACAGAACATGTGTACAATATGTTCTCAGAGAGAGGCCGGCCAAATAGAAAGATTAGAAAATCAAGAGACACAAAAATAGAAAATAGGAATACATACTGTTTTCTCCCAAATCGCAATCCCCAGCAGGGATGGGAACAAAGGGCTTGGCATTGCTGGAGGCACTCTGTGAGACCTCCTCCTCTGCTGGATTTTTTTCTCTCATGTATACTCTCTGCTTCCTCTCCACGGAATGAGAAGCATCTAGAAGCTCGACAGGGCCATTTCTATGACATACTGTCAGTATTTTGCGTTCCTTCCTCACTCGCTCCTTCACGCCTTATATTCAGGAAGCATTTTGGCTGAACCGGGGGCCAGCTGCTACTTTGAAGCCTAGCCCCCCACCATGCCACATTTCTGCTCTGAACACCCAAGCAAAACCAAACTTTCAAAGACGGCCCTCCTGCCAAAGAAGCACTTTCCTCACCTTTCTGCAGGAAGAGTGACTCAGGGGCTATTCAAGTCTGAGGAAATCATTCAACACGGAGGCGAACAGCGATGATTACACCAGCTACACTCTTAAGCTATTTAAAACTCTAACTGGCCTACGCAGCGAATGCAGCCTAAGCAACTGGCCATTTTCAGAAGAGCCAATTTCAAGTACAGCAACCACGGTCACTAAGGTTGTAATTTAAGCAGAGAAAACTTAGGACAGTGAATATGAAGGAGCCCATCTGCAGGACTGACTCTGGCATGCGCTCTTGATTGACCACAGAAGCTTTCAAAGTCTCAGCCCAAGCAGCTCTGGGTGGGACAGAATGTGAAAGGATGACAAATAGGAGGCTGAGATCCTATCACTGGAGGCACCAACCCACCCACTCACTGCCGCTTTAGGCTTTTCCATAAATAGGTCTCTTAAAAGAAGGCTCTGGAGGCCTCTGAGGTGATGGAATTGTGACACACACAGGCATTTGCTTAAAAAAAAAAAGCCTCACAATAAAACTTACACATAATTTTAAGTGAAGATATTTATAATTGCAAAAGATTTTGAAGAACAATCAGAGCAAGCCAAAACAAAACACCAAAATCACTCTCCAAATTCATTTTCAGTTTCATACAAGTCCTTGATGGTAGCCTGTTCTTTTAATACCAGGGAGCTAATTGTACAGTTTGCAAATTGCCATTTCTACTTATTCATCAATGAAGGAGGAACATAAGAATTAGGAGAGAAAATGGGTCCAATATTGTATGCTTAGAGAGAAGCAATCAAGAGAAACACTGACACCAATCATCTTCCACAATTTTTTAAACACATATATTCCCTGTATTTCCTAGCTGTTACTACAGATAACAAATCAGCAAAGCAGAGTTGAGGTTTTCTTAACAAGTAAAGGCATTTGGACACGAACCCAGAGCTGGGTAGCAGATACAGAGATCTGGCAAGCATTAAAATTATGCTGAAGATACTATGAGGATTAAATTTCATACCAAAGAAATTGTATTCGCTGTGCAAAATATCTCTAGTTAAACAAATTATTCAAAACTTGGGACTGAATACATTCAATCAAGCTGTCATAAAACAAGGCTCCATTGTCTCCTTTCTTTGCCTTGAGGAACTTGGACAGACAGCTACCAGACAGGGCTGAACTCCCTGGGCCTGCAAGGGTGAATTTCTAGAGGACAATCTCCTGTCTGCAGAGTGAATGTTAAACAAGTCCTTCTGTAACTTAAGACTCCCTGTGTTCGATTTTACACTAAATTAGTCTGAGTTTGTGGCTGCTTCTTGCCAGGTTCACCCATCAAACACACAACCAATCAAAACCAGCAGTAGAGTCAGTGTATTTAACAAAATGATAATTATTTAGAACACAGAGTTGAAAACAAGGTTAAATTACAATGGTCAATGCTGTTAGGTATTCTACAGCAAAAGACCTAAGGAGTAGCCCTCCCAGAGTCCCCAAGCACACTACGTTCACCAGATCTTATTCCAGCTATGAGATCCGGCTGGCGATACCCAATTCATAATGTCTTAACCCAAATAAACAGATGATCAAAAGCAGATCATTTAAATGACAGAGAGCACTGCGTCCAGCAGGACTTTCCACAGGGATGGAAGAGCTGCGTACCTAGACCCTCCACCCTGGCTGCCTAGCAATGGGTGACACCAAATATCTGAACGGAGGCTACTGCAACCAAGACTGAAGCTTCAGTCTACTGTGAATCTGTTTCATGAAGGACCATTGTATTGGACACAGAGACTCTCAGGATCTAAATTGGAAGGAATAAAAAGTCACCATTGGGTTGGGGGTGGGACAGTGGAAAAGAGCTCTTGCCCAACATGCACAAGGCCCTGGTGTGATCCCCAGGAAATAAACAGGAAAAATCACCATTGAACCCTGGCTCAAAATGATTTTAAAATCTGAATGAAAAAATAATTTTCAAATTAGAATTATGATCAGTTATAAGGGAGCAAACACTTAATGGGCTCTCAATGTCTCTAAAGCAGCTGTCTTCAGAACAAGGTAAAAGGTACCGGGTGTCTATCGGAAAGGCTGTGTTTTAAAATTTTGCTCACTTGATCTTCCATGAACTGGAATATTTAGCACACCATAATAGGATCTACAAACAGGCAAGGAATTGTGTTGAAAATGGGAATGGGGCCACCCCACGAGTATTCAGGAAGGTGAGGTACAATTGGAAAAATATCCATTTCGCTCTGTTGGTACTGGTGGTCCTTGACTTTGAGAATGTAAAGTTGAGAGCCCATGCCTCTGTCTAGCACTTCGCAATCTGCACGTTCAGACCTCGACAGACATAACAGTGAGTTGGTTTTGTCAGGTGCAAACAGTGTGTTCACACTTTCTATAGAAGTGCGCCTTCGTTATTATTCAACATTTAATTAAGTCAAAACACCAGAAAAGCTCTGGTCGTGAGTTTCAGCACCTGCACGAGACGACACAAATGACAGAAACAGAGCTGGATCCTGAACCTGTAAATAATATTCCAGACAGATGATCTGGAATCCACAGGAATGAGCACAATGCCAACAGCCCAGGATGGGTGGTCCCGTGGACGCACTGGCCAGGCTCCACAACCCTCCTCTGCAAGACAGTGGGGAAGCCACATCTCAGTCAGCCTCAGCAGACTTATCTGAAAAATGGGGGCAATAGTACTGACTGAGCATTAAGTCAACCCTGGACAGAATGCTCTGCAGCAGAAAGCAAACGATAAGTCTATACCCTGCTAAAAGTAGTACCACGACGAGATTACCTTTAGCCATTGCAAGTGAGAAAATCTCTGAGGCAACCTCTACCCCAAGTTTAACTCATTCTTGACCTTGAATTGACAGGTAAAAATCTTATTATCCAGTTTTTTTTTTTTTTTTTTAATTCTTTACCACACAGGACAGGTGAGACTCTGATGCATCCTGTCCATTCCCTGATATTCAGGACGATGTCATCCTTGACAGAGAGAAAGAAATAGCCACTTTATCCCAACAGTCTTCCAGTTCTTATAAATATGCTCAGATGTTGCCAGACACTAGTGTTCTTCTGCAAGAGAGATTAATGAGTCAAGAAGTGCACATAAAATTGAGATTCTAAAAAATGATAGGCTGAGGGGAACCTCAGAGGCCATGTAGCCTCATCCTTTGATTTTGCTTTTTGGAACCTGGGCTCTAGAGGGTAAAAAAAATGACATCAATATTTACTTAGAGGTCAGTAGTTCTGTGATCCTGGTACCAGTTTATTGAAACCTCTAAAGTGATGATAGGAACAATTACATTACAGCAAATGATAATGTGATAATAACATCAAAATGCATATCGAGCCCTGACTGTTGTTATGAAGGGCGTGGGGGGTTCACTTACGACATGGATGGCCCAGGTCAATGATTTGGATGAAGGCATAGAAAATGTGTTTGTTAAAAAACATAAAAGATAAGTGTAATGTAGGAGGATATGTACTTTGCTGGAGAGCAAAGACAAATCCAAAGTTGGGGATTATAATGCTTTTGTTTCTCAGCACCTTATTTAGAAATTATGCTCGCATCCCTCCCTTTTTAGTATGAACCCCAAACTACCTCTGCATCTGCCCTAAAGTGGGGCAGGAGGGGGCGCCTCCCAGAAGCTCCAGGCCCTAAGGAAGTGAGGAAGGAAAGGAACCATCAAGCCAACCATTTCCTCGCTCCTCAGTATCTCCTGCGATAACAGTTCAAGGAGAATGTTGAAAAACACTGGCTAAAATCATTTCAGCTGTCATCCATGATATTTTCTTCTTACCTATTTGACAATCGACTGAACTGCCCCTCTGTGTTCGGATAGGAAAATCATTACATAGGAGCCATTCCTCACGTGTGCGGCTTTGCCCAGAGACGGCCTTCGCCCTCCATCCCCACCTCCCTCCCTGGACCAGGGGCAGCGGTGCTCAGTTCACAGAGGAAATCTCCTTCTTCTTCCAGATGTCGTTCCCAAAATTTCAAATGCGTACCACTTCAGAGCAGCATCAGTGAGTAGATGAACAAGCACAAGAGCTCAAGCCAGACCTTAGAATCAAACCTCGCAACTAAAAGCTGAAGGAAATAGTTCCATTTTCTCTTGAAACATGTATTTCTTATGTCACAGGGTGATTGGAGAATTGAGATAATATAAACAAAATGTCCACTACACTGTATCAAAGTGAACATCTGGGGACAAACAGGGCAAGCATCATTATCATCTTTGGCAATAATTGACACTGTTGACAAGATTTACGTGTCTTGAAGAAAACAAAATCGCCACTCTTACAGGGCAAACCAAGTGGGCTGGCCCCATAAACTCATGGCTAAGGGATAGTTCCGTCCTCCTTAGGGTTAGAGGATCAACAAGAGACCAGGAGAAGCGGGCAAGGGACCCCAGGGCCCAGGAGGAGGCAGAATCTGTGCTCACTTAAAGCAGAATGAAGTGGACTAAAGTAAGGATGGACACACAGATCATGGGAGTGGACAAGGCAGCCTAACGCAGGAGACCAGCTAACAGAAAGCAAGGTCAAGAACAGGAGGCTATAACAAAAATGTCCTAAGAAAACCCATCTGATCCAACAAAAGGAAAATTCAACTGTATGGCATCACCAGACTGGCCATCCGGACTCCTAGGTGTCAACAAAAAGCCTATCAGGGTAGCTTCTCTCTCCTACATGACTGCAAGCTTGAGGCTTCCAAGATGCCTCTCCAACTGTTCCCCCAGCAGCTGTAGGGGACTCTGAGTGGCTTAAGGGTCTCTGCCTCCATGTGAAGGCTGAATCTCCACTTGGAAGCCCGGGAAGGTCTGAGGTGCCCCTCATTTGTCCTGGGGCACAGACCTTGCTTTTGTAGAGCTTATGTCCTAGGACAGGAGTAGGACAGGACATGTAAGAAGTCAGTCAAAGAAGTGAAAGGCAGGGCTGGGGCTGGGGCTCAGTGGTGGAGCGCTTGCCCAGCATGTGTGAGGCACTGGGTTCGATTCTCAGCACACATACAAATACATAAATTAATGGTCTATTGACAACAACAACAAAAAATATTAAAAAAAAAAGAAGTGAAAGATAATGTCAAAGGGATTAAAGAGGCAAAAACACAAAGTGATGTGCTGGTGGTGGCAGGCAGGCCTGGAAGGGCTGCTGTGGTCTGTGATCAGGGAAAGGGAAGCCGGCTGAGACGGCGGCGCTCTGGATACCCAGAGCAACCAGGAGTCTCTGGTGTTTCCTTAAAGTTAAGCAAATGGTGTTCAAAGAAATCAAGGGGAGCGAACAAGAGGCGGCCCTGGTCCCCTGGTCCATGCCAGGGACTGAGCTCACCCTGGGCATCCACTGTGTCCTCAGCCCTCAACACCGGTCTTGAGCTCGTGCTACTGCTCACCCCACCTGGGAGAGAAGAAAGTCAGGCTCACATAAGCGCAGAAGCGGCCCGAGGAGAACAGAGCTGGAGGTCACGTCTGCCTCCAGAGTCCAGGGGGTTTGGATGAGCAACTTGGACAGAAGTTTGGTGAAGACAGCAGCCACTGTGTGTGGGTGTGGGCCACAAAAACTGCCCTCAGACAGTGGTGGGTGCCAGGGAGGGTACAAGCCAGCGATGCCACAGAGCCAGCGGGAGGACTCGGGAGACCAGGGACAGGGTGATGCACCCACAAGCCTGGGAGAGGGCTGGCGACAGCAGGGGAACTCAGGGCTTGGGGGAGCTGGGGCTTAGGGGAGACCAGGAGTGCCTTGGACGTGTCCTCTGACCAGGGCAGGTGGCCCAGCACCACTGGACAAGGAACCACTGGCCGGGGTGGAAACAGGAACTTTGGAAGAGAGGGGAGACACCCCTGGGCCCGGGCAGCCCAGGAGCACGCTGCCCCATCCCATAAGGAGCGCAGCGTCCCTGCTGGCTCCAGGAGCCTGTCTGTCTCCTCTGACCTCGGGCCGCCTGGAGCAGCTCCTCTGCCACCTACCATCAGACTCACCCAGAAACACACACACACACACACACACACACACACACACATACAATTGCTCCCATTAATGGCCCTGCTACACAGAGTCAAAAAAGACATGCAAAGTGACACTTTGTTTAGATTCAGATGCACAGGGTTTCGATGCTGTGGAATCACGTGGGCTCTGATTCTTGTAATGTTATTCAATTGATGTCATTAAAACAGCAGAAGTCGTCCTGCAATCACTCCCTTACAAGTTTGGCTGTCTGTCTAAAAAAAAACAGAGAGCACTCATCTCTTCCCAGGCCATCTTATTGAGGGAAAATTTGATGAGATAAAGACAGCAACAATCACGTCTCGACGTTCATGTGGGAAGAGGGAGAAAATGCATGTCAACAAGGCCACACTCTCCTGCCGCCACACCACCCTGCCGTTCGAGCTGGGACTCTGGTGACACACCAGTGAGGGCCCATCCGTCCCCTCCTGCCTGGGTCCTTGGACTTGCTGAGTGTCCCCAGCACTCGGTCAGCATGCAAATGTGTGACCATAGTTTTGTGCAAATAACTCCTTATTTCTGAAAGTCACGCTCCACCACAGCACAACACAGGGGCGCAGTTGTGAAAATGAACCCAAACGCCAGCTCAGGCCATTATTAACAAGAAACCAATAAGATGCTCAAGAGATTTTTCTCCCCTTTGATCTTATGGCTTTCACAGCTGAATCATCTTTGTGAGCCTCAGAAGAGTCCAGCTTCTCAGATGAGCTGGACTTGAACTCCACAAGGGAAACCCGCTCCAAAGCCAGCCTATCAGGGGCTGTGGTGTTGCAGGCACAGTTTGTTGGCACAGGTAATGGACTGGCACTCGACAACCTGGCTCAATGTGAAATTCTCCCCCTCTAACTCTGTGACCTCGAGAGTCATCCCGCCTCACCGGGAAGGGCTGCTCTTATTTATGATATGTTGCCGTACCTGTTATTACCTCTCAGGTGTTTTGTGGCAGAATCAATCCACAGGCAAGGAGCATGACTGTTTAACACTTACCAAGTCCTACCAAGTCCTGCAACTGCTCCAGAGTCATCTTATGGACGTCTGTATCCTCTTCATCCCCTATTGGTTCCAAGGGTTGAAAGGAATACCCATGTGATCGTCAGCTTTCTGTTGCTATCCATGAAAAAATCAACCTGAGAAAATCAATATTTAACACAAAATGTCTGTGTTGGCTTAGAGTCTGGTTCCAGCCCATGATTCACTGGCCCCATGCTTTGGGACCACGGCAGGAGAACTAGGCAGAGGAAACCCACATGCCCTGCGGCCCAGAAGCAAAAGACAGGGTGGTGTGGAGGGGGCTGGAGACCCACGACACCCTTCAAGGACATTAAAACCAATGGCCAAAGCCCTCCACCAGGCTCGCCTCCTACAGGGCTCACTGCTCCCCAGGAGCGCCCTGCCGTGGCCACACCTGAAACATGTCGGCCTCTGGGGGACACTGAACCTCCAAACGCCAGCATGTTCTCTCTCCATGGAGAATAATTTGAGCTTTAATAAGGTACATGAAAGATGATGGGATAAATGGAGAGGCAGTGGAATCGAGTATTTTAAAAAGTGATTTCTTCTATTTTAATTTACACACTGAAGTATCACCCATGTAAAAATTCAACTATAGTTTGAAGAACCTAACAGATGTGCAATTATTTCAAAATTCATATAGAAAAGCCAAGTTTGCAGACACCTAAGTCCACCTTGAAAAAGAAGGAAAGTCAGCAGGACCTACTGAACCAGATACTAAGTTAGACTAACAAGCTTTATGAACAAGATGGGCTAACTTGTGTTAAAGAACAAAAAGACCAAGCGAGCCTAACGGTGGCAAGAACTTGAAGAAAAAATCACCGTAGGAGAAAATAAAACTGGGATTCTACCAACCAGCCAAAACACATGAACTTAATTGAATGGGTTAAAGATCTACATGTGAAAGATGCAATGATGAAGTGTACACAGAAGAGACAATTTTATGAAAGAAGGGTAGGGAGTAATTTATTTTTCAAAGCTCCCAGAGTGAAATGTTAGCGAAACGAATTACATCCAAATTAAAGATTTCTATTGAATAAAGAATGTAATGGACAAAGTTAATAGAAAAGTGTCAGGCACAGGTTGCCTGAAGTCTGTAGGAAAAGTACGAAAGCTTCCAGGGAATTTAAGGAAAATCTGCATAAGGGGAAAATCCAAAAGACAAGCCCAGGAAGAGATAACAGCATTCACCAACAATCGGATGAGAGGAAAATACAGCAAAAAGATGTTTTATACTCACTAGACAGAAGGAAGGAAAATTACAAGGCTTACAATGCCGAGTACTGGTGGGAAAGTGGGTGTAGGACCCCTCATGCTGCTGTTGGGACCTTGGGTGGGTCATTCTGGAGGTCATCAGAGAATACCTTATGAAATTGCTTGTACACGGCATCTGAGCTGTGCACACATGCACTGTGGCCCAGAGAATCTCCCATTACTCCAGATCCCAAATAAACCTCCCTGGACTTTCTAGTCAGGTTGTGTGAGAGGTGGGAGGGGGACAATGCAGATGTCCAGGCAGGGGTAAAATGTAAGTAAAACGTGTTCCAGGCACACTATGGCACATGAGAGCATGTGGATTCCGTGAATCTGATGCACCCATAGCAAAGCTGTGCATGTGGAAACAATGCAGATGGGAGAAAGTACTAAGAAAGGAAGTGGGATACACAACCCATATTATATAAAATAAAGTGCAATCACTATAAAGTAGGGTGCTGTGCACATTTTATAGCATGTCCACTGACCAGTGAAAGCACTTTGAATGGTTGGGCACCTGAATAGGTAGGAAGAGGGGAGCATGTGCGTACCAGCATGCACAGGTGCACGTGTGTGCGACCAGAAGGTCCCCGTGAAAGTTGCACAGATGTGTGTGCATATATGTATCATCAAACAAAAGCCTCACAACATAACCTACTCTCGTTACATGGAAGGCACTCTATTGACACTTTTTTTTTTTTTTTTTTTTTGGTACCAGGGATTGAACCCAGCAGTGCATAACCACGGAGTCACCTCCCCAGCTCTTTTTATTTTTTGAGACAGGATCTTGCTAAATTGCTTGGGTCTTCACTACGTTGCTGAAGCCGGTTTATAATCTCTGATCCTCCTGTCTCAGCCTCCTGAGCCGCTGGTATTACAGGATTGTGCCACCACACCCAGCTTATATAGACATTTTTAATGCTGATCTCTGGCCACTAAATCGACTGCATGACCTACCAGTGGGTTACAGCTTTCCATTTTAAAAGCTTGATGCTGAGAATAATAACAAGGAGGCAATGGTGAGGCGCTGGGGTGGTCATACAAGCACCAGACTCTCCTGGAACCTAGAATCCTAAGCAAGAGTGGGAGCACCAAGCACCGGCAGCAGGACTGAGAAGCCCTTTCTCAAGCTGCCTTCTCTGGGGATTCCTGTCCCTGGAGTGGCAGGCGCTGAGACCGCTCCTGTCACGTGACTCTGACCTAACAGGCACTTCCGGAGGGTGAACTTTTCACCCCGACTCCAGCCCTGACTTGTGGGACGGAGGCCAAACTAGAGCAGGAAACGATGTGCCACTTGCTAACGCATAAGGGGATATTTTAAAACAGAGAGGAACGTTTTAAAGCATTCCTTAAACACATTAAAATAAGATGTAGAACTATGAACACAGGGTCCTTCTCTCAGAAATGGGAAGTTTGCAAACAGGGTTGAAGTGCTGGGGACCCAGTCATGAAGTGGGAAAGCTCAGGACAGACGAGGAGAGCAGGAAGCTGTCAGAGGAGGAGGAGATGCGGGGCAGGGACAGAGGAGTGGACGGCAGCTCCCAGCTTCAGCCCAGTGAACAGAAATGAAAGCACGCAGAACATCTACCCCGGAGCAGCCCAACAGGGGCTGGGGCACGGCCAGGTCCTCCTCCGGCAAGGTCTTCACAGGACACACATTTTGGGGACCCATACCGCAGTCATTTTAAGTGTTTTGAACAGGCGTGGAGACTGCTGAGCTCCACAGGGCTTGGTGCTTCGAGGGGCAACGGGGCTTGGGAGGAGCAGGTCCTGGAGAGGGTGCTCCCCCATGGCTGTGCCCACATGCAGAGGGGAGAAGCCACACGGGCCCTGCTGTCCCCCTCTCTGCAGCCATCATTGGCAAAGGGGAGGAAGTTGCATCCTGAGCCCCAACCCAGCTGGGGACACCGGGTCTGGAGAGCCACCTTTGGGGAGGGATCCCCAAGATCCCTCCTGTAAGAGCTGTAAGAGCTTGGGTTTGAGGGGGGATCCACAGAGGACGTGTGCTTATAAAACAAGATTAAGTGAGGTGCTATTTAGAACAAAGCAAAGAACTATTCAAGAACTATTTTCCATAGAAACCAAATCCTTAAAGGGACCCAAAGAGGAAAGATGATCCGCACATGAAAGGATGGGTCGGGAAGGGAGTGAAGCCAGCCACGTGAAGGAGGGAAGGCACAGAGGGCCAGGATGTGGTTTTAATTCATTTACTGGTTTCTGGTCCTTGGTGACAGGTGTTCACACCACGCACTACCATGCTGGAGATACTGACCAGTGATTTTCCAATCTGATGAAGGAACAGTAACTCCAAAGCCGTGACCACTGCAAAGGCTTTGCCTGTACTGGCTCACCCCACGGCTCTGGGAGGGCAGGGCTGACCCCTTCCTGCCGATGCAGAAACAGGAGTCAGGATTAAGGGGCAGAACCAAGACTGCATTCTACAGCCTGAGCTTCCTGACTTCAAACTGTCTTTTCAGGAAGCCTACTGACTCTCACAAAAAGTCTACCTAAGTGAAAGCAGATGAAGCCAAAAAAGAAAAAAAAAAAAAAATTCCTCTGCTTAAACACACACTAGAATGGGGGCTGGGGGTGGGGCTCAGTGTCAGAGCGCACACACCAAGCACGTGCAAGGCCCTGGTTCTGCACCGCGAAACACAAATTAACTCATTAATTAAGAAGGAACACAGAAATGGGTTTGGCTCTGGAAACGTGAAGCCCCAATGTCAGAGTCACGGTTTTGAAGTTGAGCTGTGGTTATCAAAGACGGAATCTTTGGGAATCTGGATGAAGGTACATGAAAACTATGTGTGCTCTTCCCAAAGACTCCAACCTAACATTACTTTAAAACAAAGAGGGTTTTACAGGAACAGTGGAAATGCACTTGGAAGGTTGTATAGTATCTTCTCTTTGGATATCTGTTTTAAAGGCTAATTCTCAGTTGTCTGCAAAGACCTAAATACCCCAAGTGATGAAAGAATATTGGACCCCTTCTAGTCCTATTCAATTGTATTTTTAATTTAATTTTATTTATCCTTATGTGGTGTGCTGAGGATCGAACCCAGTGCCTCACACATGCTAGGCAGGACTCCACCACTGAACTACAGCCCTGACTACCCTATTCAATTTTAATGAATTTCCATCGGGCATATCTTAGTACCACATGGTCCCATACTCTACCTTTTCACAGTTTTTCTTTGTCTACCATATTTTGCACACAGAAACCAAGGAGGTACGGCTACCAGTCATACCAAACGGAACACAGTAGTAAAATACCTTTCCTAAGGACTCTTTGATTAAAAAATCAATACATTTATTCTAAGAATTCTTAAGCTACTTCTTTCAATAAATGGGACAGTTTTAAAATAGGCTTTGTTAAGTGCCTTCTTGTCATTAAATTTACTATCACAACATCATGAAACAGAAGTAGGACACTTTTACATAGAAGGGAAAATGGACTATGAAAGATTAATCTGCCCAAGGCCCCCAACTATTAAGAGCCAAAATGTGGATTCAAACTCAGATCTCTCAAGATAATCCCTCCCACATAGGGGGATCCATTACACTTTGACTCCTGCTCTAAGAGCATCTCCTATATCCTCCACCCACCAAGTCTTAAAGGCAAAACGTCCATTCTAAGCACGTGCACATGTTAAAAGAAAAAAATTCTTAATATTCATTCCTGGCTCCTACTTAAAGTTAAGAGTTTGCTCCTACAGCTGAAGAAAAATCCTCAAAGAATGAAAGAAACGCAAGTGGTATTCCAAGCAACAACGCGTGCACGCTCAAGTGGGAAACAGGAGGGGAGCTTCTGCCAAGTTCGTTTTGGCCCCATTTGATACTATCTCACTGATCTGAGTCCAACTTACATTTGTTTCTCTCCATCTTTTCCTCCCCCATTTCCTCTTCATTCCAGAAGCATATAAAAAGCATAGCAACGAAGCTGGATAGAGTTTCCAAGAGCACACTGAAACACTGTCAAATAAGGCGATGGCTCTTGAGTCCCCACGGAGTGCGTTCCAATCAGGAGACTCTAAATGCCTAATGCAAATCCATACAGGGCCACACGTAGCAAGAGACAGAATCACCTAAATATCAGTTGTGGAAACGAGTATATTTGGGGGAGAAAACAGTTAAGAGAACTAATTAAACATGGCTTTTCATCTGCACTGTGTGAACAGGACGTTGTAATTTAGTGTGATTCAACCTTCAAGCTGGATACACTTTTTAATTCAAACTTATATTTTAAGTCTGTAATTACGTTTAATTCTACTTCCAGCCTTTGTTCTCCAGCACTGATTCCTATCTGTTCAACTCTGGTGTTAATGAACCTCAGATTTCTTACTCTTGTAACTAAGCACCGTCAGAACTCAGCATTGTTTTTGAAGGTCAGTGGACTTCATCACGCTGACCTTGACTTCCTTCCACATTTGGAAAACTTTTTGGCTAACTGGTTATTTGATAAAAGGGAACATGCCGTTTGCAATCTGTCTTGCTTTTAAAAGGGTCCGTGAAAAGGTGGGTGCTGCTTGGTTTGGAATTTCAGTCACCCTACCACTTTCTTCCCCATGGGGTGAGATTGGATGGCACCCCCAGTTCTTTCCTTCCAATTCTTTCCTTACCTTCCTGGTGAATTGGAGACAGTGCTAGATTAGTACAACAGGAAAGAAAACACAACTTTCTAGAAAGGCAGACACAGGGCCTGCCAAGCCTGTCTGCTCTCCTTACCCACCAGGCATGGCTCCATGAATACCAGAGAAGAGTTTCCTTCTCCTGCCCAGAGCTCAGGCACTCATGCTATGGAGTTCAGTCCGTCACCTCAGCAAAGAAGGCAGAAATAAGATGCGACCAAAATAGCTGCGTCAGGCTGTGGTGACCTGGGAGAAAGCACGGGAAATATTTTAGTGCCCTCTCTAACAGGTTCACACTCCGATGCAGGAGATAAAGTTAGCAGACTATTATCATTCAGCGTGATGTGGCATGTCACCAGAAGAGCACAGTTTGCCAGGGAATGTGTAGGAGGGACTTTAACACAGCCTGAAAGAGGAGTGTGGGCACTGACAAGAGTTCCCCAGAGGAAAAGCACCAAGGGACCAGAAGAGAGGAGCCACTCCGCAGCCAGGGTGTCCTTCAAATGTCCGGCAACCACAAGAATCAGGGGATGTGCAGAAGTGGGAACCCTCAGGTGTGGCCTGTGGGAAGGAACAGGGTACCCACCGCTGCTTTGGAAAAGCCCGGCAGTTCCTCCAAGTATTCAGCAGAGAATTTCTCCACCTTGCAGAGCGCCACCCCAGGTCTGCACCCAGGAGAACGCAAACACGCGTCCGCGCGGAAGCTATACGTGAATGTTCAAAACAGTCACAAAGTGGAAACAGCTCAAGTGTCCTCACCTGACACATGGACAAACAAGACGTGACACATTCCAAATGCCTTCTGCTGTGAATGAGGCAGCAATACAGACTACAACACGCAGGGACACGCACAGGCCTCCAGAAGTTCACGCTGTCTAACAGAAGTCACACGCAAAGGGCCCCACAGCCTGCGGCCCCACGTGTAGAAATCTCCAGAACAGGCACATTCTCAGGCACAGAGAGCAGATCAGTAGTTTTGGGGGGCAGGAACGGGGAGCAATGGGTACGAATGGGCATGGGATTCTCTCTGGAATGAGACAATATTCTGGAATTCCATGCTGGGGACAGTCATACAATTTTTGAATATGCGGAACACCAAACTTTAAAACGCTAAATTGCAAGGCGTTAGAATTATCTCTCGATTTTAAAAAAGGAGAAAAAGGAAATAAGAACAAGGAAGCAAAAACTAACAATTAAGGGGTCAGGAAGAGGAAAAAGCTGCAAGAGTGATGGGTGACAAGGGGAAGGAGAGCTGATCTGGAGGGTGAGAGGGGGTGCTGTCCAGAGCAGGGGAGGAGAGAGCCCAAGGCTGCCCTGCATCAGGGCAGGGTGAGTGTAAGCGTGGACAGGGTGAGGGGCTGGTGGAGCTGCTCCCTGCTGGAGGGCTGAGGTCGGTGGTGGAGCTGGAACCATTTCTGTTAAGTGCAGAGTGGAGAGAGCACATGCTGACCAGAAAATAAGCCAGGCCCAGTGTTTCTCACACCTGCCCATTAAACACATCTCCATATCAAAGACTGCAGAGCAATGAACTCACTTCAGCACAAAATGAAAGGCGGCCTCTCAGAAGAGTGGCTCTCCTCTGCTCAGCTCCTGGATCCTGAGGTCTGAGCAGATCCTAGTTTACTTCCTGCTGCTTTTTTATGGCAAAATGTGCATCTTTTCCAAGGCTTCCTGTTCCGTTTTTCCATCACTTGTCCTGCATGGGATGCTCTGAGTTTGCTTTCTTATATTTTGTGATACCATTTTATTTTATTTATTTATTTTTTTTGTGATACCATTTTATTTTATTTTATTTATTTTATTTATTTATTTATTTTCGTGATACCATTTTAAAACTGGGTACTGCAGACACCAAAATGTGTGTGATGGTTCTAAGTAGGAAGCCTTTCAAACCCTAAGGCAAAGTACACTCCCTCCTCCTTCAGCACATCTTCTCCTCTCTTTCTCTCCTGGCACTTGGTAATAACCTTTTGAACAAGAAGAAACCAGAATTCTGTGCTGGGGATGGAGTTCAGCGGTAGGGCACCCACTGAGCATGTGCAAGGCCTGGGTTTGCTCTCCAGGAAGCGAGGAAAAGTCAAAATTCTAGTTGTTGTCTTCTAGATTTCAAGACAGGCTAATAACTTTAGTTTTCCATGCTGAAAAATTAGTAATTCATATCTAAATAAATAAGATTAACTTTTACCTGTAGTTGCTGAGGTTGACTAGGAGTCTCAGCCCAAAGATCTTGTCAGAAACATCCAAATCAAGGCCTAGATTTCCACAGATGATAACGGAAGAACCCCAGGTGGTTTTACCTGTGGAGAAGTTGATGCGGATTAGAGCTGAGTGTGGGGGACAGAGGGACAAGTCCCCTTCCTCTGGAATTAAACGAAGAGAGTGGCCTGACCCCCAAGTTCTTTCCAGCTTAGTTATCCTCAGTCAGTCGGTCTGCACGGGTAAAATGGAAAATCCCTTACACAGGTCAGAAGTTCTAAATAACTTTTATTAGATTGTTATGATTGTTCTATTACTAGTTATTGCTAATCTCTGGTGTGCCTAACTATAAATTAGATTTTATTATTCTGTATAGGAAAAGTCCTAGTACACACAGTGTCCAGTTCTGTGTGTATGGACAGAGGCCTTGGAACGTACCTCCCATGGCTAAGGTGGGGGTACTATACACCAAGGCTTCAAAACACATGGAGTTCCTTCTTCCTAGACATTAGACAGGGACATACTCACTAACATTTTCTGAAAGCTTCCCATATAGCAGGTGCTTTTTCACATACATCCATTTTAAATGTCATTTTACAGATGAAGAAAATGGACTGCCCAGCGACCACAGAGCAGGACTCGCACCCAGCAGGTCTGCTCCAAGGTCCGAGTTCTTATCACTACACGTGCCTCCTGACCTATGTCCACATCCTCGGCCCCACAGAAGTCCTAAATCCTGGAGGGCATGAGGAATCTGAGACCATTCACGCTCTGGTGCTGCTAGTGCTTCCCAAAATATGAAAATGTATTCCAAAATTCAAAATAGCTAGTCAGGGGATTCAGGGAAGAGAGGCCGAGTCAAGCGGAGGCTGCTTCAGTCTTTAGGAAAAGTGCCAACTAGTAGGCTGGGTGACCACGAGGTGACGAGAGGTCTAAAAGTCCACAGACCAAAAGACAGCCACCTCCACAGAACTCCACCTCTTCCCTTGGTGGTACACGTCCTTCTGTCTGATGAGCCATCTACAAGCCCTCTGGCCTCTCATCAGAACCTCCCTTCTCTCACTCACTGACCATCAATCTCTTCTTTCATTTTATATGGTTAATTCAGATCCATCCTGGAGAATGAAGAATGTGTTAGGGTAAGAGAGGATCCAGTTTGTGCAGAGCATGAACATGCATGTGTGTGTGTGTGTGTACACACGCGCACTCACACACATGCTCATACACACACGCACACATACACACATGCACACATACATACACGCACACATACACACACGCACACATACACACACACACACACATACACCTCTTGCTGTGCAAATGTCATGTGCAATGTGTCACAAGCTAAACTGGAAGCCCTTCAGGGACAGGACGCAGCCAGGAGAGCCCCTCCAGGGGGCAGGATGTTCTCTCTTGGGACGCGCTGTGTTTTCTAACGTAAACCTGCCGAGATTCTAGGTTCAAATGGAATGAGCCTGCGGTCACTGCTCCCTGTGCGTCTCTGCCAAAGCAGACATTGCACCTGGGATCTAGATTCTCCAACCCTGTTTCCTTTGTCTTTTGTCTTGACAATACCATCGTTGTTTCCACTGTTCTTCCTAAATAATCAGCATGTGTGCCTTTCCTCTCCTAGAAAGAACCCTAGGATGCGCTGGTGTTGGGACTGGCTCAGGTGAGGGAAGCATCTTACAGGGTCACTGCACACTGCCAGTGTCCACATTCAATGGCCTTACTGCCTCTCTATCCCCAGGATGAGAAGGGGTCCAACCTCAAGGCAGATGCTCTTAACAAGTCCCTTTGCTTTTTACTCGACATAAATCACACACTTTGTCCTCACAGGAGCAATAACTACACATAAGGTAGGAGCAACATAAAACGCAGCCTGGATCTGGAACCCCAGAAGCATGTTTCCTGGTATTAATGGCACGGTCCTCACAGTAACCCCACGTGAGGGGTCCTGTTATGATCTGCGTTTTATAGACAAGAAGAGCAGAAAGGGTAGCTTACCTGCTGAAGTCACCGCTGGGAAGTGGTCAAGGCAGATTTGAGCCCACTCATCTATTTAAAATGACTGACATCAATGGCGCCCATAAGGATGACCCTAAGCCAGTCCAAGGTGCTGGCTGCCTTCTCTGTCGCATATGAGTGACTCTGTGGCCACACAAGCCACCCACGAGCCCAGAAAAGCCCTGGCTCCATGAAACTACATCCTTTCCCATCCAGCAAGTTCTGGAGCATCCAGATCCAAAGTCCCATTTGATGATGAGACACTGTAAGGTTCTTATCAAATAAATCCAAAATGAGAATCCAGGGGCGTCTTCCTTATAAATTTGCACAATAAAATAAAACCCCAAAGCTAAGCAATCCGGCACAAGTCATTTTTACTTTTCATTTCAAAGGAATTTCAAACTTGCAGAAATGCTGAATGAGCTGTGTGTCAGCTTCTTGTCATTGTGAGACCCAAACACCTTGTTAGGACAACCGGGAGGAAAGATCTGTTCTGGTTTCGGCCCCAAGTCAGCCACCTACTCATGCAGGGTAACGATACTGTGGTCTTCTGGCTGCGGTCCCTCAGGCTGCCATGATGTCCCTCTGCCCCAACATGGTGATAACCTTTGACCACAGGCGTGCGGTCATGCCCTCCAAGTCACTGCAGGAAAGCTGCTGTGCTTCCCCATGGGAGGGGGAGGCCGTGGAGGGGCACCTGACGGTCACAGAAGTCACGCCTCCTCCAGCTGGCAGCACCTGAGCTTCCCTCCCTGGGGGCATTGCCACCAAGCCTGCCGGTGGTCCTCCTTCGAATCCCAGGGTCCTTCTGATCTTCGGATGGGGTTCTGCTTTAAGGAAACACTTCCTTCTGCTCACTTATTCACGCAGCTACTTACTTACATCGTGTGGACCCCTGGATTCCTCCTTTATCTGGTGGGACATAATCTATATGATCTGGAGGCTCAGATGCCCCTGCGTTGGACAAGAGATTACCAGGACCCTTCAGGCTGGCTGCTCTGTGTTCCGGGCACCCCCGCTGGCTGTCCGCTGAGTGTTGTCCGGCACAGTTAGACAGGCAGGCTCATTGTGCACCTTAGCTGCCTGACCTGCAAAGACGACACCCTTGTCAAAGACCTGCAGTTCCTGTCACACAGGCAGGTATGGGGGGGGACCTGCTCCTATCTACTGAGTGGTCACTGAACACTGGCCCTCTCATTGAGCACATTTGGAAAAGCGTGTGCAGGATGTGTGTGACGGCAGTCATGAATTATACTCTAAAGTTTGTTTCAATTTGTACTTTTCCCCATCTACGGAAATCCACTTATATTCACACTGGTCCTGGGGTTCAACCCGGCTCCCCCTCTTAGTCTCTATTACTCTCCTCTCATGACAGGAAGAGAGCAGCTCCCGGTACCTTCAACATGGTGGCATATTGGCCTCCCTGGGGTTCCTTGCTCAGATCTGCCTAATGGCTTACTTACAATGGAAGGAAGGAAGGAAGGAAGGAAGGAAGGAAGGAAGGAAGGAAGGAAGGAAGGAAGGAAGGAAGAGAGGGAGAGAGCAGGCAAAGTCGGCAGCCTCTCTGGACTTTCCCAGGTATGGTCATCTGCTCAGATGCAAACATCATCCAGAGGGCCACATCAGTGGCACAGTATCTCCTGACAACCGGTCACCGTTGACTGCTCACACACTCTCTGAAGAATTGTGACGTATGAAAGCAGGCTACAGAGGAACATGCATTTTAAGGACCAGGTGTGACTTTCAAGAAGATAAATGCAGGTATATCCTCACTGAGTAGACCACCCCTGACCAGAAATGAAGGGCAAAGAGGAGTCCAGACAGGTCACAGGCCCTGGGCACAACCAGGAGTAAAACAGCCCCACTTCTGAGTTCATGACACTCCAGATCACTCTGCCCATTACCTTTGAAAACGCTTCCCAAGTACCTAGCACACAAACTTTCAAACGTCCACTGTGAAAAAGGCAATGTCACAAAGGCCCCGGAGAAAAGCAAACAGGCACAAATGTAGCAGCTACTTTAACCAACGAGGAGGGAGCCACCTTCCATGAGGGTGTTCACAAAGACACGCAATCGCTTACCAATAAAAATGGTTCCCATAACACAAACACTTCTTTACTGTGGAATTGGGTGATTTCTCCAGCCACCATAGCTGGCATCGAAAGGGACATGTAAAGAAATGCGAACTAGATGAGCAGACGGCCTACCTTAGCGCTGGGGAGGATGGAGAGCTTACTCCTGCTACGCCCATGAATGTGCCACAGAGCAGTGACACTGCACCCCTCGTGAACAGCCCGCTGGGAAGGTGATGGGACCCACTTTGGCAACACAGTACCTCCTCTGGCATCGAGCTTGCCTTAGTGGGCCGGCCATTCAGATTCCCCGTGCCCTACTTTTCCCTAAAGAGAAATTAAATCCCTGTGCGTCTCCCCCAGTGAAGACAGGCACCCCCGGAGCTGGGTTAGAGGGGCTGGCTTTGTCGTCATGCATGGTGAATCCCCATCCCATCCCCAGTTCTGAGCTGAGTGGCCTTTGGTGGATACCTAACTCTCCAAAACCTCATTCCTCATCCAGCACACGGAGGTGATGGTGCCTACGTCTCAGAGATGGAGTACAAATTAATGAGAAGATCAGGATGGTGCCCCATGTAGTTAATGGAAGCTCCCAGTGGCCACCACCCTCGCCACTCCACTGCCAGCATCAGTCGTCACTGTGACCGTCAATCCTCACTTGCAAGGCATGTCCGTGGGAAGCGAAGGCTGTGTAAGACTTACCAAGGCAATTGTTCCACACTGAACAACTGTGACCCTCCAAAATCCGTGTATTGAAATCCTAAGCTATGGTGTGTTAGTATTGGGGGTAGGACATTTGAGACATGATTAGGTCACCAGGGTGGGGTCCTTATAAATAGTATCAGTGCTCTTCAAAAGGGACACAAGGACTCTCTTGTGCAATTTCCACCATGTCAAAATACAAGGAAGTCAGAAGTCTGAAGCCCAGAAGAAGGTCCTCACCAGAACTGGACCCTGCTCCTACCCTGAGTCCAGACATTCAGCCTCCAAGACAGTCAGAAATAACTTGTGTTGTTACAAGCAGCTGCCCAAAGGACAAGCCTAAAGTTGTATTGCAGCTGCCTAAAGGACAAGCCAGTCGCAAATCCAACAGAGTTCATTTCACATGTGCAAGAAGATGTTTAGGCAACTCTTCAATCACGCTCTTTTTCTGGATTTGACCTCACACAATCCTTCCAGATAACCCCAGTCCCAGCCCTCCATCCCCAGAGGCTGCCTACAGTCAGTTTACCCAAACTGTATGGACACACGAGAGAATTTATCATCTAAGTTCTGATGCTCTGGTACTCTGCCACAAAGGGGATAGTTAAGGATGAAATTTCAGAATAGAATTACAAATTAACAAACGAGTCAATATTATAGAAGGGGAAATGGCAAAACTCTAAAGAGATTTAAAACAGATCACAGACGTAAACAGTCTTCAGGCAGGCCAAAAATGGTGGCTCTCTTTTCATATAGCATGACTCCTGGCAAACTAGGCTATTTTATTATTTAAAGGTTGACTTTTTGTTTTTTGTTTTTTTTTAACTCTTTCTCTTCCCTCCCCTTCCAGAAAACAAATGTGTGTGTGTGTGTGAGATTCAGTGGAAGACCAGGTGCACTGTGGCTTTCTCTCTAGTTTAAAAAAACAAAACACTATTGTCGCTCATGGGCTTCAGTCTGGCCTGTCAAGCAGGAATTAAAATCTCTTTAAAAGGAAGCTTTGCATGGTTCATGTGTCATGTGGACATGAGCTGGATCCGCTTACAGAAGGGGCCAGAGATAAGGAATCCAACAGAGGCCAGAAGGAATCTGCCCCCGAAAAATCTGATTTTCTATTCATCTACCCCCTGCCCCTCCCAGTCTCTTCTTTATGAGAATTGGTACAGTCCTTGACACAGAAGAAAGAGCCACCTCCTTCTGTCCCCCCTTTGTTAATGACAGCACTGGATGCTTGAAATTAACCCTTCAGGAACAAATCTCTACCTCCCATTCCCAAAGATCTCTTTTTGTCTCAAAAGTCATGAAACAAAAAACACATCATTTTACTCCACCATTGGCCCTTCAGTTTTACAAAGTCCAAAGGTACAAATTCTGTTCAGCAAGAACTGTTTGGTTTATTTTAAAAGGAATGCAACAAATATTAGCTGAAAATTGGTTGTAAATGGAGCCACTTCAGCCTCCATGGAGAGGAACTGCAGGGCTTGGGTGGAAAATTGCAGGAAGCCAAAAAGAAAATTGAGGAAGAGAAAATGATGACTGATGGCCTGGGAGCTATTATCTCTGAGAATACTAAGGACATTAAGGCTTGGGGGGGGGGCGGGGAATGGCATGGGTGACCTTGAACACAAGCAGAGGCTGAGAGGCCGGCCTGGTGTGGCTTCCTGAGGGGTGGCAGATCCGGAGCCTTCATTTCCAAACAAATGAGGAAGATAGTTCAGAGAAGCAGCTCAATTTCCTTCTTGCATGTAGAGCTGAAAGGTGCATCTCCATAAAGAAGGGACGTCACACCATCCCTGTGACATGGGGACTCTTCAGCAACTGCAACTCATGATGACCCCTGAGTGACCCTGGGACATGAGAGACCGGAAGTCAAAAATGGCCTCCATCCACCATGACCCTTTATCATTTTCCTCTGTCACTCCATACAGAACAGGGAGTCTCGAGCCATCAAGGGGACCCAACCTAAGCTTCCTGCAACACTCCTCAGAATGAGATTTGGGAAAAGATCCCGGAACCTGTGCCTGTCAAGAGTGCACACTCTCAAGCAGGGCGTGGTGGTGCACGCCTGTAATCCAAGCGACTTGGGAGCCTGAGTCAGGAGGATTGCGAGTTCAAAGCCAGCCTCAGCAACTTAGCGAGGCCCTAAGCAACTCAGTGAGACCCTGTCTCTAAATAAAATACAAAATAGGGCTGGGGATGTGGCTCAGTGGCCGAGTGCCCCTGACTTCAATCCCTGGTTCCAAAAAAAAAAAAAGTGCAAACTCTCACCTGGGGCTTGCTGGAAGATATATTGCCAGCATGCTGCTTTAGATGAATTGGTTGATCTCAAGGTGCCTTTATTAACCTCAAATAGAACTGTGATTCCCAAGAGCTTTTGTCCACACAGATCATGCTAAGGAATATTTACCATGTGACAGGTTGACACTAAGAAATGTTTAATATTTGTTATTCCTTAAAATAATTCACAACCCATTATGTTAACGTAATTGGTATATTTTTATGAACAATTAGATTTTTCCAAAACAATCAGTGGCAAAAGCAGTCCTGCTGTATGCTGGTGGGCAAGTTTAACGTTGGTCTTAACAGGAGAGAGCTGGAGTCGCGGTCATCTATTTGGTGTCTCGTTGGGGTGAAGTGGTAAAGAAAACCCATTCTCACACAGACACAGAGTAGGCAAATGGAGAAATCACAAAATAGCCTCTTCAGATCTCTGTGGATGTTCTCTGATCACCAACACTCCACTGTGTGGTGGTTTCTACAAGTATCTGAACAACTCTCAGTGAACTTCCCATTCTCTGCTCTGTGGAAACCCGTTCACCTATCTAGCACTTTGCCTGGGTCATGTGTCCACACCAGATTTTGGAACATTCCCGATCATTAACAAAACATGGATTCACTGAGTTGTAAAGAGGCTCCAGATGAACAGTGGACACTTCCCTATGATCTTGAGGGAGCGAGCGATGAAAAGGCAAACACCATCCTGTCATCATAATGAAAACGTCTGACCCTAAGGACCACCGAGAAGGTCACAGAGACACCAGCAGTCTAGGAGCCCTTGAGAACGACCATCAGCTTGCACCGCTGCTGGAAAACAGTCTGAGAACATGCAGGAGTTTTCTGGGTGGACGGGGTTCCTGGGCCAAAGACACCAAATACAATGTGCCCCCAGCTGGCTTTCCTCCCACGGGAGTGCTGTGTGGCCCCCAGGCTTTCTACCAGAAAGCAGAAGCTCGCTGGGTTTGGATCTGCCCTGCAGGAAAGCCCACCTGAGCTTCAGCAACAACCACCCTGAACAGTCCAAAGCCGAATCCAGAAAGGGGTTAGGAGGAGCAAGCCAGAATCATTTAGCATGGTATTTCACCTCTGCTAAATTCTGAGGTTAGGGACCCTGCCACTCGTTCATGGGGAACCCAACTGCTGTTGGAGAAGCTTAGATGTCTTGTGCAGACTGCTCTCTCCATCTTCAAATGCTAACCTTAGAGCAGGGACCTGACTTGTCCTGCTCGCTATTGTGTCCAGCAGTGCCCATCACCTGGTCCAGGTTCAAAATGAATGCGTTTTGGAGAAATGAGTGAGTTAGTGTGTATCTGAACACTGTGGACAGTCTCCCGGCAAACACGCCCACGCGCACACTGAGAAACAGCCAACCCGGCCTCGCAGGGTCCGGGAGCAGAGGCGCTGGAGTGGAGAGAGGCGGATGAGCTACCTATCAGCCAGCTAAGCTGGCTCTGATCAGAAGCATTTCTCCATGGCCATATATTCAGTGAGGCCCTCACACCCTTTAGAAACTCAGATTTCAAATTCAAACCCTATTTTTAATTCAGTGAGATGCAGAAAGTGACTAAAGAACAAAATCCTGCTGCTGCAAACAGGCTGTTGCTGAAATGCGACCTGATATTCTGTTTAAGAAGAAAAGTCAATAATTTTTCTCATAATCCTTCAAAGATCAAACTTCTGACAAAGCTGGGCAAGAAACCACACTTGACTAAAACACTCACTTCTAGAATGTGTGTGTGGTTATGTGTGTAGCCATGTGTGCAGTTGTGTGTGTAGTCTGTGATTTATGTGTGGCTGCGTAGTTGTGTGGGTAGTTGTGTGTGATTTGTAAGTGGTTGTGTTTGATCGTGTATGCAGACGTGTGTAGTTGTGTGGGTAGTCACGTGTGACTGTAGTGTGTGTGATCGTGTGTAATTTATGTGTGATGAATTCGGTCATGTGTACAGGCATGTGCAGTGGTGTGTGCATGGTTTTGTGTGCACTCATATGTGTGGTTTTGTGTGCTGTCATGTGTGTATTTGTGTGACTGCAGTTGTGTGGGTGATCATGTGTGATTCGTGTGTGGTCCTGTGTTTGGTCGTGTGTGTGGCTCTGTGTGTGGTTGGTGTGACTGTGTGTGGGTAGTTGTGGGTGTGTGTGGCAGCACCTACGCCTGTGTCACTGCCCCTTGCTGGCTGCAGGGTGTTTCCCTGTTCCTCTGCTGACCACAGCAGAGAGGGTGGGTGTGGACAGGGGGAGCAGAAGGCTGGCTTCACAAGTGGCCCAGCATCTCAGAAGTCTCCATCGTTTGGATTACGTAGGGTTTTTTCCGTAGTCCTGCCTGGGGAAGGGTCTGCTCCGCAGTGGGCAGAAGTGGCTGTTTGTGCAAGGGAATCGATTATCTGCTCAGGACGGCTTATGCTGCAGGACCGTAACACACCGCGGGTGGCTCTGGTCACCAGGGAGCCCTCGGTCTTCCTGCACTGCTGACACGTTTTTATGTACCGTAGTCTCAGATCACTCGCTAAGGTTACTCATTCATCCACGAAATCTAAAATTTGGAGTCCCACCCACGGGAAAGGAGGATTTAACCTGGAAAGGCCCCTCTCCCTCCTCTTTCGGCAGCATGGCGTTTTCAAGCCGGTGGAAGGAAAGACTGCCACCCTGGATATCCCTGGGTCCAGACTCCGCCTTTGTCCGAAAGATGACTGAGAGCCCTGAATCCCAGGATCAGGGAAACCACTTAAACTCTGCTCACAGCTTTGACTTACGATTGGCCATGAACTGATATAAATTACAGTGAATATTTATTTTTCTTCAACAGTGTTCTTGTAACCAGACAAACTGCAGATAAAATCAATTCCAGTCTGGTCCCAGGGGCTTAAAGATTATCAAGCACATGCTGACACTGCTGCCTTGGAAGTGATGGTCCAATAATGACACGAAATGCCAAGAGTGCACAACTCCTTCCAGAAAGAGATGCTGCCGCCATGGCTGTGGGTCCCCAGCACAAGGTGGACCTCGGGGAGGCCTGCCCGCCGGCTGACAGCCACAGGGCCGGTGCTTTGTAAGCTCATGATGCTGGATCTGAGATGAGGCAGCCAACCGTTTTCATCGGCCTTGTTTTCCCAGCATAAAAATTCTCTTCCTAGATCCACATTCCTGAATCTTGTTCCCCCTCCATCCCACGGTTCCCCTTATGTCTCAAGTCTCTGCAAGTCCATCCTCCATCCACCTTTCAAACAGGCGGTCCCTCCCCAGGACTCCGTTACCTTCAGCCCCGCCAGGCAAGCGAGTCATCCCAGGAAGAGAGTCCTCTCCTCCCCTCCGTGCCCTGCCTGGTATTTGGGTCCTCTAATTCACAGGAACCCTACTCAAGCAAAACCTTATTCCAGTGGATATCCGGACAAGACATGATAAAATCAATTGTCAAGAGAAATGAAAAGTTATCCTAGGGAATGGAAGAATCCATCAACAATACTGCAGTCTATGTTGTTGATTTTCTTTTTCTTGCTTATTATTGGCTTGAAGTGTACAGTACGTGGATTTGACCATTACTCTATAGAGTCATCCGAGGTGGGGTATACTGAAATCCACAAAGAATTTCATTTTGTAAAAGAGAAAGAGGAAGAACACCATTGACAATAAAACTCCACCCAACCGGTTTCCACCCATCTCAGCTTGGATTTTGCTCAGTTTGACCCATTTCTGGCCCCACCCTGTGATTCCCATTCACCTCATTCACATATTCAGCATGCCAAACTTGACAGAGTAGGCAGGGGCAGACAGGGTAGAGGAAAAAAATCACCATCCCAGTACCCACACAAATGCACGTCCTGCTAAAATCAACGTTTAAGACGTCTGACATCTCACATCTGCCCATCTAACTCCTGCTGCTCCCGCTCCAGAGCAGGGCTTCCCCGGCACCAGGCACTACTGAAGTGGCTGCTCTATCCCAGGCTTGTAGCTGGACCTCTGGAGCACCTGCTCAGAGGCAGATGCGGGACCTCGGTGATCTCACGGATTGCAGTCGACTCTGAGCTCCCCACATGGCTCCACTGAAGGCAGTGGCTGCCCTTCCTGACAGGAGGACAGTGCTACCAAATGGGGACAGTACAGTGACCATCGTGCAGGGTTAGAAACGAAGCAGGCACCTACACACAAGCAGAGCTGCAGGTCTGGCCCAGAGCAAGCCCATGAGATGGGGAGAGAGGGTGATGGCGGGCAGGTAGAGGAGGAAGGTGGGTCGACCATCTCCCTGTCTGGAGCCCCCCAAGATCGCCTGCCTCCTCTTTCCTCTCTTCCTCCTTAAAATGTGCAATGACCACTTCGACTCTGACATAGAGCTCCTTCTAGCACAGTTTCTCTCCTCTGGAAGCATAATCTGGTACTAATATTCTCTACTCATTACTGACCATCATGACTGTTAACTCCACTGACATAAAAGCAGAATACCCATCTCCTCAGTTTTCCCAACCAAAATAACCCCTCCCTCCTCACTCCACAATCAGTTGGTCACCAAACCCCTTGATCTAAATTCTCATCCTTTCAATCACTCTCACATCCCTCTCTTTCTCTTTGTCCCCATTTTCCAGAATATTCATTTCATCGTCAGGAGAGAAATCAAGACAGATACAATTTATCCCCTAAATACATGGAGCACTGAGCTGGGCATCACATTGCCGTTGTCAGGATTAAAGGCAATGGTGTACAATCTGCAAACTCCCTCTCTGAGTGCAATCTTACAGCCTGACAGGGAGGGCTTCCATTATGGCTGTAGAAATCATCCCCGCAAGCTTGATCAAGAGCGTCTGGGAAACAGGGGCTCAAGGTGGCAGCCAGGGCAAGGCTGGCGTCGTCTGAAATTGCTGGAACACAGCATCCAGGTATCCAAACAGGTAGGATTAGACGGCTTTCAAAAAGTCCTTCAACTTCCACTTCCATGTAATGGACTAGATCAGATCAGACCACACTTCCCAACAGAGGACTGGAAGAAGCAGGAGAAGATGGTTAAAATAACCTCTGCTTGGGACAGCGCAGGACTGTCAAAGCTCTGAGGGGTGGTGACTGCAGAGAAGTGACAGATGACCTCCTTGAACCCACCGCCAACTGCACTGCAGACAGGGCAGAACCCAGGAGGTCAGGGGGGTGCACTTCAGTCTCAGAGGCTGCCAGGCAGAACTTACAGCCCAGGGTCTGCTAGGGGAGGGAACCCAGGTGACAATCCAGACCTCCAGCTGGGTCCCAAAGGAGTGACACAAGCAAAGCCAGAAGGAGGCCAGCCCTCACCGAGACTAGGAAGGCCATTTCAGAGACCTTGATCTCTGCAGGTCAAGGGCTCTGGCCTCACCTTCCTGCCTCCCAGGAGAAAGCACACCTCCTACAGAGAAAGATACCATCACCTCGGGGGAATATTACCTATGCTTTTAATAATCAGCACGCATCAGAAACAGTCATGCCTATAAAAACAAGAACTAACCAAAAATCAAGAGAAAAGTCAGAAACAACAGACGCAGAGGGAATTGAGATACTATGGCCAACATAAGGGAACTTCAGAATAAACTGTGGCCGACAGGCTTACCCAGCTCAGGCAGCACACCAACACATTCAGGGCAAAATGACTCAAAAGGGCATACTGTAATTAAACCTACAATCAGCGGTAGGAAAACATTCAGGAAATGGCCCTAACAGCATGTTATACAGCTGAAGAGGTAAAAATGAATTGGATGATGTATCAGGCAAAAATACCAGACTGGAGCATGTAGAGGGGGAAAAAATGACACGTGGAACAGTTTCATACACTTGTCATTGAAATCCCAAAAGAAGAGAGGAGAGAATGGGATTAAAGCAACCTCTGAAGAGAATTCACCAGAACTAATGAACTGATGAGGAAACTGAAGACAGATTTAAGTAGTGCTCCAAACTGGAGCTCAGTAGATACAAGGAAATTCATACTTAGAACATTACAGTAAAACTGCTAAAAGCCAAAGAAAAATGAAATCTTAAAACTGCAGGAAAACAAAAGATAAAGAGAACACTTTTAAAACTGCCAGACGCATGGGGTTTTATGACAAAAGAGAGTTTTCAAATGACAATAACAAGACTACAGACTCTCAAAAGGAACGTGGGAGCCAGAAGGCCTGACGTCAGAAATACCTTTAACAGGCTACGCGGAAATAACGTCCAAGAAGTCACTGACCCTGGAAAGACACCCTTGGAAGACAAAGGCAAAAGAAAACCCTACCAATAAATCTGCAGGATCTCCTCAACAGAGTATCTGAACTGGGAAGACTGTAAAGGGAGTCCGTGGAGCAGAAGGAACCATTCCAGAGGAAGGTGTGTCGCACAGAGCCCAGGACAGCCTGCAGGAAGGAGCGGTCTCAGCCACCTGTTCACGTCACAGAGGGTCGACCTCCAGAATTTCAAAAGAACTCAAACACTCGATTAAAAAAAGTAATCCAAATTAGAAATGGGAAAATGATCTGGAACAGACACACCTCAAAAAAAGAAATACAAATGGTCAATAAATGAAAACCTGTTCCATGTCATCAGCAAATCTAATTGAGGAGAGGCCATCTCACCCCAGTTAGAATGGCCACGATCAAAGAGAGAAAGAAGGAAAAAGAAAAAGAACAAAGGCTAGTGAGGATGGGGGGAAAGGAACCCTACTATACTGTTGGTGGGACTGGTGATTACATGAACAGCCATTATAGAAACCAGTTTCTTCCAAGAAATGAAAAATAGGACTACCTGGCAATCCAGCTACCCCACTCCTGGGGATGCATCTGAAAGAAAAGGAGTCAGCATTCCAAAGAGATCCCTGCATACTGACGTTTCCTACGGCATTATTCACAATAGCTAAAATGTGGAATCAGCTAAAATGAAGAGAAGGTTAAAAATAAACACAGTGGAGTATTATTTGGCCATAAAGGAGAATGAAATCCGGCCATGTTCTGCAAAATGCATGGAACTAGAGGACACTATGTAAAGTGAGGTAAGTCGCATATACCATGACAAGTACCACATGTTCTTCCTCGTGTGTGGAAACCAAAAACATCAACCTGACAGTGAAATCATGAGTCTTAAGGACTGGGGGCAGGCGGAGTGGTGGGTTAGGAGTGGAGGAAGGATGGTTGGGATCATCCACTATGCTGTGTGTCAGGGGGAGGGGATGTCACACTGAACCCCATTAACATGGAACTTTGGTAAAAGAAAGTTCACTGTACAACTTTTCTCAGTCAGTACTTTCAAATAGATGTGGAAATACCAGATTAAAGATCTGAAATTAGAGACCATCTTTAGGTCTCTATTGATCTGGTCCTGTTCAGTATTTGCTTCAGCATAGAAAATGAATACAGAAAATACAACATTCTAAATGCTCGATGATAGTTAAGAATCAAAACTGTGCCCCCATGTACCATGAAAACGAAATGATTCTATGTTCTAAAAACCCTTCATGATTTAGAGCTGTGTGTCTGTGTGCCTGCCCTTTACCATCCTGACCCCCAACCCAGGGTTTCCAAACTATCAAGACCTTTCCTTCCCGGAAGCCCCATTTGTAAGTTCCTCCAGCCACCATGCATTTACCATCTATTACTCGCCTACTTTGCCCATTATTGTCAGGCGCTGTGTTAGTTTTTAGGGCACAAAGATGGATCATATTCGTTGCCTTTGGAGTGTGGAGGTTCCTGTGTCCCTCCTGATTGCACCCAGCTGAAGGCATGCACCTGCTGTCACAGGAACGACCCGAGCATGCCCTCGGCTCTCATCTGGTCTCGCCTGCCTGTCACTGCATCTGGGACCGCGATGATCTCCCTGAGACACAGGCAGGAGTCATCTAGCCAGGACACAGCCCTCGGCCCCCCGCCAATGCCTGTCCATAGAGGTCCACTGAGTTAACTCCTGACCGGGGGCAGAAGGGTGGCAATGGTCACGATGGAGTTTAGCAGACAAAGACAGGCACCTTTAAGATTTCAAAAATGAACTTCAGAATCCTCAGGAAGAAGTGGCCTGGCTTGTGACACCGAAAGCCTGGCGCAGTGCAGAAGTTGCTTTAGGTTGCATCCTGCTCTTAATGGGCGGAAGAGAATGACCACGCAGGGAGCCCTCTACCCAGAAGAACCCCAGGAAACTACTGTTGCCCACACAGCTTGGAAAGGGTCTCAGAACCCTTCCCAGCCCAGCCCTGAGAGCGAGGGTGGCATCCATTTCCACAGCCCAGGAGGAGGTCCGTACCTCAGTGGCCTCTGAGCAAACGCCTTTACCTCTCTTCATTCATTTCCAATCCTCTTGTTCTAAACCAGACCCTTGCCCTGTGCTCACACACCGCAGTCCCCCTGCTCATCTCTCCCTGACATGTCCACTCCTTGGGTCTGTCCTCCAGGGCGGGGCTTCTTCCTGGACCCCTCTTCTTACCTCCCCACTCTTGCGGGTCCCTCCCCCACGCAGCCCAAGTGCTGGCTTATAGCCTTGAAGATAAAACTGAAATGCCCTTTAAACGTGCATCCCTCCTGCCTCTTCCTGACGTGCCTCCCATCCGGATCCAGGCCTCTCTCGATTTATAAGAAAGCAGTCAAATCAGCTTCCGCTCCTAGTATTATTTGCAAAAAGACAGTTGTCCCTTTTGAATGTCCTTTTTCGTCTACCAAGGTGTTGGTGGTGACTCTCCTGCCATCTTCTAAAATCAACCCTACAGGAGGGTCACGCTGAGCCAGCACAGGCAATGCCACCTCACAGGTGGCACCTCAGACTGCTGGGAGTCAGGAACTGTCAATCATGGGTCCCTGGTATGCCCCTCAAGGACTCGGCCATCACCAAGGGAGGAGGCTCAACAGTACCTACAATCAGAACGTCAAGGGCTAATGTGATCCCGTGAATAAGAAAATTATTTCCTGGCACTGGGGGCACAGCTCAGTGGTGGAATAGACGCTTAGCACGCGTGAAGCCCTGGGCTCCATCCTCAGCAACAAAAAGAAAAAGTATTTACTGTGTCCAGTATCCATCGAAATAGCCGCAGTCCATCAATCATCAATTCAAATGTGTTTCTAAACAATTCCGCCAGAGCAGCGCTTCCATGCAAACTGCAGAGTATTTTAACAAAGCGTCCACGAAGGGAGGACGTGTGTTTCTCCACCAGTCCCGTTAACACGCTGCAGAGGGAGAACGCACTGCTTTAATGGATGACAAAGCCCCAACCTCGCGCAGACTCCAGGGCAGACACAGCAGACTGAGCCACGCACCAGCAAAGTCTCCATGTCAATAAGAAATTATTTTCCTACACCCAGAAGTCTCTCTCCAAAGTCCTCACCGGTCACCCCGAGGGATGCACACGTTCTCTGGCAAAAAGGAAGGCCCTTTCGACTAGACTGCCTTCTGTTTCTCCTGAGTGCTTATTCCTCCATGCCGGGTCCTACTGGAATGCATTAAAGCCGCCTGACTCGCTCAAGAGGCAGATGGCCTTGTCCCCACACAGCGGATAAGCAAAGCAAAACAGAGATTCTCTGAAGACAGCTACAGGGCAGGGCTGCGAGCCACAGAGCAGGACCCATCTCGGCCTTCCAGCGCCACGTGCTCAGTGGGACCCCAAAGATGAACATCAGTGGGGGACAGATCTCAGAGCCCCAGGGTGCCACACCTGGGAGCCCACCCAGGAGCAGTTCCCCCGCAAGGACAGGGGCAGGACCCTGCCCACCTTCTGCCCTGCTGGCCAGCGATGTCGGGGACAGGAGGGACGTGCATCACCTTCTCAGGCTCCAATGTGGGACTGCAGGCACTGGGGGCTGCCCTGTACCGGGACACAACTCCTTTCTTCAGAAGACACTCCGTCCCCTCCTTCCATTGCTGAGGCACCATGAGCACAAACCATCACAGCCCGGGCTCCAGGGAGATGTCACCTTCCTGACACGGCGAGAGCTCCGTCTTGGGTCCATGCTGGGACAGTCCTGGCCATACAACCATGTCTGGTGTGTGTTCTGTAGGTATGTGCTGTTTTGACCATTTTTTTACAAGTATGCTTAGCTAAGTCCCAAAACCATATGCCAAAACATTTTTACACTACTTGGTCTTCAACTGAAAGCATCTGACACAGAAAATTTAATCAAGAAGCGGATTTTGATGTCTCTTAATAATGAAGCATATGAGCTGTGTGATGGCGCACACCTGTAATCCCAGCAGCTCAGGAGGCTGAGGCAGGAGGATCATGAGTTCAAAGCCAGTCTCACCAACTTAGCAAGGCCCTAAGCAAACTGGAGAGACCTTCTCTCTAAATAAAATATTAAAAAGGGCTGCAGATATGGTGCAGTGGTTAAATGCCCCTGGGTTCAATCCCCCAATAATTATTATTATTATTATTAAGCATATTAATTAAGCTCACACATAAATGAAGTGCCTCAGAACAGTTAACCTCCAGCCTCCCTCAATTCACACAGCCCAAGACCCAACGCACCTAGCTGCCTGCCCTTCTCTGAACCTGGAATGCCCTTCATCTCATTCATTCAACAAATGATTATTTCGTCAAGAACCAGAAGCGAACAAAGGCAGGCTCTGCCAAATGGGAGGCCAGATCTCATTCAAATCATCATGCAAATGATGCAACTTGCAGCTGTGCTACCTGGGCACAGGTACAGGAGAGGAGCCTGAAGAGTGAGCACACAGGACGAGCAACTGATCTAGAGAATCAGGCTTTCCCAGGGAAGCAGCAGCAGGGGGTCTGGTTTCCACTGGATCAAACCAGGTAAGAGAGATGGGTGGTGTTTTCCAGGCAGAAGGCTTAGGGCAAACAGGAGGCAGGTACATAAGAGGAGCCAAATGTGAATGTGAATGTGCAAAGGCCCTGGGGTATCAGGAAGCTGGTGAATAAGGGGGCCAAAGTAAGAGAATACCCTCTTCTGTTTTCAAAATCCCTACTCTTCCTTCACATACTGCTCAAATGTAGCTTCCCTGTGGGGTTGCTCTCTCTTCTCCACTTGCACTGTAAACTGATACTCCTCATACCATTATCCCACTCCTCTACCCTTCTGCTAGCACTTAGCTCACTGTATTGCAATTATCTGTTTATACATCTGTCTCCCCCACTAGACTGAGAACCAACCCATGGCTGACAGGAGCAAGAAGCATTATCTTTGCATCTCTCAGCACATAGGGGCAGGCATATTTTAAATGCTCCCTGCGTGTTTACGGATGGAACGGGACCATCTGACCACACCACACAGGCCCAGACATAAACACTCCCCTGAAGATGCATTACCTACTCCGTGAGTTGTCTCAATTTTTTGTAAAGACTCAGCTGTAAAGGAGTAACTTTTTAGAAAGCCCTTTTCCCCCAACCTTAATGAATCATAAGGTGTTATTCACTTTGGCATCAGAACCATCTGCCCAGACTTCGTTAACACAACGTAATTCATTTTATAAATATCACACAATTATCTAATTTCTAAAAGTCTCTGCATGCTTTGAAAGGTGTTATTTTGGAAACAAGTCCTGGCTTGTCCTAGGGAAATTCCCAAAGCGGCACTGTAATTGCTAAGTATATCCGCAGCCCTGAAAGGCCCCAGAGGAAGCCTAATCCCCTGGGCTGCTGGGGACACTCAGCAGGGGCACCGCGGAGGCGGGGTCACATGCAGCTGGCCCAGCCCCGCCCAGCCACCTGGCCCGCCTGTGCTTCCAGGCAGCGGCCCCAGAGCACCGCACAGCCTTGCTGCTTCCCTTCTCTGAACAGCCCCCTCAGCAGGGCTGTGGACTGAAGCAGTGGGGACTCTCAGGGGCAGTCTTGTCCCTGGCCTTTCTGCTGAGCCCTCCAGACAGGAGCAGCAGCCCCGAGGTTTTCCTTACAAGGTGTGAGCAACTCCACACAACTCTCCTCCCACCTCCAAATCCAATCCCACCCTTTTAGGGAGAGGAAGCACAAAGGAATCAAGATTAGGGTGTTCCTGTTGCAACCTGATCCTCAGGGCTCTGGCTATTTGATCGGGGCCTGTATGATAGGCCCTGCCCCTCAGGTCTATCTCTACCTGCCATCTCTATAGGATTAGGGGGAGGGCTGGCAGTGGTCGGGGTAACTTAAAACCCACCTCCTGGAGCTGTTTATGAATAAGAGCAGATGTGTGCTTATCATTCCCATACTGCCCGGCGCTCTCTCCGAGGCCTGGAATTAAGAAAGACCACGTCCCTGAGAAGGGCAGGCGCCCACTTCCTCCCCAGCCTGTCTCAGCTGTGAAAGGGCAGGATGTGGACTGCCTGGGAAAGGAGCCCTTCAGCAGCCCAGGCAGAGGCTGCCCTTTGATCTCTTCCCTCCAGACTGGCCTGTTCTGTGGCTGTCGGGTGTGTGTGTGTGAGTGTGTGTGCGCGCGTGTGTGTGTGTGTGTGTGTGAGTGTGTGCGCGCGCGTGGTAATCTGGCAAACATGGAAGTCGGCACTTTATTACAGATTTCCTGCCTTTATCTCTGTTAATTATAAAATCTCCTGGGAAGAAGGAAAGGATTCTGTGAAATGCCAAAGAAAGGAGCAGAAGCCATAGGGAAAGCTCAGCCGGGCTCTGGGGAGGGAGGGTAAGGCCACCAGCCTCCAGGTTTGCCCCGGCCTCTGCAGAATGGCGGCCTCCAGGCTTGTTCCTGGCACAATCCCACGTGACTCGATCTCCCTCCCTCTCAGGATGGAAGCTGCTCATTTTACAAGGCTGGGGACTCTTCTCTCCTCCAGGACAGAGCTCAGGCCCAGCTGTGAAGCCAGTGAAGTCAGCTACGTGGGGGGGAGGCGTCTGCACGCACTCCCCCCTCAAGGCCGAGGATGCTGCCCGGGCCAGTCACTCCTGCTGCCATAACAGAACACCCCAGACTGGGAGTTTATCAGCAGAGAAACGGTTTCCTTGCAGCAAAGAAACTTGATTCCTCCAGTTCTGGAGGCTGGGAGGCCCAGGGCCAAGGAGCCTGCAGCCCTGACTCTGGAAGGGCTGGAGCTCCACTGCACAGATGGTACTGCTGTCCTGGGGACAGGAGGAGCAGGGCAGCACCCTCCAACCTCATCATGACAACACTGATCCCACCAGGGGGACCGAGCCCCTCCAACTGTCACCTCCGGAAGGCCGATCTCTGAATACAGTGGTGCTGGGGATCAGGCCACACGCGGCTTGTGGAGGGACACACAGCAGCAGCTAGAACAGGCACACTGCTGTCCCAGGAACCCTTTCTCTATGGCCTTGCCTACTCTTGCTCCCAAATATGTGTCCCTTCACACGGTGTCCCCCTGCCCATCAGCTGCCTTTGGGGGGCACTTGACACCTTTGGAGAGAAGTACCAGTCACTCCCAGAAGCCCCTCGGAGGCAGGATCTGGGAGGAAGCCCAGCGTCTGGCAGGAGCAGGGCTCAGTAAGTGTGGACGAAGTCAACAGAACTTCCGGCAGCGTGGCTGTGAACGCGAAGCCTCACGTCTCACACATCAATTTTTTACTGGGCCACTTTAAATTCCAAAGAGTTTATGTATCAAAGAAAACAATATTTAATCAGAAATAGTTCCATGCTAGCCCTGGTCTCAGTAGGCCCGTCTGAACCCATAGAAGTAGCCCTGTTTGCTCCTGGACGTCTTTATTCCCCCTTATTTTAAGACGCTCTGTTGTCATGGGCATTGACTGAGTAGCTGTCGTCCAGACGTTTACAACCTTCAAAGGGAAACTGACCCTGGTACGCAAACCCATTCCCGGCCCTGGGAAGATGCCAAGGACCCACTCCAGCTCTCCCCAGCCCTCTCCCAGTGCTGGACACGCCTGTACTCGTCTGATGACGTTGCCTTTGAGCTGCTGCCTTGGGTCCAGTTTGCTGGGGGCACGATCAGAACGTCCCTCTGCCGAGCATCCAGACCCGGGACCACAGAAGGGAAAGGTAGTGGTGTGGCCCGAGGCTCACGCAGTGCCGAGATTCTGTCTGATCCTTCCTTGTCGCACAGATGCAAAGGACACTACGACCACGTATAACAGGATAAAAACGCTTCCATGATAACTTAGGGTTGGACCAGATCCTGATGACTCGAAACTAAGTGCTCCAAAAGAGTAAAAGCCGGGAGGCACATAGCTACCAACTTCTCTTCTCTCCACAGCATGGAATCAAAGAGTCACCAAGGAAGGCTCAACCCTCAGGAGCATCTTCAAAGCAAAAAAACAGAAAAACTGTGCTTCCTGAAACGCACGCACACCTTCAATCCAGAGAAGCGCCTTGGATTCTGCTGGTGTGCCCTCCAGTCCAGGTTGGGCATCTTCGCCTGTTAAAGCCCTGACAGCAAACACGTCCACGGTCCACTTTGCCAGCCACACGGTCCCTGTCCCGGCTGCTTGATTGTGCCCTGGAGCCCATGAGCAGCCACAGACACAGAGCCCATCCAGGATGGACCCGGCTGCTCCCACGAAACTTTATTTACAGAAACAGACGACACAGGCCACTGCTGAGCTCACTGATGTTACCAAGAACTTCAGGCTGCATGAGACCCGGTCTCCCTGAGCCCACCTGGAGTGGAGTTGGTCTGCCAGCTCCGCCCGGCTGGTGGTTCAGTCCCATCACTGAAGATGGCTCTCCTGCAGTGTCTGAAATGTGTCCAGGGTGGGTGGAAACCCGTGCTTCCTCTTTAAAGTAACCCAAGTCTAAGGAGACCACGTGTCCGCCAGCCAGCAGAACAGGTTGGAGACACCCAGGGGTGTCAACCCAGGAAAGGTAAGTCGTCGACTGGAAATCGAAGCAGGCTCCAATCTGCGACTCAGTCCCAGCACCATCCGTCACTCACTGGAGCAGATGGCTGCATCATGCAGACAATAATATATGAAAAAGTCTACATCCAGAAAAAATAGCACTGTACCGGATCTTATGGCTCATCTGGAGAAACCCTTCATACGACAAACAAACTTTAAGGAAGAGAGGAACTGTCACTTGACCAACGTCACAGAGCCAGGGCATAGGGCAGGTGTGACCACATGACAGTACCTGTAAGCTCTCCTAAGGAGGCAGCCTCCACCCTCCTTCCTGGCACCTAACAGGCAATGAGGAGAGACGTGTTGAATAAAGAAATAAATAATTAATCACCAGGGCAAATGGGCCAGGCCGCTGGGCTTTCCCATGGAAAGCTGCTTCCATAGATACATTCTTTGTTCAAAGAGAATATCCTATATGCAACTGTCGTCCTGACGTTGAATTGAACGTTTAGCTCCTTAGACACCTCAATAAAGTGCTGAACTAAAGTGAGTGGCAGAAGGAGGGGAGCACCACTCAAGGCAAGATTCCCATCCTAAGGAATTATTATGCACCATCAAGGATGCCTCTCTCTCACCACAACCCAGCCTAAGAGTACTGATGCCAGCTGCCAGGGCTCTCCCAGGACGTAAAGACCAAAGCCTGATCACTCAGAGGCACTGTGGCTTATCACATGTCATCTGCACCCTGTGATTTCATGGCACACAGAGCAACCCTCCAGGGCAGGAGCAGGGTGCACTGCCGCCTGCTCCCGCCTGTCTCCATGTCTTCCTTTCCTGCACCAGGCCGACAGGGGTGTCTTGGAGAGGAAGGTCCTCCTCAGCCACCAGTACCCCCACGTACCCCGCCCAGCCCCACAGTTGAAGGTCAAGTGGAATCAACCTGCATTCCTTCCACAGGTGTTGGCCTTTGAAAAGGAATGCAGACTTTGAGCTCCATTTGTTTTCAAAATACTGTTTTTTCTTTGAACTAGCATGGAATGTGCGACTTTATTCACAGACGGGCAATTTCACAGCCGCCCAATTTTTGTATGACTTTTCAACATTTCAACTGTCAAAAAAAGGTCCTTAAAGAATCCCCACTATAAGTATCTAGAAATAATTTTTTCTTTGGAAAAGCCATACCTAAATACGTATCCATGGATGCATATGTGTGCATACTTGTGTTTTCTAGAATGACAGCCTTAATTATGAGTGCCAGATAATTCAACAGCCATTCTGGCCCTTCTTTCTCAGCTCCAGCAGTGACCATTCAGTAGCAGACCAAGAAAAAACTAGAAACAGTAGGAGAAGGTCCTGCTCTTTAATCACTTAGCTTTGTAAAGAAAAACACTACCAAATATGTTTGGCTAACTTACAGAATTTTTGCAAATTTTGGCAACTGTTGCAATTTAATAAATGAGATTAAGTTAATCATTTACAGAATAATTAAAAGGCTTAAATATATGACCTCTGGAAATAAATATCTTAGATAACACTTTCTCAGTTGTGTTATTGATGCACTTTCAAAACAAATTAATACTGAACTCACAATGAATTTTGAAAGAATACTGAAAAGAAACACCAACACAAGTAATTTTCATTTTATTTCAGATATACATAATTTTCCAGGGTGAAACACACACACGCGCACACACACACAAACACACACACACACACACACACACACACACATCCCTTCATAGAACTGAAATGCCAGATTCAAAATAAATTCAAAACATTTACCAGATAAATTCAGACATCTGAAGGGGTTTTCCCACAATTAAATTTGCAGTGCTATCAACAAAATCGGTTTATTTTAAGATTGCCTGCCCAATATATAAATTTCCCTTTGTGTTTGAAATACTTTTATCAGATAAGATAGCTTTTGTTTAAACTGCTATTTTCAGAATTTGCTTTGGGGGTTTTGAATGCACACAGCGGAGTAACTTGAGATTTCCTAGCCTGCTTTAAAATGTGTTTCTTCTGTCTGTTTGTATTTAGTAATTTCCTGTCAAATAACCTCACATAATTAACTTTCCTTGCTCCAACCTACTTTTTTTCCTATTCCTACTTCCTGAGGACGGTAATAAAATGCTGATTACATTGGGCTGTTATCTGCCCTGCCCCCTTCCTTGCTCCCTTTGTCAAAACCCACACTCAGGTTTCAGCAGTTCCTGGGCAGGGAAAGACCAGGACCTGGCCAGGGGGAAGCCTGCCTGCGGGATCCCGAGGATCTGTGTTCATGGGGCAGCCCTCTTGCAAAGCTGGGCTTCCAGCAGGAGGACACGTGTCTGGTTCCCTTCCCGAGCTCCATCACTCAGTCCAGGTCCTGCCTCCACTGCTCCTGATGGGCATGAGAATACCTCCCTTCTCCTTCCTCACCCAGGATGGCAATGGCTAGGAGCGGGGCCATTCCAGAGCAGGGACAGGAAGAAAGCACACAGCAGTGACAAAGTTCTATTCATAGATGTGAGCAGAAATCCAACCCAGTGCTTTTCCATGGCACTGTCTGTACACGTCACTCCGTGATAAGCAGGCTTTTCTATCACACGGTATGACTTTCCAAAGGAGTGTGTGGTGCTCCCAGAACACCCTGACCAGTCACCTCCATGCACATTAGGGCCTCTCCTAATGTGTCACTGACACATTAGATCACAAAGCTCTTTCTTTTAGGAGGCGTCTTTTTTTCTTACCACTATGAATATATTGAGCCCAGTAATTCCTGGCTGTGGCGGGCTGTGCTGGGCATTGTCCTGTACAAAATCTGGCCACACTCACGGCCTCAGCCCCCTGGATGCCAGTGGTATCTTCAACCCCCACTCCCCACCATGACTGACAAAAGCACCTCTGGACATTGCCAAGTGCCCCCCAGGGGATCACCCTTGATGGAAAACACTGACACACATTGAACTCCGAATAGAAAGCTGCTTCTCCGCACACCACACACACAAAATAACAACTGGTGAAGAACCAAGCCATCTCATCGAGCAGAGGATTCCATCTATAATTCCAGCAAGGGTCTGCATGCTGGCCACCAAACCTAAAGACATAATGATGTTGCCTTCATACTGTGACAGTTGCTTGAATTCACAAGTGACACAAGCCACTGTCCCACAACCGATGCAAAGACTAAAGGGGAAATCCCAAGGCACAGCAGTCACCAACATCTTCATGGACCAGAAATGCCCCAGAAATGCCCTCTGGCAGCAGAGGTGAGCCACAGGCTATGGAATCAGAGCAGGAGCCAGAGGCTATCAGCAATGGCGTCTATGGACACAGCCCCATCACCAGGCTGTGTCACTCCCAGGTGGATGCCCCGGAGCCATGCCTGGATGTGGGCACAGCTGGCACAGGGGAGAGTGTCCGCAATGGCACTGCCGATGGCATGAACTGGAAACACAAGAACCCACATGGAGAAGGATACATGTACTGTGGGGCACGTGGGCCTGGGACATCCAGTCACCTGCTCAAGGGGAGCACTGCTGCTCCAGCCACACCAAGGAGACTGAGAAACAGGATTTTGGAAAAAGTACAGATTTCAGAAGACAGTATACAACAAGAGAGTATTTTTTATAAAACTCAAATACAAGCAAATCTTAAACCTGTTGCATTTATGTTTAAAAGCCTTTGAAGCCTGTTTTAAAGCCTCAATGTGTATGTAGGTCTCGCCTAATCAGAATCACCCACTAAGAATCGAGGTGTTAGGGTGCAGCCATTTGGAAATCCCAATGACACAGTGCATTTGAGTAATGATCACCAGTGGCTGCTAAAATCACACAAAGACAACCAGAGGTCGGAAGCCTCCGATGGGAGAGGGAGGCAGGACATCCATCAGCCCATCCAGGTAAGCCTCCCAGCCATGCTGTGCAGCCCCAGGATCCCTGGGACAAGGGGAATCTGATCTGGGCTGTCCCAGGCTGTCCCAGGCGGTAGCCACCCGTCACAATGGCTAATAAGTTTTGAAATGTTGCTAGTGCGACTGAGGAACTAAAGTTTCAAGCTGATTTATTTTCAATTAGCTTAATCACATGGGGCCCGTGACCACTTTATTGGACAGTGCAGTTTGTCATCTAACTACCAACTTACAGCACATGCAGACCAAAAAAAGAACAGGATGCAATTAACAAATTCAAACAACGGGAAACTCTGTAGCACATTTTCTTCAACAAATTGAAAAAATGGAGGAAGGCAGGGGGAATCTGTGGGTTAACTCAAATCTAAGAGAAACAGTAACTAACTGCAATACACAGACTGTATTTGGATCCAGATTTTTTTTTTTAAGTGTAAACAAAATCAACACCACCAGAATGTGAACACCGGTGGATGTTTGGTACTATTAAGAAATGCTGTTGATTTTCTGGATATGATAATGGTACTGTGTTTATGTTTCTAAAAACAACTGAATTTTTTAGATAACACATTAAAACACTTGTACCTATTTCAGTTGCAGGAGGGGAACAGGTACGAGTTACCTGCCACCAGATGGATCATGAAGTGATGATAACCGGGTGAAGAGCACAGGAAGGTCCTCCACAGTGGTCTCCCTGCTTCAGTATATGATTTCTTTCCCACAACACAAAGTTTTAAAAGTACAGGTATCCTTTTACTCAAAGGCTTCTTTTAGGAACACATTTCCTTAAAACATAGCATGACTTTGGAAATACAGAACCATGATTGGCATTGCATTTAATTAGTACATTAATTCAAGTTAGTTTCTTTCAGCATTGTTTACAGATACAAAACAATAAAAGTGTATTAATAGGTAAATGATACACCATACCATGGTGCATTACTTAGCTGTAAAAAGAAGGAAGAGATTCTACAAATGTGCAAATTTCCGTTATTTCCGTTGTTAAGTGGGAATAGAAGCAGATTCACATGTGTACAAATATTCTATGTATCCTGCAATCTGTGTGAATGCATATATATAGGAGCAGACACAGGCATAGGAACTCGGAAAACAGGAAGAAACAAACAACCTATTTTAATGGTACTTTCCACTAGAGATTAGAAAATTTGGAGAAGCAGATTGATGCATACTCTTATATTCTCCACTATATTTCAAATTTACAATTTTAACATGCAAAATTATGGTAACATTATTGATAAAACACAAAAATCAGGATAAAGACAAGAAAGCTTTAATTCAACCTTGTACAAATAGTGCTGGCCAATGAACTAAAATAATAATAATAATAATAGTAATAGTAGTAGTAGCAATAGTTGAACTAGAAATCAAAACTTTTAAGCTCATATTAGTATACATTATCTACATAGAAAATCAACAGTCTAAAAATTATACGAATTAGGAAGAATTGAATAAGGACCCTGTACACAAAATGAACCTTAAAAATTGAGAAGCATTGTTGTAAATCATTAAAATCATTCAGAAGACATAATAGCAAAAATGAACTTATTCACGATCGCAACACATAATATAAAATTCTTAGAAATTCAACAAAATTTGTATAAAATGACTGTTTAAAAATAAAGGGAAATTGCAGTAAGTGGAGCTAGATATTGCATTCATGAATAGATTCAAAATTGAAAAACAATCTCAACTCACCTCAAATTAATGTACAAATGAAATGCAATGCTAATAAAAACAACAGCGTGCTGGGTGGGGAATATGACAGGTCGATCCTAAAATGTATATAATCCAAGAGCCAAGGATAAGTCAGAAAGTTGTGAAGAGCAAAACATCGGGGAGATGTTACCTACGTGGGAAGGGTACTCCACAAAACAGTCACTGGACAGGTGACCATGGGACAGGATCGAGATTCCCAGCAAAGAGTGGCGAACACAAGAAACTCAAGAACACAAAGGTGTCTCTGCAAAGCCTGAGCCTGAGAGCGAAGGGAAGGGAAGACAGACGCACGCGGCCAACACTGCAGAGCTCGGGGGCCGAGCGGACGCGCACGCGCAAACCTTCAGCAGGAACAGCGAATTCCGGGTCAGTGGGAAAGACGTGCGCATCAGGGGGATGAGCCACGCTGCACCTTTCCGCGAGGTGGGCTGTGGCGCATCAGGGTGAAGGACGCGTGGGTGACCACCAAGGGATGTGAGAGGGAATCCTGGAGCAAGATGAGACTGCACTGGTTAACACTGGAAACAGGAGATGGGAAGCAGAGCTGGGTTTGAATCCGGTCAATCAAATCCAGGGGCGCATCCACCCCCCTTAGTTAGACAAGGCGCCGAAAGGCAGCCACTGGCTTGGCCCAGGACCCTGAGCTCTGGATCCCTGTGCGCCCGCAGGAGCCCTATGATCACACCCCGCGGCTGCGAACAGCAGGAGCTGAAGCCCAGCACAGGGGCTAAAGCCCCCATGGGTTCGGCTCAGCCTGGGCTCCGAGGGCATCGGGTTCCCCGGGTACTGGGATCCGGAATACTTACTTAGCCTCATCATGCCCCAGTGTCCCCACGGGTAAAATGTGGATAAGAATAACCCTCCCTCACAGGACTAATGTGAACATTTAAAAATTTAATATGTACAAAGCACTTAGAAAAGTTCTCAGAAAACACTAAGCGCTCAATAAACTGGAGCTGTTCTCATTACCAGCCTGCGAGTTGAATGCCTTTGGGCCCACGTCCTCGAAATCCCTGAGCCTTTGCTTCCTTCTCTCTACAACATAATATCTCTGTCTTCATAACAGCGCTGTATGGTTTGTGGAAGAAAATAAAAGGGGAAATGGCTTCATAAGTGGCAGTATGACCACAACAGCAGTCCCGAGCTAAGTTCTGCTGTCTCCGGAACCATGGAGAGCCCTGGTTTCTGTAGAAATGGGTACTTACTTGTGAACTCCCAGAGTTGCCAAAAACTTTGTACAGCAATTTTCTTTTACAAAATGAGCTGCTCTCTGTTCGTAATAAGTAATTAGAGGCATTTTCTCCAGAAATCTTGCATGCTTATCAGCCGGGTACAGTGGATGGTGTCCAGCCCCTGAGATGTCTGAACAGTTTAGCTGACCTCTAGCAATGACCAGCGTGCACACACCAGCTCGGGCTGCTCCCAGCTGCTCAGGCTTCCTTGCAGAGCATTCTGGGCCATGTTGGGCTTTCTTTTTATTGCTCCTAATTATTTTTAATTGTAGCAAACTCAGGATAAAGTTTTTGGTGAAGTTTCTTTTCTGAAAATTCATCTCAGTACATGGGAAGAAACAGAGGCTATGGGAAGTCTTGCAAAAGCAAAGTCAGAGGATATAGGAAGGGAAAATGGGTTATTTTAAAATCAGTTTCCTAAAATAAACCCTCCTCGGCACTCCTAATCCACTCTCAAGGCTGGCTCCAGATTACTTAAAAAGAGGTTAATTGCTTTGTGGATTAGTCAGATCTTCCACCCGTTTACTCGTCACAACTTTCCTGGTCTCTTACTTTTGATGATTTTATTGATTGTAAAGCCCCTTTACCAAGTACATGGGGAAAGGGGGTCACAGGAAGGGGAAAAAAACATATTAGTCTTGCTTTCTATTTTCAGGTAGTTCTGATAAAGGTTTAGAAGGAGGAAAACAACTAATAGCTAAAAACGAGGGCTTGAAATTATCTGAGCTAACACAGGCTTCATTAACAGTGGAAAGCACATCACGTCACGGCGTACACGCCCTGTTGACGCTCTCAAGAGGCCCGTCCCGCTAGGCACTTTGATACACAGAGACAAAATCTGAACGTTAAGTGTGGGAACACACTGGTCAAAGTAGCAACAAGGCATGGTTTTTCTGGAGAGGTGACTACTGGTGTTCCCAGTAGAAACTTCAGACGGAAGACTGCACAGGCCGTCGGGACACGGAGCCTGGCCCTGGGGGAGGTCACGGAGGAGGCAGCCTGAGGAGTCAGCCAGCAACAGGGAGCTGACGTGGGAAAGGAGCCCACAGACACAGGAAGCTGAGCCGGGAAGCCCTGCAGGGCATGTGGAAAGGACGTTACTGCCAACAAATGGCTGGTTCAACTTTCCTGTCTGTCTGGGTGAAGACATGAACCTTGGCTTCCCAGCCTCCATCCAGCCGGTCCCAGGTGACTGCAGGACTGCGTGTGAGACAGAACCACAAGGCTTCCAGGAATCAGCACGGAGGCGACCTCCACCCCTGGAGGCAGGGGGAAGCCTCCAACAGAACAGGAGGAACACCTCATCACAGAGGAGAAGACTGGCCAGTGAGACGACAAGAACATGAGAACCTCCATTCACCAAAAGCCAGCTTCATGAGCGCAAGACAGACCAGAGTGGGCAAGGGCATTTGCTACTCGCATAACTGCCCAAGGGCTCATTCCCAAAGCATACAAAGAACTCCAAGATGTCAAAAGGAAAAATAAAATCCTACCAAAAAGCAGGCTGAATAAGCTCTTCAGAAAGAGGATATCCAAGTGTCCACTAAGCACAAGAAAAAGCTGTCAATTTCATGAGCCGTTAGAAAGCAATGCACATCAACACCATGATGTGAGGCTACGCACCCACCAGGGCCGCGCAATTGAAAGATGGATGATGCCAGGCACTGACGCAGATGCAGACAAGAAAATTCATGTGCTTCAGCGGTAGTGTGAAAGTATACGGTTGGTTTCAAAATCTGCTTGGCAATTCCTATGTTAATGGAATGGTCACAGATACAAAAATTTCTAGGCCCAATATGTCAGGCAAAGTTATTCGTAATTGTGGGAAAGGAATGTTCAACCATAAGGAAGGTACTTCAGGGCTTCACTGCCTAGTGAAATATTACACAGCTATAAAAAGAACACTGTGCTGCCTCCTCCACGGTCTGTCACTGTTGTCCCAGAAGTGCTTGGTGTTTCGGTCATGATGATGACAACAACAGTGACAAGCACAGACTGAGCTGTGCTCCCTGGGGTTTCTAAAGAATACGAGGTCTATTTCTACCATTCACAGCCGGGAATCTTGGGTACCACGTTCAGTGCACGATAAGAAGATGGAAAGGAACTGTGCGTCTGCGACGCTGAGCACCATCCCCGTTTCCTAAGCCCTAACCCTTGGGGGCTCGGAGCCTGGACTGGGCTCTTTGCTGGAGAGGCTCTCTGTGGGCCTGGAAGGTGGCACGTCCCCGTCCCTCCAGCTCCGGCAGCTGTAGCAGATTTGTGCAGTCTGACAACCCAGGCCCTGCAGCGGGGGCAGCAGTGAACCGTGGCTCCTGGGGGATGAGTGGACAGTGCTGGCCAGGGAGCACACCTTGGGCCCTTGGCAGTCACAGGCGGTAGGCCCGGACGTGGGTGAGCACCAGCTGGCCACCCATTCATTCCTCGGGAAGACTCTGGATGACCGTGACCTAACTTTCCAACTCTTTGCATTCAGCCCTTCTCTACTGGACACAAAACAGGCTCAGCTTCCTTGACACCCCTGACTCTGAGTCACCAAGCACAGCACCTCTGCTTCAGGTCCCTCCTAGAAGCAGGTGACACCTTCCTACAAACATACACACCCAAGCACAGCTCATTCACGCCACACCGACTCCATTGAGCTGTTTTTGTAAGAACATGATGACAGAAAAATTAGAATTTTTATCTCAAACATTTGACAGAGATTCACACTATCTGGGATTGTTAATGTTTATCCAGCAAGGACACATGAAGTATAGCAGGATGCTGCCCGAGTTGAGGACAGTTCTGTCACCACTGAGGCCTGGGCTGCTCTGGAGTAAGCTGTAGAGACCACTAGTGTGTGTGTGTGTGTGTGTGTGTGTGTGTACACGAGTGTGTGGGCACACATCCACATAAATATCAAACATCCTTTTATCTGTCCCCTTATCTAGGTTTACATCACAATTCGGTATATGCAGAACTTAACTAAAATTCACGAAAATTCACCTAAACCCATGCAGGGTTGACGAACAGCACAGAAATCACCATGGTCCCAGGACTGTCTCGCATGACTGTGGAGCTTGGGAGAGGGAGGAAGCAGCCCCCAAGCAGCAGCTCAGGTGGGACTAGGTGGGACTCCTGGTCTCTCCCACTGCACAGACCACATGCCTGAGCAGAGGACACAGCATGGCTGTTGGGAGACTCTGAAAAGCAAATGGCATCAGGCAAATCAGAGAAGCAGCCTAGAATCACGACTCTGATCACACTAGCCATGGGACTGCCACCTGCGCCGCAGTGGCCTCCAGTCAGAGCTTAAGGCTCAGGAAGCCTAGAAACAGCACCGTGCCGTGACGGGGCGCTCCAGCTCGGCTCATGCAACAAAGGACCCCAATACCCACAGAGTCTGGAATCCCTGCTCGGTTCTTGAGTCAGCTCTTGTGCCCTGGACCCCACACAGTCCCATGGCAGCGAGGGCAGAGACCATAACGACATGGTCAGGGAGGAGAAGCTGCTCCCAGCTGCTGGAGGCTCCAGGAGGCCAACCTCATTGACTCTGGTGCCCTCTGTCATCCTGTCCCTAGGGTCCAGCAGAGGCTCGGGTAAGGAAGTGCACAGCAGTACCTGGAGGACCAAGGCGGGGAGCCCCAGGGAGGGTCTCATCAGGGAGCTCGGGAAAGCGGCTCCATAAGGTTGTTTATGAATCTCAGAGGTCATCACCAAACGACGAAGGCGTGGGTGACACTGCCACTGCACACCAAGGACTTCGAGGACAGACAGACCTCCACACAGGTCCCAGGCTGACCATGAGGTGGTGTCCACCCAGAACAGAGTCAAGAGAAGACCCCCCCAAGGACTTTGAAAAATAAACTGAAATTTAAAGCGCCCCCTGCAGATAGGTTAGAAATCGCCTCTGGAACACAACCCAGTCAAATACCTGCTTTAAAAGAAAACAAACAAACAAAACAGAATCAACACTCGCCAAAAGATCAAACACAACCCAGTCTCACAACACAATCTGTGAAGTATCCAGGAAAGTTTCCAAAATTACTCAACACAAAGAACCATGAGAATTTCAACTCACACAGGAAAAGATAGTCGACAGACTCTCCAACATGATAGAGAGGCTGAGATTAGGTGAAAAGGCCCGACGACTCTTAGGTCACACTCAAATGCACTTACACTCTACCTGTGGCTGAATGACACACCAGGAACATTCCTGAACCAAATGTTTAAATTAAAAGTATAAGCAAGGAAATAGAGAATATAAAGTGTTTCTGTCACCGTGACCAAAAGACCTGACAAGAACAATCAGAGGAGGAAAAGTTTATTTGGCTCATGGTTTCAGAAGTCTCAGTCCATGGATGGCTGACTCCATTGCTCTAGGCCCAGGGTGAGGGAGAGCATCATGGCGGAAGGCGTGGTGGAGGAGGAAGGCAGCTCGGGATATGGTAACCAGGAAGCAGAAAGAGCTCTGCTCCCCAGGGCAAAATCTAAACCCAAAGGTCGGCCCTCAGTGACCAGCTCCTCCAGCCACACCCTAGCTGCCTACAGTTACCACCTAGTGCACTGATTAGGTTAAGGCTCTCTTAACCATTCAGTTCACCTCTGAAGCTTCCTGCATTGTCTCACATCTGGGTTCTAGGGGATACCTCATATCTAAGCCATAATAAGAAACAAATGGAAACCTTAAAACTGAAAAAGGCAATAATCAACATTTACACTTCACGGGATGGACTCAAGAGTGTAAAGGGTGAGGGAGGAAAGAGTCATTGGACTTGAAGATGAATCAAGAGATGACGATCTAACCTGAATCTGAGAGAGGGAAAGGTTGAGAAATCAATGAACCGAGCTTCAGAGGCACATGGTTCAACAACCCAAGACCTCACATCCACATCAGTGAAGTCCCCAAAGGAGTCAGGAAAGAACGTGTGCTGAAAATACACACGGAGAAATGACACTGGGAAAAGTGGCAAGTTTAGCAAAAGACAAAAACCTACATGGTTTGAAGAATCTGGGCAAACCTTAAACAGGGACAATCCAAGAGAAATGCACACCAAACAAGTGCTGCCTATCAAGGACACTGCCCTGGGATGATGTGTGCCAGTGACGGCTGACGGGTGACGGCTCCATGACACTGGGTGCGCCCGGGCCAGGGAACTGTGCATCCCAAATGCTAAAACAGCAAGTGATGTCCATGTTGCAATTAAAACCATGACGATATGACTCTGAAAGCCCCCAGAGTGAGACGATTTGCTCCACACAGGGAAACAACGATCAGAAGGACTGTGGGTTTCCTCTACAAACCATGGAGACCAGAGCACAAGAGAACAAATTCTTAAAGGCCAGTCACCCAGACTTTGCCAGCCGAGAGAACCTCTGGCAGGAATAAAGGTGAATACAGGCTCTTGGACGAAAACACTTTGAGAATTGATAGCAAGCAAAGTGCTGCGTCAGCAGAATTGCTAGAGGAAGTTCTTCAGACAGAAGGAAGCTGGGGCCAGAGGAGCCTTAAGTAACTGCAGCAAAGCCGAAGCGAGTGAGCACTGTCTGGACAGATGAGCCGCCGGCTCCTCCTCCTGAGTGCTTCGAAGTGCCCGGGAAGGTCAGAAGCAGAAAGGGCCTGATGGGACTTTTGGGGCAAGTCGATGATACTAAAGACGTCAGTGGCACAGAGGAGGACACAGAGGGACCCACGAGAGGACGAGGACTCTGCATGCCAGGGAGTGAAGCAACATGAGTTCCAGGTGAATGCTAAAAATCACCATAGCAACACATAATATAAAATTCTTAGAAATTCAACAAAATTTATATAAAATGACTCTGTTTAAAAATAAAGGGAATCTATGGAGTAACCACTCAAGATGCCAGAGATGACCGTCAAATCACAGCCAACTAGTTAATGCGGGACGCTCCCCATGTTCGACGAGCTAAAATATGGCAGGAAAAGTAAAGAAGAATTAAAAAATAAAAAAGATGATGGAAAGGTGGATCTAAAACAAATGTGTCAATAATGATATTAAATGTGCACCATCTAGATAGAACAGTTAAAAGCATTCATCCTGGGAGAGTAGCACAGGGGTAGAGCGCTTGCCTAGCAGGGATGAGGTCCTGGGTTCCATCCCCAGCTCCACAAAACAAACCCAATTCAATTCTACACCAGCTATAGAAACTCACTTTAAATATATTTATATAGGTAGGTTAAAAGAAGGAGGATTGGAAAAGATGTAATGCAAAAAATGTTTTAAAAAGCTAGAAAAACAATCCAATTTTAAAACACTGCAAAAGACATGAAGAGACATTTTAGCAAAGAGGCTGCATAGATAATCAATGAGGACATGCAACGCTCTTCAGCATCAGTAGCCATCAGAGAAATGCAACTAAAACCACAATGGACATCACAACACACCCGTGAGAAGGGTTATAATAAAACACAGCAACGAAACTTCATTCTGGCAAAAATGCAGAGAAACTGGATACTCATCCACTGCTGGTGGGGTACAAATGATTCAGTCGGTCTGGAAAACGTGTGGAAGTTTCTTACAGAATGAGAGATCAGCATATCACTCGGCAATAAAACAGAACACATTATTGAAACACACAAGTTGGATCCCTTTAGGGAATTAAACTGAGTCGGCGGGGGGAAGCCAATCTTTAAAAATTACATGCTGGATGACTCCATCTATATAACATGTTTGAAATGACAAAATCATAGGAAAGGCCACCAGATGAGTTGTTCCCAAGGGTCAGGGCCTGGAGGAAGGAGATGAGCTGGTCATAAAAGGGCAGGACAAGGGGCCCCTTAGCGATGGAACAGCTCTGTACCCTGACTGTGATGGACACACAAACTGCATGCATGGCAGGATAACCTGAGTGCACGCGTGCACACACACACACACACACACACACACAAAGTGCATGTAAAACTGTGAGAACAAGATCACTGATTCATAGGAATAGTTGGAGATTGAATATCAGCATGTAATTTCCTCACCTAGTTTCTTTAGTATTTGTATTATCTTAAGATTTGAAATCTTACACGGCATTTGTAATTAAGCCCATGAACATTAAAAATCAGGAGAGAGGGAAGTCTCTGGAAGTGCTTGAGTCATCTGGAGATTGCAAGTTCCCGAGTCTGCCCACGGTATGCTGCCAGCCCAGTGGGGCACAGCACTGAGGGACCTCGAGAACCAGGTTCTAGAAGTGCAAGTTCACACTAGGCAGATGCCTCGCTGCTTAGAAGTCGCTCAAAAGTGACTGCATTTTTAAAAGGGCCTCTTTCACCTTTGTTTTCCTGTTGCTAATGGAAACGTTCCTTTAAGGACTCAGTGCTGTAAAACACAGTTATACCAAGGCTGAGGTTCCATCTGCCCCCACCTGAACCCGTCTGCCCAGCCTCCATTACCCTCAGGTAAGTGTGACACGTTAGGGTTGGAAGACTCTCCATTTCTAAAAGTGAACGACTTTCAGACACTTGAGACAGGGGGGAGAATTTCTGGCCTGGAGGAAGTAAGGCTTGACCTCATGAGGCCGAGGTCAGGGCTAAGACACTCTGCAAACTGTCAGAGAGCAGCTGGCTGGTATCTATGCCAGTGTTCCTGAATTTTCTAATTTTAAATTCTACTCTTATCTCCAACAGGTAGCAATGTACCTATTTTAAAGGTAAAAGGAAAATAAGCCAAAAGTAAATAGTATGAGCAGCACCAACAGACACGCCGGGCCTTTTAGCCAGGTCCTCATAGAGAAGCGGGTGTCAGGCTCAAAGCCTCCTTCCCCGTCGACGTTCACTCCACAAATATTTATTGAGTGTCTATTGGGTGCCAGACTGACACGGTCATTGCTCTTGAGCAATGCCCAATCCGTGGGGAGACAGACGTAAACAAACAATTACAGCTCACCATGTGTGCTGTGACAAAGGGCCACAGACAATGCACACTGACAGAGCCCTCAGACACCTGCAGACAAGGCTTCTGAGTGGGAAGGACGATTCCCACAGGCAGTGAGCAGGAGGAGTCAGAGAAGCATGACACACTCTCCGAGCATGGAGAAGGGAAGCCCAGGTCCCCACCATCCTGGAGGCTCTGAGGCAGGGGAGGGAAATGAAAGAAATCTTCCCGAATATCCCAACTCTCGAGCCAGGTAGACCTATTGCAGTTGTCTAGCAAGAAACGGGATGAGCTAAGAATAGCCCTGAAGATGGAGAGGGGAGGGCACCTTCTGGGGACTGTCAGCAGATGGAGTGGGAGAGACCCAATGGTCCACTCCACCCTGAGGAATAAGGAGTCCAGGGTCCCATCCTCCACCCAGATGACCGGTACTCTCAAGCGGACACGAGGACACAAGGCTGAGTAAAGAAGGTGTGGACTAGCTTCGAACAGGTTGAAGTTCAACCAGATGTACCTCTCGGCCAGGGAGCTGGAGACTTAAAGCAGAACTACAGAAATAGAGGCATGATTCGAGGACAGGAAGAAGACGGGAAGTGAAGGTTCAGGAGCCTGTGGTCTCTAGGAGTCAGAGGCCCTGGGACGGGAGGCATCAAACACAGAGAATGTATTCTTAAGATTATTGCAAGAAATGCTTCCTTAGCAAGCACTGACTGCAAAGCTGATTTAAAGTTTAACTGTCGAGTTTCTACTGTTTCTAAGAGTTTGTACACACTGTCCAAAGTGATCACTAGAAGAGCCCATCGTGGGGCAACCATCTGCCATGATGGACCCCACCCCTGGGGGGAAATGGGAAACTGGCCTGCCACCTGCCCCTCAAACAGCTGCTGCAGACGAGCCCATGGGTGGCATGTGCTCTTGGACCAAGCTCTGTGGACACCCTAGTGTCCATCCTGTTTCCCACCCATGACCTTTGCCCTCCCCCGGTTTTTTTTGGAGGGGAGAGGATATATCCATATGCCCATTAGCACTTCTTAAACCAGATGATGCAAAACCAAAACACACTAAATTTAAAAATAAGTACGAAAAGGATAAACTATATTTTTGATAGCTATGGGAAGGCAAATGAGAAGTCAGAACTAGAGCAGACGCCACATGACCCAAGTAAAAATGGCTTCCTTGCTGGTGACTGTTGGGACAGCTGAGTCCACCCAGCTTAGCTCTGGCTGTGTGTGACATGTGGCAGGAGGACAGAGGTGGAGGGGACAGCGCAGGAGGACTGTACCAGCCTGAGCTGCTCAGGAGTAGTGTGCATCCAGCTGCTGCAGAACCCAGGAAAACCAAGGCGACTAGGCACTCGAAACAAATTGTTAGCAGTGCACTGAGCTGAACCTTCCTTCTGCAGCAAAGGGCTGCAGGGTCCTGAGGGAGCAGGAGCTGGAGAAGAGCAGAGGGCAGGAGGCCCGATCCCAAGGCTACCTGGGCTCTGCCGCCTCTTTCCGTCCTCCCCCAAAGCCACCCAGGGGTGCCTCTGTTGCAGCAAGGCTGATGGACTCCAAGAGGAAGAACGATACCCGGGGACTGTTGCTCCCTTCACCCAACATGCAACTGAAATAAATGTTTGACTGTTTGGTGAGGTTTTTCATTATCACTGGAGAAATCTCAAAAGATACAGAAATATGAACTGCTGGTGTCTGGTCTGGCCTGCCTTTTAGGGACTTAGAGGTGGATGGGGTGGCAGACTTCCCTAACTTGCCCTAAAGGCTTTTTAGACTGCTATATAATAAAGATGATTGACATGCATATCGTGTCAACAGACAGTGTCTTGGAAACAGGTAACCAGAGGACAATACCTCACTCATCAGAAACAGCCAGACATACCTATGGGGTGTGCCAAGCAAGCCGACATTCTCTTAGTTTTGTGTTTTGAAAAGGCAAAAATAATTTAGTACAGATCTGCTGAGAAAAGAAAAGTGTGCTGGCCACCCCCAAGATGATGTCATGTCTGCCTCCAGTTTCAGGTCAGCCCCCGTGCAACGGGAAGCTAAGGACAAGGACTAGCAGGACCAACCCCTGGGACCAGTCCCCGGGACCCTCCCCGGGATTCATCTGCAGCCTTGCTAATGACCTGCAGGGATAACACTCCCTCTCTGCAGAGTGAGGTGATAAATCCATATCTAGTTGTAGCCAGTCGCTACACACATAGGACAATCCCATCCACAAATCCCAGGGGATGCCATCAAGGAACACGCAGGCACTTCCCAAATAGCTAAGCCCTTCAGAACCACTCCATTTCCACCACTGTGGTCTCACATCTTGACCAGGTGGAGGCTGCAATGGTGACCCTCCTGCCACAGCCTCCAGCGGCAATCAAAGCAAGGGTGATCGATGGAAAGCAGACATGTGGTTATAAATCATAGAAAAACAGGGAACGCAAGCACTTTTTAATTATTTGCTTTTAATACTTACTTATGGCCAAACCAATTAAGGTCTAGCGCCATGCACAAAGCTCTGGTGTGAACTATGGGGCAGGAGGGATTCAGTTTCCACCACCACAACACTAAGTATCTGCTTCTGCCCTGGAAAGGTCCGAGTCCTCTCTTCTTGGGAAACTGTGCTGATGTCTTTGCTGTTTTTCCTCAGCCCTCCTTAAACCATCAGCACTAAATAAGCATCCTTTCAATAAAAGGAGGAGCGGAGGAGGTCAAGGCTGTTCAAGACTTCCGAAGGCCTTGGTGAGAGAAGACGGCAGATTTACGGCCCTGGTCAAGTGTTTTTATCTTCCCTGGGAGAAAGATACTTGTGACCAGAGCAGCGAGATACAGGAAAGAATGCAGCCTCTCTAACTCTTTATCATTTGTAAATTCCCTGCCTGATTTGATAACAAATATCACTTTTCCCTCTGTGCCATTGGTAAGGAGGAAAAAAAGTCACTGAGATAACAAAGGTGCCATTATTTCTGGTAGCATTTCCCCGGGTCCTGTTAATGATCACACTTGCAGTCAACTAATGCCCAGGGTTCTCACATCACTAAATAAATATTACCTGGTGGCAAATATTAGTATCCCTAACTCTGCATTCCAATGAAGTCAAGAAACCTATCAGAAAGGTCAAACCTTGGTAAATAAGGTCAAGCCCCCACCCTCAAAAAATCCCCTATTTCCTAGTTTCAACACAAATTCCTGTGCCTCCCGCCCTCGTTGGAATTTCCTACCAGACACACATCAGTGTTCACTGCAGTTGTGTCCTTGTGTGGCATGAGATATCCAGTTAGCAGAATTTCACAGAAGCAGTGTCCTAGGAGGGACTTTCAGATCTGTTAATCCAAGATGGTTAAATACAGGTGGTTCGTGAACACCTTGAAGTTACGGTTTTTAAATTTCTGCACATAACCATATTTCTCAGGACAAAATTCCAGAGCGTTCCTAAATTCTCAGACTCCTAAGGCTGAACCCATTTTAGAATCCCTGATAGCATGCTGGTGGTTGTCCATTCTTGCTGTGTATCCGAAGAATCTTTAGGGAAATTCATAAACAAGACACATCACAAGGCCACACTAGAATAAACTAAACTGGAACAGTGATAGGATCCAGGAATGTGAATTAAAAAAAAAAAAGCCCTAGTAATTATAATGTATAACTAGGGTTAAGAAGCACTGCAGCTTCCCTTCATTAATCTCTTGTTTTTATTTAATCACTCAACTTGAAACCTGGGAGAAAAGCTAGAGATCAGGACATCAGTCCACTCCTCTTACAGAATGGAGCTGGATCCGCTGAGCAACTGGCAGGATTGCTTGGCTCCTTGGAAACACAGTCCACACACTGATTCCATTTTTTTTAAACCACAATTTTTATTTAAAAAAAAATCATAAAATTGGGTTTACCAATCCTCTTTCCCCTCAGTCCCCTACCAGCTCCTGAGTGTCTTCTCTAACAAGTTTGCCATCTTTTGTACCTCATAGGCAAAAATTAAACTATGTACCAAGCAACTCCCAGGGATGCATGGTAGTGGAGAACTGAGTATCAAAAATATACAGTCAACATTGGCCAGAGCTCTCACCAACATGGCGAGAGGTTCCTGTTTATCAAAATCATGGCTCTCCACAATTCGTTATACTTCCCTTGATAGCCGTTTCATCTTATTTCTAATTATCAAGACGAAGAACAAACACAGGGGTGTAAACAGCCCAGGCCGCTCACTCGCTCAGGAAGAGATTTACACACCCCAAACCAGGAAGGACAGGCCCTTTAGCAGCAGATCAGATAACACATGCATCCTAACCAGAGGACTCCCAAAAAGCTCCAAAAAGCAGTGAGTCACGGGAAGAGAGGAACAGAAGGAGGTGGCTTTTCCTTTGTTAAATTTCACAACAAATTGACATCCAGATTCAGCAAGTTCTCCTCAGCAGCCGTCCAGTGGCTGAGATAATTATACGACCGCCCACTTGATGTAGGAGGCCCCATTGAGAGAAGCGGGCTACATCCCAGGACAGCATTCCAGGGTGCTGAAAAGAACCCCTTCAGGGCACACCCACAGGGTTCTGCAGGTCTCTCCCACCCTCTGAAAGAGCAGATTTAAAAGAGGGGCAGAGCTCCCTTTAGGGACAGGGACCCAGGCGGGCAGGTCAGGAGTGAATATAGTTGACATGATACCCTTCCATCTCCTGCAACTGATCAAAGTTCTCGTTTCACTTCCCAGAGCCGAGGACAATGTCTCCAATACAGCACAGACTAAATAAACGTGAGATGAGGGGAAAGAAAATTCCAGGACACAGTTGCAACAAACAGGAGAATTTCCCACAGTGCACCTAAGTATTTTAACAGTGTTCCACATACCCCCCAAGGCTTCACCCCAAGGAAATCTGCCCCCATCTCTGTTAGGGGGAGCACCTGGCCCCTGGCCTGCAGACACAGCATGCCTTTGAGGAGCAAATGAATGAACGCAGAGGAAGCCACCTTCAAGAAAACTACACTGGTTGTGTATTTGCCCTTTTTTATTTTCTGTCTCCTTCTACCAAAGTGTTAGTTCCACAAAGACAGGAAATTGCATGTTTGCTCACTGTCACTGCCAACATACCTCGGATAATGCGGATAATGTGTAGGAAAGAAGTAGCCAATAAATATTTATTGACTTTGTGTTACAGAACTAATGAATTAAATGTCGAGTAACACCAGAACCCTGCGCTAGATTCCGGAGATAGGGAAATAATGTATCAACCTATTCACGAGAAAATGATCTCCCGTTCATCATGGCTGAACACAGAGGTGATTAAGGCTAACCTGAAGCTTTCCCATTAAGGAAACTTCTTTCCATGTACGTGACAGTCACAATCTGTAAAAGCATAATCGTGCATTTTACCACAATTTTTCCAACCCTGTTTGCAGTACCACTGAGACCTGGGCAAGAGACCCTCCATCCTGGCTTGATTTTGCTGGCATAGGAAGGGCGAGGTGGGCCAAAGGCATGGGTGCACCAGAACCCCAAAGTCCCCTTTGGGGTCTCATGCCAGGTACTGGAACCCTGCCATTCCCTGTCCAAATAGCCTGAGCTGGCTCCTCAGGCTGCCAAGGCATCCCAGCCCCCAGGCACTCTCTCCACCAAAATCCAGGACCCAAGGTCTCTCCCCAAATTCCCCAACCAGGCATGGAGTTCTGAGAGTCTGAAAACGCACAGTTCAAATGTGGCCTTGACGTTCCTTAAACAGGGATTGTCAGTGTAAAACTTCTGAACATGCTTTCTTGGGAAGTTCTTTAGTTAGATTAATAACTTTGAACTATTTAAATATAGAGTACACAGGCATCCATTCACATTGCAGCCATTGGCCACACAAACCTTAGGGGCAGAGCAACCCAAGAGGAATTCCAAAGGCTCAGGGCAGCCAGCTGACTTGACTGAGGACAGCACCACTAACCAGAAGACCCAGAACCCAAATCCAGTCCTTCACAATGTAGGTGTTGGTGCTGGGACAAATCCCTCCCTCAACATGACCACCCACAAAGTGCTTGCATATGTCTCCCTAGGGACATAACTACAGCAACCCTGGAGCCTCCCAGAGGGGAGGCCATGGGTGCAGCAACTCAGGGCCCATCCTCCACCTAGCATCCTGTGCTGTTCCCCAATACCATGGCCTAATACCAATGCGGGAGATGGTTGTCTAAACGGTCGCCCTGCATGCACACACTTGCAGATACCCGTGCTGCAGATGGAATCTATGCAAGAGGTGAGCAAGCAACCGCGCATGCCGCAGGAACCTCACAAGATGAAGCCTGAGGCTTCTGAATGTTCATCTTTACAACTCTAAACCCAGCAGTGCCTTAGCGTTCTTGCCAAACAGGCTGTGCAGCAGTTGAGAAAGCCCGGGAATAATGCCTCCCTAAGACCTGTGCTTACAGGGACCCTTTCATCCAAGAAATTCAAAGCACTTTCCGGTCTCAGAGCCATTCCTGCAGACACTGCAGGGAGGTGTGCAGGTGGCCAGGGTCACACTCACTCACAAAGAAACTGAGGCAGGCTGACAATCTTAAGTACGGTTCTTACAACCATCTCTGCTTCTTGAAAATGGATAGATTTACACGTGCATCCCAAACAAGCTACTGAAGCACCAGAAAAAAAGGAATTTGCACTATTTTCTTAGCAACCCAACTGAATATAACAAAATTAAAGACCACGCTACAAAAACCTAGACCTTGCTGTAGTTCTTTCAACCAAACGGACCATGAAAAATTTACGCTCAGTTCACTGCAAATGGCTTATCGTTACATCTGAGATACTATTGCCTTTCAAGAGGTAAATTCCATAATCACAAATTTTAAGACAGAAATTTCAACTTTTTTTTTTTCCCCCCAAATGGAATCAGGCTTTTACACCTTTGACCAAAAAGCACTTAGCCAAGGTGATTAGCATATTCTCTCTGGAGGAGATGGAATCAATATCCAGCCCTGGAGACTGGGCTCATTTGCTTTTTAGTGGGAGGTAAATGGCCCCAGGGAAGCTGTCTGAGAGAAGTGGAAGAAGAGCATGTTCATAGATAAGGGAGGTCAGGGCTCAGGAAGAATGAGGCCTGTGAGTCGCCATTGCTGTTATCTTCATATGGCTAAAATAGCAAGCTTGCACTGGATGTGCACACCTGAAAGTCAGGTTCATAATGACATTCAGTGAGTGGCTACTGGGTGCCGCCCACAGCATTATCTGCATATTAAGGAACCTATTTCACAGGCCAGGAAACTGAGGTTCAGAAAAGTGGGTACATACCATCTCATAGAGCTTACAGCAGAGTTAGAAAATTCAATACACCCAACTACACAGACTCTGAAATACGAAAATTTGTTAAAATGTCTAAGGAATTCACAATCAGGTAGCAAAATGCGTAGATGAAACGATGTTCCCAGGGGCGTGGGTAAGGTGCCATGGTGATGCGGTGGGCAATGGAAGGAGGGTCTGGGCAGGAATCTGAGGGACACTGCAGAGGGGCCAGGCAGATCAAGGGGGTCTGGACTGGTGATGGCTTCTGAAGATGCATAAAGATGGAAGAGGACTTAACCTGGATCTCTGGGTTGTCCCCAGAGAGGGGGGATGCAAGCAGCTAGTGTGAGGGAACCAGGGCTGGACAAGTGCAGTGGACAGGAGTCAGACATTAAGAATCACATTTGCAACTGGAATAGCTTATTTCTCCAACCAGGCAGGAGGTCAAAATCTCCATGAGACTGAAAATCTCCCCCTGGATTCTAGTAGAGTGGTGTGCACCTGAAATGATTTAACCTGAATCACTGACAGCAGTGCTTCCTTCCTCATCAGCACGAGCAGAGCTGGCCCTGAGATGATGGCTACAGGAACTACTGGTAGCTCTTCATTTCTATTAACCAACTGCAATACCAGAGCCCAGGGAAGTACAGTCTCTTTACCAGCCCCATTTCACAAAGAGGAGGGGTGAGGCTAGAACACCGATCTGCTAAAGGACACTTCCTGAAAATCATGTCCCCACAAAAACACGGCATCTTCTGTCTCCCTGTGAGATTCCCATCCCAGCACCATGAGCAAATGCCACAGACTCCCCAGGAGAGGATGCATGAGCTTCTGAATCATGGCCCAGCCTCTGCCACTCCCTCTTCTCTTACCTGGTCCCAACCAGTGACTGCCACTGAGAACCAGCGTCCCAGCTGCTAACACCCAAGGTGTTCACTCAGTTGCAGAGACACCATGATGGCACTTCCCAGGGTTGCCTGAGCTACCTTCTCCTGCTGCCACCAACCCCACCCCTGATGCAGGACTGACTTGCCTCACGGACTCAGCAAGGCAGACCACCTCTGGTGAGACAGTTCTCTTGAGCTTTTTGCTTTTTTTTGTAATAGGGTTCAGTCTTCTTGGGTTTCCAGCATGACTTCAGGAGGACTTCAGCTGGAAAGTTATTCAGGGAGTCATCAAGCTGCTACCCTGGAACCATCCCCCCCCGCTTTATCACCTATTAAGGCCTGGTTTTTATCAGCATCCCTCCATTTGAGTGGGGACTCCCGTGGGCAAGCACTAGGAGGTGCGACATCCACAGACACAGGTTGCCAGTGGGCATTTGGCTTGCCGAGTCAACAGGTGAGGCATGAACTTTCTGACCGCATCATAAGCTGAGACTGCACATGTCTCTTTTTACTTCTCTGTTCCTCAGTTCCTTATCTGTAAAATGGGCCAACAGCACAAATTCCACAGAGCTGCTGTAAAGACTGGTAAGGCTCTTAGAACAATATGTAGCACACAATAAGCACTAACCGTTACCGTGAACATACTTCCATACATATGCAACTAACATGCACATATACATGTATATCATACATGCATATGCATGTGTTTTTTCATTGTTTCTGTTTTGCTTTGCTCTGTTGAGACAGCATCTGGTTACGTTGCCCAGGCTGGTCTTGAACGCCTGGGTTCAAGTGATCCTCCCACCTTGGCCTCCTGAGCATCTGTTCTACAGGGCCACGCCACAATGCCAGGCTACTTTTTATTTGGATTCTATGGGCACGAGCAGAGCTACTTACCCTTTGCAAATCTCCTGTCCAATTGGACATGACGTCCCATAAAATAAGGTCTTCCCCAAAGATCCTGGGGCAGTCATGAAAAGAAAGTCATGGAACACAAAACAGCAGACCTCCAGTCGGGTTCGAGCATGTCTGGATTCAAGAGCATGAGTGAGCAGAGATAAGGCCCAACCCATAACACAGCAGTAACCACGAAAAGTCATGCTCCCCATAAATTTAAAACTGTCAACTGGAAAAGATGCACATGCCACGGACAGAGGGCTATGCTTCCGAGCAGCAGCACGAAACAGCAGCACGAAGCCCACGGCCAACCCCGGGCTGCTCCCCCCCGCCCCTGCTCCAGGGCTGCAGGGGAATCGTGGCAGCATGTCTTGCTTTGGTTGACACCCCAACATAAATCCAACTCATACCAGACTGTGTGATCTCACCCTGGGACGCCAGCCAGAGGTTCCTCCCGAGATCTCTGAGGTTATCAGATCTGCAAAGTGCTTAACTTGCCTTCTCGTTTAGCCCATTTTTAGCAAAACAAAAGGTAGCCCAGACCACAGGAGACACGAAGGTACAATCAAAAATTGTCCACACTCCATTACCCTAAATTACCTGATGATGAATAAATATTCATTGTTCCCTGGTTTCAATAGAAAGTAAACAGCTACTAAAAAAGATCTGATCTTTGTCATGCTTTTAATCTCTTCCGTTTTCTCTTGTATCAGAGAAAGAATATTCCTGCTTCCTGACCCAAGGGTATCTCTCTAATACAACCTCAAACAAACCCCACCCCAAGTCCCAATTCCTTGTTCTAACTTTATTTTGTTCTTTCTTTGATCTGTCCATCAACCTACTGCCACCCACTAACTGCAGTGCACCCCAGCTCTCTACAGGATACCCCTCAGTTCACCTTAGCGGGGAAGCTAAAATCATGAGGCCCGTATGCGTTGTCCTGCCTGCGTTAGCTGAACGATCTTACACAAATCCCTCCACTTCTCCGGGTCTAAGTTTCTGCATCCAGAAAATGAAGCTGAACTCTGAAGACAGGCACCACCCAAATTCTCATGTGGTCATTCACCCACAGGCTTCAGATACACAGCAGAACTCAGCCTCCAGGAGGGCAGACCCCACCCTAGCACTCGGTGGGGGCAACTCTGAGGAGGCACCCTGGCTGGGGGGGCAGGGACCACCTTTGAAACAACATCAAGGCAACTGCAGATAGGAGAACCTACCTCTCAACCCCACATGAAACTTCGAAGTGGGAGGCTCAGGAGCACCCAGGAAAAGAGCTGGGGAGTAGCCAGGCCCTGACATCATCCCCTGCCATCAGGCAGAGTATTTTGGTATCTTTCGTGATTGGAAAAAGAGAAATGGGCAGACAGGGTGTTTTTAAGGGAATGGACAATTTATTAGATGCTATAAAACATAAGCGATCAATAAATAATATTTCAGTGGAATCCCACATCTTTCCACGGGTTCTCCTTAGGAAAGACCACACTGGCCGAAGTGGGCTGCTCTGCTTCCTCCACTCCTCGCTTGGTGAATGTCTCCTGTGTCGGCACACAAGCTGGGAAGCTCAGAGCAGAGGGGGCCACTGGATGACGGCACGGCCTGGAGGCATTTAATCAGTTAATGTCTCAGGATCTGCCCATCCAACACTGACAGCTCCCAATCAATGCAAGAAGCTACTCCCTAAAATGAATTTGAGACCCGGAAGTGTGTGTTGCGGGTCTTCACTAGAAACCTTCCAGATCTGCATTTCAGTCTCAACTTTGTGGAAGGGATTGTGTTTCTAAAAGACAATAGTGAATGGTTTTGCTACTGGCGATTAAGTCAGTTTTAAGAATAGTTTGAGCATTCTTTGCAAGGAGACTGTTATTTCCATCATGTTAATTTATTTTCAATTTTTCCCTTCTCCCCCTCCCTTTTAAATCCCCTCTCTCGGTGGTGTGCCTCAGTACTCAGGTAATATACATACAAATGCTTCGACAGACAGATGGGCAAGTACCATCTCCTGGCGCCCATGCCTCTCAGTGAAAAAAGCACCCAAATCAGAGTGCAGTAATTCCACCCCCTCAAGTGCTATAATCATCCCTGCAGGGGGTAGTTCTGTAGCACCATGGATATATAAATTAGGACCACCAATAATGCTTGACGATACAACAAAGTGAATACTCTACCATTCCCTTCTCTAGTATACACATAAAAACAGAAAAATCACTTGACAACCATTTGCAAAATAAAATTGTTAAACCATTTTTGCAAAATTAGTGCTATCTGGTTTTTTTTTTAATTCAGTACATGATTTTCATGTAGCTGAACATCTACTCCAAGAGTGAGACCCTCCAAATAAGATAGAAGATTTTCTTAAGCTGTAGGTCTTGTCATGTGCACATGAAAGGAATCTTTACTCAGAGGCTCATCATGACTGGACAGCTCTTATTCAATTCCTTCACAAGAGAAAAGAAAGCAAAAGGTAACTTATTATCATCCTCATTTCCAGTTGAGGAAATTGAGGCAGATAGGTAAAATAATTTGCCAAAGATCACACTGCTAGGAAGTGGTCAGCATGGGATTTGAACCTAAGACCTCTGCTTCCTGTAAGTGGTACTAGATTCCTTCATTTCCAAATGGAGGTGTCGGGAGTAGAGTTCAGTGGTGGAGCATCTGCCTCCAAAAGGGAGGGAATCTCATATATTATTTGTCCTACATCTTATCACAAAGGCCAGACTAACAGCATCCGATCCTGAAAGATTTGGCTATAAAAATGCTTCAAGGACTTGAACTTTGCCGATGAGACATTTTCTCCTGCACAAAGTCTTGAATCAGGGCTCTGGCAAGGCTCCCTAGGGACGATGGGATCAGTGAGAGTCCAGGGCTGTCTACCCACTCATCCCCCTGCGTTCAGTTATCTGGAGCCACCCCACCTCCTGTACTGTGCACAGACCAAAATAAATAAATAAATGTCAAGGCCATCAATATTTACATCTCGTGAACCTGAAGGTCAGTTCAAAAGGGTACTGGATATTTATGGGAATGCTTTAGTCACCTAGGGCAGACGGGAGAAAGGAAGAGCTTGGACCTGTTCCCATTTTATCTTTATGATCTCTAATACAAGAAGTTGACTGCCAACCGCTAAGACATTCCAAAGTGAAAGGTGAAACTAATATTTTTAGCATAAAAATATTGCTCATGGCATCAATGTTCATGAATCTAATGTTATCAACAGTCCCCAGTCAGAAGACCATCACCTGGCACCAAGCCAGGAAACCTCCCAATAATAACCAATTCCAAAGTGGTGATGTGCTTACAACTGTGGGGTGGTTTTTGTTCTAGACGCTGGATCTGGAATTTTTTAAAGTATAAGAATAAGGCACGGAAGCCTATATCTAGAGCCACTGGTAACAAAACAAACCACCTGAACATCATCAAATACCCTACGCAGCTCTCCTGGAGTGGCCCTCAATACAAAAAGAATCCCTGATCTTGCCCTCATCGAGGCCAGCTAAATGCTTCCCCCTAAATACATGGGAAAGAAAGTATGGAGTCTTTTGTGGGGGTAGGAGACGTGCTAGGGATTGAACCCAGGGTCTGGCTAAGTACGTACTCTACCACAGAGCTGCACCCCAGCCCAGAAAAGAAATTCTATCTAACCCCTCAAAATGCACCAACTCAAAACTGAAGTATGTATACATATAAATGAAACATTCCAAGAAACAGAGTCTAGCAAGCATGCTCCACCCCTCAAAAACGTGTTGCTGAATTTGGCATTACACCCCTAATGCACAATAATTCTTTGACCTTATACAAAGAATCTGAGTTCAATAACTGGGCCAGTAAGTTTTCCAACGATCTCAAGGAACAAAAGGCAGGAGGAGAGCTGTGGACACCATCAGTGTGCCCCTGACTGGACCAGGACAGAGCCACTGACCTCTCAAGAGACATCTCCTGGAGAAAATTAAAAGGGAATTTCAGAAGATGCTTCTGCTTGCAATTAAGACAGTATCAAGAGTTGAGTTCTCACAATTGAAACCCAAGTTTTATCTTCCTGTTTTGACTAGTGGGCTCTTGACGAAGGGCCTGCGCTGGTATAAATCATCCCATTACTCACTCCCTCAGGTAACCCTGCTGGAACAGGAAGGAAGTAAATCTTGGAGTGGTGCACTCACATCCCTTAATCATACACAGGCATGCCCTCCAAAGCGGTAAATCACTCCCCTGCACTTGTCACTGTGATTCACACCTGCACAGAGCAGAGACGACGGGTACGGAGAAACACCATGCCCAAAGAAAGGCATCTGGATACATGGAATCAATGCCGCCGGGGCACCCCAGGCCCGCTCTTCCCTAACAGACACCACACCAGCGTCACTCTAATTAAGGGTCATCAGCCATGTTCAAGGCAGATTTCAAACAACAAAGCTTTCTAAACAAGATTTCAGGACTCAGTACCCTTTCTAAGCTCTACTAAAATCAAATATCTACATCATGTTCACCCACGTGGGCCTGAGTTTAATTAGTACCACTGGTCCTATGGTTGGGCTGACCTTCCTCTCCAACTCTGCAGGGTAGAAACAGGACCAATCACATGTTTTAAGATGCTACCTAACTATAATCCAAGAGCTTGGATTATAGCCTCACAGAAGAGCAGTAAAGAATCAAAATGCATCATCGACGCTGAAGAAAAAATATCTGTGGTGACCCCACCTTCTAAGATTATGCACCCGTTTACTACATCTGGAACAGCAAGAGGAAAGGAGGCTTTCAATCATCACAGAGCCTTCTTTTACTCTGATTGTTTAAAAAATGCACATTGCTTCCAGGTGCGTGTGAATTACACAAGTCGGCAAGAACTGTCTTACAGAGTATGTGACAACTGCGACCACCGCGACCACCACGACCACCGCTTCCACTGGTCTTGGAAGAGCCTGCAGCAGAAGCACCTGCTCAGGGACCTTAAGCACAGATCTCTAGCTGCAGAGGCAGCGCCTCGCCCTACAAAGCACATGCCAACAGAACGAGGCCAAACGACAGGAAACTCCTCTACAGGCTCTGCTCCCAGCTGCCCTTGGCTCCTCCGTCTCAGACACTGTGAGATTTACTTTTTACATTTCACTCTGTGACCTGAGTTTTACCCCATTCAAACTTTAGGTATGACCACTCACATTGGGGGAAGAAAGGACCCTGTTTCAGCAGGGATCGGGCTGGGGACAGAGGCTCTGCACCGCGTTCAGCAAGAGGGTCGCCTCGAAGACCAGCCTCCAAGACGGCCAAGAGCGGGGCCTTCTAAGACAAAGAATGACGTGTGTTTCTGACAGCTGTGCCTATATACATAGAATGGAAGTCTCCTTTAAATAAGAACCAGCATGGAACATTCAAATAGAGGAAGGTAATTGAAAATAGATTTTTTTGTAAAAGAATGAACTCAATGCTACCACCCTTTTAAGCTCGCATTATTTATTTATTTATTTTATTGATCTCAAAGGGCTTTCTAATAAGATTACATGTCCACCATGGTAGTGCCCAAAGCTCTCTGACTGCATGTGAATGAGCTGAGGTCTGACTCAACTTTCAACACAAGAAGCTTCTTGCCAGACAACATCACCATTACACTAAAACAAAGGCATCCCCATTGACTTTGGGGATCAGCTGCGGCAACGGGAACAACCACACATGAGCCTGAATGGGGGCGCACACACAGACACGTGTCTCCCCAAGAAGCCCGCTAGCTCATAAAAAGCATCCATGCCAAAACACACAGACGTAGCCTTGATGGCCACTCCTCCAAGAAAGCGGGGTGCCCAGGGTTACTCTGACCCCACCAGGGGCAGGGATTGCTTTCTGGATGTTGTATCTATGTTTTCAATCACACTTTTCTTTGACCTCCAGCTTCACAACTGATCAAATGGAAGGAAGAGTTCTTGGTAAACACTCCCCCTGACTCTTGTCGGGGTTAGGAGAATGTTATTTCTAGACCTAAAGAATAATGCACCCTAAACCACAGATGCTGGTGTTCGTCAGACAGAGTGTCCGAAGATTAACCACGGCCACCTATCCTGCCTCGCATTCCTGACTCACTCACACACAGACACAGGGAAGACGCCTTTTAGCTAAAAATGGAGATGTCAGGCAGCTGCATGTCAGACTTTCAAAACGATCTTTGGGAAATCTCAAGGGCTTAGGCGCCCTAAAACAGCAAATACATCCTTTTTTTTTTCTTTTCTTTTAATGTAATACCAGTAAACCACATTCAAGGTCAGAAAAAGTCTACTTGGCCACCTGAATAACTCTGCCATATTTGGTATTCAAAATTAAAAGGCAGAGAGTTAGAAGTGGTAGTTAAGTGCTAGATTTCAACTTGAAAGTTTAAAATTGGGGCAGGACATAAACCAAAATAAGGACAACTCATCTAATGGCATTTAGTCAGCTCACTTGTTAAATGTACTCTGATTCATACACTCGGTCAAAAAATAGGACGACAGCTGAAGGAGCAGCTAACGTCGTGGCAGACATGTTTACTGAGCTGCTGTGCATGCACATAACAGTCGAGAAATTGCAGGCCTGCCCCTCGCTGGGACACGAGATGAGGGAGCATCATTAAAATAGTAAGATCCATAAAGAGACCCAGAGAGCAAGGGTGCAAACCGATGATGTCAGGAAGTCACCTCCTTGGCTCCGTCTTGCTCTTACAATGCAGCCCTCAGACACCATGCACCCCCCACCCAGAAGGCACCAGAAAGGGGGCCCCCAGCCTGCAGCCAAAATGACAGCCTGGAGTTTGTGGGTTCCATAAAGGACAGTTTGAGATTCAGGTTTCATTTTTCTGTCTAAATAAAATGTCCCTGGAAATGTTCTCTGGGCACGATGGAATCACAGAAGATTTATAGACAGAGTGGTTCACCAATTTCTTTTGCTCCAGAGCACTTACAGGACCGACTAGGTCCCAAGGCCCTTCTACCTGCCACCTGGCTGTTCCCAGGTGGGTCCAGGGTCCAGATTCACTGATGAACCAGGACATGTTTCCTATGTCGAGTTCAGTACCAAACAATAAACCACAGATACTCAACCAGAAAATCACAGTCCTCCAAAGCTTAAAACCATCTTTTCAACACCAAAATTACAAAGTTCTGGGTAAGGGAATGAGAAGAAAACCCTACAACAGAAAAAAAGGATTGGTGGTGTGGGGGAGCAGGGAGGAGATTTTTTTTTTTTTCATGGCCCTAAGGGTATTGGTTAGGTCCCATGAAGCTCAGACTGACAAATAGTGCCATGCTAGCATGGCATTCAAGGTACCAAGGTGAGTTTTCAGCTAAGAATCAGCGTGGGTTACCAGTGAGTGATTTGCATCAGTAAAATTGACAGATTTCACCCACCACCGACCCTGTGAATGACTCTAGAACCAGGCAGGGAAGCATAAATATGTCTCTGTACCTTTGTCCATTTGGATAACAAGCCCCTAAAAAAGTTCAAAGAGATACTTTGTTATTCCAGAGCCCTGAATCTATAAATCTCATAGCGAACACTTCCCAACCTGGGGCAGGAACAGATCACAAGATGAGGGGCGTTTCTATTCTTAAGGGTAAGGCCAGCAGCTGCTGTCCCCCTTCTGCGTTCCGGGCTCAAGCATACTTGTTTTTGCATTTGGTGTGTTCATGGAATTTGCCAGGTTGCTGGGCTTGACACCAGTAAGATGGCTGAACATTTGTTGTCCATTTGTTGACTGACAACCATTCAAGCTCACATGCCACATTAAAAGCACCTGACCAGCTGGGACAGAGCACTGAGGTCCCTGATGGAACAGAAGCCAAAAAGGAAATATCATTTTCTAATCATTTGCATAACCCTCTTCTGCACCCTCTCTTCTTCTAAAAGATACCTTACCTCCTTGCGCGGTTCAATAAAGGTTCACAACTGCTAACCAATCAGCAGGCACTCTAGGTAACTCAGGCCGATTCTAAAGCTCAAGCCCAATGAAGCTCTAGTCTTGCACAGTTTTGTGATGAAATGGAAATCCCTCAAGATGGTAATACGCTCTCTGAAATCCAAACCAAACCCCTAAGTTACTGAAGGGCAGAGACACTCTTAGGAACAGTTCTAGTATCCTCTTCCAGGATAATAACTGATTAAATCAAACTTTGTGTACTTATTCAAAACTGCCTGGTCCTGGGCCTCCTCGTGCAGGAAGGAACAGGAAAGTCTAGATGATTCGTATCAAAGTCTTCTCAAGTTGTTCTAGTTTTATTATCAACTGGCAAAACTAAAATTTTATATCTTCCACCGCATGTTGCAAATGTCTTAATTACAACCTCATTTATATTCAGAGATACACTGGTATTCTGCCAAAACAAAATAATAAACTTAAAAAATTGATCCATTAATTTGAAATTTTCCTTCCAAAAGACACTTTGTCCTTCTTTTATGTATCACGGATTAACGTCTGGAAACATCCTTTATACCAAATCTCTTATTTCTACGGAAGCTGGAAAGCTGGATTTCTCCAAATATATTTGTTTGTATTAAACAAATGTTCAACAACCTTCAGAATTAACAAACGGAGCTGAGGCCCCAGATGAATGCCAGCTATGCAAACAACCTGAGCACAGAACCACAGCTCTACCAAATTGGTAACATTCTCAGAGGAGTCCCCGGCCACACCTTTCTCCCTGGAGAAGGGCGGAGCCTCAAGAACTTCTGTCACCTTCTCTTAGTCCACAGACTGCAAGGAACTCCACCTACGACAACTCCTGAAGGAACTCATGTGACTAATATCGGTCCTTTCCAGCTCTGATACTTCATGAAAACCTCCAATGTCAATGGAAAACTTTGCATTTTTACAACTATTCTTACGGCACAGAGCATACTTAAGTGTGTCCAGCGTCATAAACTTGCCTCACTAAGCAGATACCCACAAGATTTCAGAGCACCAAGACTGCCCCAAAACCTCCTCCTGGGCTGCTGGTCAACAAACAGCCCAGATCCCCGGCCACCGCTTGATGACTTAGGTGGTCAAATCCCCTGGATAAAATTCCTAGCTACTAAACCCTTCACATGGAGCTGCTTCCTGTAGGGATCCAGAGGCCAACCATCTGAGGTCAGGATCAGCTGAGCAGGTAAACCCCAGCAGGAGGAGCAGTGAGGAAACAAATGAATCCAGGAAACCCTACCAACGCGGGCCATCTCTATTCCATGTTGAAGTAGAAAATGTTGACACTTGGCTTCTATTATCTCTTTTTTTTTTTTGTGGTGCTGGGGTTGAACCCAGGGCCTTAGGCATGCGAGGCAAGCACTCTACCAACTGAGCTACATCCCCAGCCCCAGAGACTTGGCTTCTGATAGTGGATGAGAGCTGAAGATTTATGCTTTGATAATCTGTTCTACCAGTCAGGTAAACACAGCATGAAAGAAATCCTATTCTTCCAAAAAATTTCAGAAATAAGAACAAAAATCCTCTAAGTCAAGGCAGGCACAATCTTTTTAAAAACCTCAACTACCCAAATTATTAACATTTAGGGAAAGTCTTGCCATGTGACCTCAAAGCACCCAAGGGAAACCTGGTCTGGAGACCCTCAGTCAAGGCTTTATCCACCAGGCTGATGGTATCTCACAAGGCATTAGTCTGAAAAAGTCACCCCTGTTTAGGTTTCACATCAACATTTAAAAGCCTACAAAAACAGCAAAATACCGGCCTTTCTAAAAATAGGACAACATTCGATCAGACCTGGAAGATAAGGTTGGGCACAGACCTCAACCTTACAGCATGGCCAAAAGAGCTTTTAACCTTGAATATCAGAATGACAAGATGGGGCAATAGATCGGCAGAACCCTGCCCAGTTCCCACTGCCTAAGTGAGGTCCTGAGGCTGACGCCTCTGCGTTCAGTGGTCAGGCTGGCTCCCCAAAGAGCCCCCACTTCCCATGCAAAGCAATCCAGCTTCAACCTGGAAATTCCCAATTTTTTTTTCAGAGAATGGGATGCAGAATCTGATGAGGCTGAGTTTCAGAGGTATCTGGAGTGACAGAGCTCAACATCCTGCACAGGATGTGGCAGGTGAAGGCAAAAAGGAAACACCTTTTCCTTTTACGCATCACATGCTATGTCCAAAGAAGCTCAGGAACAGAGTAAAAGAGAAGTTCAAAGGAGTGGCGATGAAACATAGGCAAGGGAACCAGGGAAGTGGCAGGAGACCTGTTCTAGAAAACTCCAAATGACAGAGGAGACCATAAAATTAGCATCAAGTTGGAGGGGGGGGGTCCATATGGCCATTTCCCACTTTTCCTTCTTCCTCTTTACCTAGAAATGGCAACCCTGATCTACAGTTCTGCATTCACCTAGTCCACATCAGGCTACTTGAGGGAAACTGAAGACCACCTGCTCCTTAACCCTGAAGGAAGCGGAAGAGTAAATTTTGGTATCACACTTATTGGGACACCACACTCCCTGTGGTCTGAGAAAGTCCCTAAGGAGCTTGTGGGAGTACAGCCTCGTCCCCTGGAGGGCTCGACACAGCCACACTTCTTAAAGGTGAGTAAAGACAACCACAAGACAATTCTGCTCTTCTTCTGGTGTCACTCCTTATTGAGAAAAGGAGTAGAACTAAATAGGACAAAGTTCAGAGCCCACCAGGGGTGAGCAGGCACACTGGGGGTCGCCCCTGGGGTCACACAGCTCTGCAGGCAGCTTGCTGCAGGACTTCCCTAACTTGCTCTCCCCTGTCTGACCTTCCCTCATCTTCATCAGCATGGCTCCTTAGGACACAAGAAAAACTAAGCTGCACAGTGAAGAAAAACTACAGCCCAACGGGCTGGGACACGCGGAGGCCCCAGCAACTCAGTATAAAAGGGAACTGAGGGGCCCTTCCCTCCTCTACCGGAAACACCGCAGCCACACAGCACTTGGGGGAATCCTGTTTCTAGGTCCAGAGGAACAAAGCCTCTCCACCTCTGGGTCTCTCCTGAAGGCCACGCCACCTTCACCCAGAAGAAGGCCATGCCACCACACCCACAAGACACATTCTGCACTGGCCCTGAGGCAGCTGAAGAGTGAACTCATCACTTGCTTAGAAAAACAAATAGATATTTGTACCCCCTTGTTCATAGAGCATCACTCACAAAATAATGATGATAATAGCCTAAGTTGGAAGCAACCCAAATGCCCATCATCAGCTGAATGGATAAAGTGTGACAGAAACCATGGAATACTATTCAGCCTTAAAGATGGGGTGGGGGGCAAGGATGTATGGGGGGGTGGATTCTGACATCTGCCCCAGCACGGAGGCACCCTGAAGGCATGATGCTCGGCGAATCAGCCAGTCACAAATGGACCAACATTGCGTGATTCCAAACTCAGAGAGAAAGAAAGGAGGTTCCTGGGGTTGTAAGGAGGGGAACCATGAGTTGTTTAGTGGGTGCAGCATTTTAGTTTTGCAACATGTGAGGCTCTGGAGATTAGGTGCACAAGGACGTGACTGTTCTCAACACTACTAAATTACACACTTGAAAAGAATATGGCAAGTTTTATGTTACGTGTATGTTAATCATAATAAAAATAAATTAAAAAGAAAAATACATTTAGGCAGCAAACTGGAGTGAGCTGCTCTCTCTTCTAAACCAGCTTTGCATCCTCAGGGGCTGACTGGTAAGAACCACTTGCATAATCTGGCACCCACTGGATTCCCTGAACTAACAGGCGCTCACATCACTGCTCGCTGTACAGAGAGGAAACGGAGGTCCAGACTGGCTATATGCCTTTTGCAAGATGGCGCACTCACCGGTGAATGAAGGGTGCTTCATGTGGAGTCTGCTCCTCCGCCTGGATGCACTCACAGGCTTGCCCCACCCAACCTTCCAGCCGCTCTCCCCAAGGTCATGGTCACCTCCCTGTCCCATTCCTGGGCTTGGCAAGCTTATCTTCACTTGCTTCTGTGGTAAGTGATGTGGCTGACCCATCCTTGCCTTCTGGACACTATCTCTTGCCTCCACTTTCTGGATACCATTTTCTCCTGGTAATCCTATTGTCTGACCGCTCCTTCCTTATCATGTTCTTAAGAAACAGATTCTTCTTCCCCATTTCCACCCAAACAATGACTAATTAATGACTGAATAAGTTGTTAAGTTATATTTACTTTAAATTCATTTCACACATTCGCAGGGTTGCTTCTGTTTTAGGTTCTAGAGTCTCTGAGGGAGGTTCTCTGGAGCTGTCCCACGAAGGTGTCTCTCTTACCTGCCATCCACCTCTCAAAGCCTCGCGCATGTATGTATGGAGTAAATCTCACAAAGACTTGTTAAATTTGATCTTAATATAACTAAACCCTCACGTCCAAAACCACTCTTCCTAGCACTCTTCCAGGTTCCAATGAGAAAATTTCCCCAGCTATTTAACCGAAACCCTCCCTCCAAGGCCAGCCAAGGTCCATGGGGGCTCCAGGAAGAGCTAAAGCAGCAGCAGAGCCTCACGGTTCTGCTCATGGTGTCTCTCCCAGATCCCTGCCACATGTCACCCAGTACGAAAGCATTCAGTGAGATTAGAACACTGCGATTTCCCTGCAGGTCCTCATGCTACTGAGTGAACTAAATACTTGAAACCCTAACACAAGAAATTAGAGGAAGCTCCCAAAGTCGGTGATCATTCAAGGCAGCTGAATTTGGGTGAAGGTAAGTTAGCTGTAGATTAAATTACCACACCACGTCACCCAACAGCAAGTTGCACAACAGAATGCTTCTGTCCCATCATTGCCTTGAAATAACAGGCTCTTCAGCAGCACCCTGTGCAAGTGACCTGCCAGAGGGAGGCCCTGCGTCTTCATGGGGACTTCGGCCTTTTCTGAACAGTACACTCTGAGGTCTACTTCTGATCTCTGACCTCAGGAATGTTCTCCTATTAGTTCTATGCCCAGCATAATGGCATGTTAGTAAGCGGTTGGGATTCACTTTGCAAAAATCAAAGTTGTAGACCCAGCAGGGAAACTCAGCTGCTCCAGTGGGTGCCATTGGCTAAGTCACTGCTCCAAGGAATGAACATTTATCCGAGGGAACACACAGTTTTCCTTCTTTTTATTAGAGCATTACAATCACACATAGTATTTGGGTTCCTTTTGACAAAATCATACATGCAAGGAGTCTGGTTTCTATCCCCACTCCCCCACCCCACTATCCCACCTCCCTCTCCCTTTTCTCCCTCCTCTACTCCACTGATCTTCCTTTCGCTCCTTTATTCATTCATTTTTGATTGGTTGGTACCTTCTACACATAAAGGTGGAATCCCATTTGGCACGTTTATTACGGATAAGACAGGATGCTGTTGGATCATTCCACATTTCCCCCTCCCCCTCTCCCTCCCTCCCCCTGCTCCACTGATCTTCCCTGATCTTTATGAGACCTGATCCCCTCCCCCACCTTCTTTCCCTTATTTTGCTCTAGTTTCCACATATGAGGGAAAACATTCAACTCTTGATTTTCTGAGTCTGGCTTATTGCACTTAGCATGATTTTCTCCATCTCCATCCATTTATCAGCAAATGCCATTATTTCATTCTTCTTTCTGGTCAAGTTAAACTCCATTGTGTGTATATGTCACATTTTCTTGATCCATTCATCTACTGACAGGCATTGGGGTTGACTTCATAATTTAGCTGTTGTGAATTGTGTTGCTATAAACATTGCAGTAACTGTGTCATGATAGTTCTTTTGGATAAATACCGAGGAGAAGGGACAGCTGGGTCAGATAGATGGTGGTTCCATTCCTAGTTTTTGGAGGAATCTTCACACTGCTTTCCAAAGTGGTTGGACTAATTTGAAGTCTCACCAGCAATGTATGAGTACACCTTTTTCCCCACATCCTCAACAATGCTTATTATTCTTTGTATTCTTGATAATTGCCAGTCTACTGGAGTGAGATGAAATCTCAGTGGAGTTTTGATTTGCATTTCTCCAATTCCTAGAGATAATGAACATTTTTTCATATATTTGTTGGCCATTTGTGTTTCTTCTTTTGAGAAATTTCTGTTTAGATTTTTGCCCATTTATTGATTTTTTTTAAGCATTGAGTTTTTTTGAGTCATTTATATGTTCTGGATATTAATCCCCCATCAGAGGAGTAGCTGGCAAAGATTCCTCCCATTCCATAGCCTCTCTCTTCACTCTTAATTGTTTCCTTGGTTGTGCAAAGATTCTTAATTTGATGGCATCCCACTTTATTGACTCCCGGTTTTATTTCTTGAGCTTCGGGGGTCTTGTTGAGGAAGTCGATGTCTGCACTACATGACAGGGTGCTGACTCGACCTTCTCTTCTAGAAGTGGCAAGGTTTCTGGCCCAATTCCTGAGTCTGTGATCCATTCTGCTCTGACTTTTGTGCAGAGTGAGAGATGGGGATCTGGTTCCATTCTTCTGCATATGGATAGCCAGCCTTCCCAGCACCATGTGTTTAAAAGGTTGCCTTTCCTTCAGTGTCTATTTTTGGCACCTTTGTCAAGTATCAGATGACTGCAGACATGTGGCTTTGTCTTCGATACTATTCCACTGTTCTCCATTCCTATTCACTCAGCGCTTTCTTAAATTGACTTTCTGTTTGTTTGATGAAGGTGTTGAGACTAATTTCCCACTTTATTTTAAATACCTTAAAAACACTGACAAACCATTGTCCAAAATATTGCACAATGATAAAAAGATAAAATCTCAACCAAAAATTTATTATTACTGAGTTGAGAATTTGGAGAGGAAGTTGACGGGTCCAAGAGAGGGGGGATACTTTTTTTAAGTCTAGATGGAAAAAAGGACCAACTATCACCACAACACACTGGTAGACTGAAAGGGCACATTAGAAGGAACATGGTGGAATCCAATACCAGCTTTTGATAAAAAGTTGTTTTTCAGCAAATGAAAGGTCACCCTTTGATAACACGAGCGTAACGACACTCGACGTCGACCCAAGGAAGCATACATGTTTGAGATAGAGAAGATTCTTTTAAAGATCATCTCTATTTGAAAGAAGGAGAAAGGAAGAGCCTTTCTAAACTTCTGAGAGTGACAGAAGACACGTTCTCTTTTATTCTGTGGTCCTCTTGGGTGACGCCCGAATCCAGAGTCAAGGCTTTTCCAGTATTTTGCTGCTGCTGTTGTTTTACAAAACACACCTACAAAATGATCTTACCCAGCCTGAAGGCCCCGCTGTCAGAAGGCTACGGTCTCTGAGGTCCGAGTATCTCCCTGGAACAAATGCCACCCCAAGGAGGTGCAGGTGCAGCGGGGGAGGCGAGGGAGCAGCCAGGAAGACGCTCATCACACCCTCTCTTCAGCATGTTCCCTGCGTGGAGCAAGAGAAAATGGACATTTTCATCAGTATTATTGTTTCTAAATTCCCTGCGATGCACCCTATTGCTGTCTACAGAGGGGGCTCAGCACTCCCACGGCCCCTGCTCAGGATCTCAAGAGCACATTTGCACAAAACTGCCACCACCTTCATGGGGTCGCCTGGCTGCCGCCTGCCACCCCTCTGCAGGCTCCAGCTCCTGCAGTCGGCACTTGTCCCACAGCCATCCTTTTCTGTTACTTTCTTCCCCCCTCCCCCGTTGGACTGTGAAACCCTGAAGGTCACAGACCCTTGCTTTACCTTCCCAATATTTCCATGCCCACCCACCCCAGCACAACAGGTCCTCAGCAGGCTGTTCATTAATTTCAGGAAAATCCGTGGTGCACCTGGTACTCACCAGGCCCTACTCTGGGAGCAGGGGTGGTGGCTGTGAAGGAAGCACACACCAGTGCCAGCCTCTGGGACCTGACAGTCCAGCCATGTTCCTGGGGACAGAAGGAAAGATGCTGGAGAACCAGCACCTTCTCTCTGGACAGCTTGGAAATCTCACCCTGAGAAACAACAAGTAACCCTCACCCAGTCCTGCTGTTGAACAATCTCTAGAATCATGATGTGAAGTCCAAGCCTGATTGGAGCCTGAGAATTATCAATGGAACTGTTAATTTCCTTTATCGATGGCCAATCTCAAAAGCAGGAGATGGGCCCTCATCTGATCTGCCATCAGACGGCCGTTCTGCCCACAAAACAGCAACATCTACTTGGAGGCAGCCATATTCACCTTCAAAAACAGAAAAGCATGCGGGAGAGGAGCTGGTGAGGACCAGTCTTCCTCCACCACCGGTGATTCTAACAACTCCTAACCACAGGACGTTTGTAACTCTTGAAAGGCTTTCATTTCACGCACATTCCCGCCCCTGAACCCTCAGGTGACAGGAGATGCAGGTGGACTCAGAGTCCCACCAGTGTGTCTACAGAAGCTAAGTGGAGGCTCAGGGGGTTGTTACTTGCCTCATTTTATGCAGCTGGTAAATTACAAGGTCAAACTCATACAAGAGCCATGAACTGCAAGGTCAACTGCAGGTTCTAACTACGGTATGCCACCTCCAAGAGGAGACACCGATCACACATTGAGCTGGAAACAGAACCTTCAGGTGCAACACAAGTCCTCTCCCCAATAATACTCCCCCTCTCTCTTGCACCCCTATGTTTTGGGGTTCCACAGGCAAGTCTACCACTTACTGCCCATGAAGGCTGCCCTTTCTATAGGAGGCAACTGGCCTACCAGTGCCCTGCCTAATGGCCTCATCGCCTCTAGACTCAGAAGAGGTTCCCTTCAGGGCACTAAGTTCCTGGCAAGTCCTGTCCTCTCAGCTCTTGGAGGGCCAGGACGTCACACTCCTCAGCCACCTTGGCCCGCAGCACACTTTGTGACCTGAAGCAGGACAAGTAACTGAAGGAACGTGCGATGACTCCGCCACCCTCCCTGTGAAAGCTGCTCAGGAGCGTGTGGCTTTCCCTCCATCATCTGAGCCATTCAAAGGCGACGCGCTCCCCGTCTCCCTGTGAGAATCACATGCCGAGCCCCAGATGGTGCCGTGCTTATGTGGCATGTGTGTTGCATCAATATTTGCTCATTGATCTGTTGCTCAAATACCACTACCGAGTTGTGTTTGTCTGGCAAATCAGGCGACTTTAATAATTAGTGTCTGGGGTGAGAAAATGTCTTCTAGAAATCTTAGGGTGAATGGGAAGGATGGAGGGTGATACTGTCTACGGGAAGTAAGTGTACTAGAGGGAAACACGTTCCAGAGCTAAAACAAAACCATGCAATCAACAAGAGCAACACACGCCCACAAGTAACAAAAGTACCCTCAACACTGCTGTAGCCTGCGGAGCCACGCCATCGACACTGAAATGCAGATGTGTCGACTCTTGCTCTACCAAATAAAAAGACTCACACTCATGTCTACAAACACCATACTTTGCAATTCTTCTGACAAAAGCGCATGCAGTAAACTATTATTAGGTCCCTAAACTGAATGAGGTGTTTCGAGAAACCAGGTTTCTGATTCTTTGAAGGTTAACTAGGAAACTCTGTGGTTCAAGCCTTCTTGGGGGATCAGAGAATCTGAGCGTTGGCTGGGACGGTACAGATCTTCCAGTTAAAGCCCCCGCCCAGTGAAAGCAGCCTTTCTGAGGTGGTCACTGAGACCCTGAGGAAATGCATTAACACCCTGGGTTCCCACGAAATGGTCATACTTTATCTTTCTTTGATGAGAAGTAATTTTCAGGTATCACAAGGTCATGTTTTAAGTCACAATCTCCCAGGTACTATGCACTACAGATGTGATCAAGGGACACTGAGGCAGAAGGACACAGATCCCAGGGTATGCCCAGGAAAGCATAAGAAATATAAAAATCCTTAATATGTCTGTCTAAGAGATGCTCAAAGAAAGCATCGATTGGTTAAAGACCAATGAGTTTTGAGTTCTGTTTGGGGTTTAATTTTATCTTAACTGAAAAAACCATTTTGATGTTACTATGAGCTCAAAAGTCAGATCAGGCTAAAAAACAATGATGTTGTTCAAGCTTAATTGAAAACTCTCCTGAATTATTAATAATAGCATAACTGCTGCCTCCAGATGAACACATATTTATCTCAATGGAAGCAGGTCCAATGATAAGAGCGTATTGCCATGACATACTCCTCTACCTCACAACACACGATCAGCTTTTATTCAATGAATGTAGTGCAAAGTCTGTTGTGTAAATCTCATTACAACTAAAATATTCTGATTGAAATCACCAACATAAGAGACTCACAATTGTCAGTTGTAAATATCAACAACCCCTAAAGAGAAGCCCAACCTCAGAGGACATCCTCCCTAGGGTGACTGTTTTAATCAGCTATTTCGCTGCTGTAACTAAATGATCTGACCAGCACAATTACAGAGGAGGAAAGGTTTATTTGAGGGCTCATGGTTTCAGAGGTCCTAGTCCATAGAAGGCTGGCTCCATTCCTCGGGGCTCCAGGTGAGGCAGAACATCAATCATAGTGGAAGAGCATGGCAGAGGGAAGCAGCTTGCATCATCAGGAAGCAGAGAGAGAGACTCCACTCTCTAGATACAAAATACATACCCCACAGCCACACCCCAATGTCCACCGCCTCCAGCCACACCCACCACTTCAGTTAGTCCCATCAGGGATTAACTCAATGATCGGGTAAGACTCTCGCCACCCAATCATTTCTTTTCTGAACCTTCCTGCATTGTCTCACCTGTGAGCTTTCAGGGGACACCTCACATCCAACCCTAATAGTGACTTTGAACCACGTGAAGATACGTCATCAATTAGCATAGTGAAGGTGCACAGTCCCTCTGCCCACAGGGCTCCCCTTCCTGCAGGGATAGAGGCAATGTCCTCTGACTGTGCACGTGTCACAAGGGCAAGGGATGGAAAGCATGAGGGAGGTGGTCACATTCAGCCATCAGGAGCCCTCTAGGGCGAGGTGACACTCTGACAGAATGGAAGCCAGTGCAGGAGGCTGGAACAGCACCACGCTTGTCTGGATGCGTCCAAGCGACATCCACAACCTGGTCTAGATGGCTACAGGGAGTGGGCAGAGAGGAAAGTGGCAGGTGATCACAGAGGCAGTGATGACCTGACTCCCCAGCTGCAGCCGGCCCCGACCCTGCCGAGAAGCAGGTGGGGCAGCAGAGAGGCAGCGGGAGGGCTAGAGCATGGGCAGTGAGCCAGGGACGTGGCTGGAGCCACCAGCCAGGCCAGCACAGGCCTGAGGAGCAGCCATCCAGGGCCAAGTCAATCTGGGGGTCACCCTGTCCCACAGGTGGCAGTGCCATCGGCCCAGAACACTAGGCACCTACATCCCACAACCTCAACCTCCTGCTTCCCACTAGCAGACAGAGGAGGAGGACAGAATGGATGAGACTGTGGGATACTTTTCCCAACCCTGATGCCTCCGATCCACCTCCTCCCTAGTCCCAGGCCCCTGCCTCCAACCAGGCCCTCATCCTGCTTGGCAAGTGTCTTCCCATTCCCAGTTCCATCCATCCTCCTCTGTGCTGTTGGAAGGGTAACTTTGCCCATGTGCACATCGCCAACCAGACCTGTGACCCCTAGCTCAAGACCTGACCTTGGCTTTGCTCTGCAGCCTCGTCCTCCACCACGTCGGCTCCTCTAACCCACAGTGCAAGATGCCCACAGTACTGGCCTACCCCATGAGGTCTAAAGCTCCCATGGCCTCCTGCCTGGGGAACAGCCCCTCTTTCTGGGTAAGATTAATCCCATCTTCTTAAGATGCCCAAAGAGCACATTCCCAACGGTGCTCCAGTTCCATTCCTGAAGAATGGAGCAGCTACGCCCCCAGCCTTCCCACACTGTCCTGAAAGACCACTTCGTTTCAAACCACCCCGCCCTCTGGACTCAGAGCTCTTGAAAGATGGAGACCATTTCCTGTGCATCCTTGCGTTCCAGAAGGTAGCACAGACCTGGCACCTAGCAGATCATGGGGAAAAAAACCAAAAAGGCTGAGCCTAACTGTTTATCATTGCCTGATATTTATATAAAGGAGACTGTGGGAGAGTGTTTTTTTTAAAAAACACTGTCTGCGGCAAAAAGAAAAAGCCAACTTTTGAACAACAGAAAGCAGTTTTAAAACAGCAAAAACTTCAGTGGGTGCCAGAAGAATTTCCAATTGCAAATAGTTAGGATATCCTGGTCTCAACAAAGCTGTGTCCCTTCCAGAGGATGTTATGAGTGACAGAGGCCACAGTGCATGATAAGCCGGGTTTCTGGGAGTCCCCGGGGAAGCTAATCCCCAGCTGTGGATAAAAACAAAAGCATCTTCTGCCTATTTATCTGCACTGCTTTTGAGATTCATGGCCCCAACATCTCAGGGTCTATTTTCTCCCTGTGTCATTGCCACAGTTGGACTCCTTAAATGGGACTTGGCAAAGGTGGGGTCCAAAGGGAATGTCATTCGTAATGAAAGTCTGACTCAAAGGAGAACCAGTGCGGGATGGGCCTTCCTCACCAGCTAGAAGCCTTGCCATGGTGGTCATGGCTTGTCCCTGGGGCTCCTGTGTCGGGAGCCCGTCCCCAGTGTGGCAGCACCAAAAGGTGAAGGGACTTCAAGAGGTGGGCGGCGGGGAAGACTAGGTCCTGACTGCCCTCCTGCAGGGGTTCCTGCTGGTCTCCCAGCGTGGGCATGTCCCAAAGAGGAGGAGGCTGGCCCTCCTGTCCCACCCTGTGAGAGCTGTCTGTCTGTCTCTCTCCTCCACACACTTGATGCTCTGCACCTCCTTGGAACTCTGCCTGCATGACCCCACCACCAGGGCCAGGCCCTCGACCTTGGACCAGAACTCTGAGCCAGAACACCCTTTAAATTGACCCAGTCTGTGGTTCTGTGCTACCAGCAACCAAAAAGTGGGCTAAAACAAACTTTCTGTAGATTTAAGTTTGCGGCATTTATTCCAAAAGTCACAACAGAGAAAAAGGGAGGAGGGAGGGGGAGACAGGGCTGTGGTCAAGTCCACGTGTGGGCGGCTGGCTGTGCGGTCACGTGGCTTCTGCTGGACGCTTCCTGAAGGGCATGTCCTCACAAACCTCCTGTGAGCTCCGTCGGGAGCAGGAGAGGGCAGGAGTGGGGGCGCGGCGGGTATTACAGTGGAGGCAGCAGACGGCCGGGCTCAGACGCAGCAGAGACCCACAGGGAAAACCACCACCGGCAGGGCGGCCCAGCTCCTGGAGACCGGTAGTTAGAGGGAGTCTTTTTTAAACTCAGTGGAAAAGGCACACATACAGCAGGCACCAGGGTAATTACCAAAGCCACCAGGCCCGCCTGCCAAGCCTGGCTGATGTGGCCTCTTGACCAGGTTTGGCTCCTGGCTGCTGCTTCACTCTGGTCCCCAGTTCCTCCTCCTCCCACCCCTAAATGCACCAGTGGTGACCTGCTGCACACCGTGCACCCGGCTCCCTGTCTGCTGGTTTGTTCTGGCATCTGCTACAAATGGCAGGGCATCTGTGAAATGGGCCGAGCCCTCCATGACTCCACTGCGCATTGTGTTCAAGAATTCCTCTCTCATTTCCAGAGATCATTGTGAATCTTCCTATCAAACACACAGCAAGCGTGGGCCTGACACAATCAATAGGGAATTTTTGTTATTCATCTTCCTTGGGTGACATGGTCACTGTTCAATTGCTGGCATGGGGGACCATGGTGGGCTCCCGTTCTGCACCACAGCGCCCCCTCTCCAGGCCTCTCCCTTCACTGCAATCTTACTCACGTGTGATCACACCCCCAAGTCACTCTCCCTGGATGCTCTGCTCAAGCCCAGGACCAGATACCCAAGGACATTCTAGATGCTTCCAAAGCAAACTGCTTGAATCTGAGCTGCTTGTTTCTCCGTCCACCAGCCCTCCTGTCTCACTCCTGGAGTCCACCTTGACCCAGTTCTCTCCTCTGACCTCACATACAGTCAGTAAAGCCATCATGCCCCAGCTCTGCTCTGACAGCAAGAAGAGACGTCCCTCTGTCACACTGAAGGGCCTCCGAGCATCTCTCTCCTGGACTCCAGGGAGTGGTGCTTAATTCTGTCCAGGCCCACCCTGGGGGTGCAGCAAGCGCCCTTCTCATTCTCTCGGCTCTCCCTCTAGGCCACGCTCTTCTACCCCAATTTCACAAGCACTAGGGTGCAATCAGCAGGATTAGTTTCTGCACATCATGGGGGAGGGGGCTCGAGTCACTTTATGAAACCACTATAAACCTTTCTGAAGTCAGAGCCAGAGAAAGATGCTCACATTTCACAACAGCAGCGAGTCCAGGGAAAATTCCTCCAGAATGAAACATGAACACACTTCATACAGCAATCCCGAGAGACATAGTCCGTCACTCAGTTACAAGATGCAGAGCCAGAGCAGACCTGGATGGAGAATTAAAAGGCTAAGGAGGCAGGAGTGGGTACCCCAAAAGTCAGCAATGGTGAGAGTCCACCACTGAGCTGGGGGCCCTCAGTGATGACAGGCAGTGACATTCATGGTCCCTCCGACACCCAAATTCTTCCAACCTGTCCTCAACCTGCTGCGGTACAGCCCCTTTGGAAGCGTTTCAGGAGGATGCATTTCCTCAACCTGGGTCTTTTAAGGCAACTCCAAGTGAAAGTTTCTAAGAATAAAGCACCTAATCAGGAGGAGCCAGCTACCAGGCTCAGCTCAGTTCAACCCTGGGTGAGAGAATGTTCTGGTCCATGCTTGGTGTCACGGAGGAGTTTTCCTTGCTAACTTTGGGAGCAGAGTCACCCTTTCCAGGTGTGACCCACACAAGGAGTGTGGACTATAAACTCAGGGCATCCCTTGACAACCCAGAGATGCGCAGCTGAAAGGACAGAGCTCGTGTGTGCTGCTTTCTGTAATAAAATTTCTTCTCCCCCTGGGTTAAGTTGGTGACTCAAGCCCTGGAGACTGCCCCTCACCCCTCCGGCCTGCTTGCACTTCCCTGAGGCTGACCGACTCGAGGAAAACAAGTATTGCATTATGCCTGACTCCTTGGAATGAGATCAGTTCTGGTTTCAAATTCCCTTGCAGAACAACCCCAAGGCCATAGACCCTGTAAAAACCCCAGATGCCTAACAGCTCAGGAAGGCCTGGGCTCCACAAGAAGGCATTACTTAAGTAATGAGCAGCAAATGCATCCTCAGCCCAGACTGGCACCTTCTGGGGTCTCTCTGAGGCGATGGGCAGGCCCACATCTGTAAACAAGCCAGTCTCAGCTCGGCTCCTCCAAGGAGCCAGAGGCTTCAGCCCAGGGTTCAGCGGTGATTCTCTCCAACTGGCACCATCTGTGCACACCCTGCCAGACTTGCTGACAGAGCAGGCTGCGTAGACCATTACTAATCTGCCAGGGTCAGCAGGGTCGCTCTGCAACAGGATGCCTATAGATTTCAAAGGCCAGCCTTCCCTCCACGCCAGCTAATCAATCTAAGTTGGAAAGCAAGCATGTTTTTATTTCACGTTCTTTTAAATTTCAAAGAAAAATCTCATTTTTAAAGCTCTTAGTGTGGGAATGGCTTGCATGTAATCGGTGCCCTGATACCAGTGCAGTCACATGATATCTTTGGAACATGAGGCTTCCGCATTGATCCTTTGCCAAAATTTGGTAACCAGGCCAGGAGGACAACTTTCATCAGAGAGCAAAAGCCTTTAAAATCGTGACCCCAGGGAAGGACAGCGTGGGACAACACTCAAAGTCAACTCTAAGTCCTCTTAGCTGAGTCTGCAAAAGAATCATAAAAGCCTATTTACAGTTAGCCTAGCAGATTCGTACCACGTGAGCCTGAGCAGTGTAAATAGAACTGGTAACTCAAAACCTGGCCTGACTCCCCATCTACTCCAGAATCCACCCCCAGTGCTGCCACCTGTCATCCACTCCCGTCAAGTGTTTACCAAGCCCCCACTACCCGCCAACGGCTCCATATTCCCTTGAACATCTTTCTTTCACTGAGGGACAGAATGGCTTCAAGTCTAGTACCCAGTCAGAGAGGGCCAGACAGGTCCAAGAGCCCCATGAGACGGGATCAGGTCAATCCTGCCTTCAAAGTGCCACCGTGCAGCATAGACTCATTCCAGGCTTGCTGCAGTAACGAAAGAGAAAACCCTTTTATATAATTCTGTAAATAAAATTTTTTCTGGAGGGTGTCATGGCCAATTACTGTAATCATTTCTTTGTAGACAATGTTATTCTAGATCTTCAAGTCAAACTATGACTCAGTCTGATAATCAAAACTCCAACAGCCACAAAACCAAGGCACTGCTATAAGCTCTGAAGAAATTAGATCTTTTGTTTACAATAATTAAAGGTTTAAAGAAATTGTGAGATAAGTGACCTCATCTTCCTCTTGCTTAGATATCAGTTTCTGTACTTAACAAAAACTTACCAGAGTTCAAATTGGACTAAAGAGGTGGGAGGAAGGGGAAATTGGTGAGCTAAAATATAATTAATAATTTCTCCAACCCAGATCACTTTCCTTATAAAACTCTGGGCTTGTGAAGGATGACGCTGGGAGGTTTGCTGATCAGACTTGGCCACTAGGGCATAATCAGAGAAGCAGGCTTTCCGTGAGCTCCTAGTGAGTAATTCCTTCCTCCAGTTTCTTCAACCTCCAGGCAACTATAGATAACTCCAGGCTGGTTTGGCTACTAGCTCATCCATCCTTCCCAATTCTGCCCCTCCCAAGGGTGGCTCTGTACCATGCAAACTAAGCCACACAGTCACTCACTCGGATCCTCTCCAACTATTCCACGTGGCAGAGTCCTTGCTACCTGCACAGCCTGGAGGCTTTGCTTCTGGATATCCCAAAACACACCAAAGTCCAGTGGAATAGGAGCGTTAGGCGTGAGAGTGCTCCATACCTATTCTGTTTCTCCTAACTCCTGGGACCTCAGGTGCACTGTGAGAAATCTCTCTCCATGCAACTTAGGAAACTAGCGTCTCCACATCCCAGGATGCTTCTTGGGGCCTTTCAGTAATAGCATCTTGCAAGACCTAAGTTCACACAGAAGGCTTTTCACATCAAGCTTTGTGACCTCTTTGCCTGAGTAAGGTCTGTGACTCCATCGTGCTGGCCCCAGTGAGTCCAGTTTAAACAAAGACCACCCAGCACTCAACTGCATTTCTTTCCGTCTGGTTCTGCTGGGGAGAGATAAGAATCTAGACAGAGGCTTTTGCAGGGTTTTACCTGTAACTTGTTTAAACCACCAACTGACAAACACAAGCTCAGCCTTCAAGCTCAGCAGGTACCGGTGCAGGGACAACCTGCACAGGCCTGGGCTCCTGGTGGCAGCTCAGTACAGCCTGACCAGAATCAGGAAGCCTGGATGGCAGAACACAAAGATCCTTGAGAAGCCTGAAAAGACCCATCGAAGCAAGAAAGTAGAAAAACAATGACCAAAGTTTGCCAATAAAACTCAGAAATGCACTCAAATGAGCAAGGTCAAGCAGAGATGGGAACCAACCCCTGTCTCTTTAAACAGCCTGAGATGGAAGCCCCACCACCCGGGGCGACTCACTCTCCTGGCAAGGACAGACAGCACCTTCAGTCTTGCCTATTTCATTTTGATGTCTAAGCATTTAATCACACTCACCAGCCTGTTACCAAGAGGTAGGGTCTACGTGTGTTAATTCTCTTGTCAACTCCCAGTTACCGGGTGTGACTGCTGAAGCAGAAACTTAGGCTGGGGTTACAGAGTAGTGGTAGCACTTGTTTAGCACACAGGAGGCCCCAGGTTCCAGTCCCAGCGCGGACACACAAACACACACACAAACATCAACCTCAATGCTCAGTCTACCTTCACAGAATTCATGAAAAGAAAAAACAAGGTTTATTGGCCTCTCTTGACTTCTCCAACCACTTAGATTTTATCTGGTTTCTGAAGATTCTAAAGGAAAACTCCTAGAGGAGCCTTAGAAACCCAATCTAGCAGGGAGCTGGATCGAAGGAACCTAAATGAAATGCTACGCTCTCTCTTCCTTCAGGTGCCATTAGCATCTGCCCAAGGGCTGCCTCTGAGACACACCAAAATGGCTTGCCCCCGGCTCACAGGAACCAGGTTTGAAAACCAGTCAAGGTCTGGTTGTGAAAATACATAAATGTTAGAAGTGCCAATTTTCTTTCACACTGTACATTCATTCTCCCTAGAGTCACCTCTACAATGGCTTCAAGATCACCCTGTAGTCCCTAATCCTGATTCAAGGAAGCCAGCGATGACCCCTGGGTGGAAGTCACTGAGGACACCTCATTCCACCCAAGACAAGCTCGCTGCATGGTGGGAAATGGATCACCAGGTAAAATGGCTCACTGAGGAGGAGAACAAGGATGAGCCTGAAAAGATGAAAGAGAAGTAAAATCACAAAGGGAAAGGACTCTTCTCTGTGCTGGGGAGTGGCATGCAGACACCCACCTGTCTGAGAACAGGATCTACCTAGAAGCTCTGACTTCTGCCACACAACCCGGACACCACAAAACACCCCCGGGCCAGATCCAGCCGCACCAGACTCAGCAGCAGCATCGCTGCCCAGGGCACCATGGCAGAGGTACTGAGGCACCGTCTCTCCCACAAATATCTTTAAAGTAAAACATTTCTTCCAGATCCCCCATGTATGTGCCCAGCCACATGCAGAAAGTTCAATAAACAGGGCAACAAAGAAAGGCTGACTCTTAAAGGAGGTTGAGGATCGTATGCATTTCAGAAGTGCCAAAGGACCCATGAATCCACTGGAAATCTTCCTTGTCACAGACAAAGATGGCAAAGCTCAGTCAAGGGACCTGTCCACAGTCACAAGCTGGAGTCCAACCAGTCAAGCTGACCAACCAAACTAAAATATGGGGACCAGGCAAATGTACTTCACCTTCCCAGCTAATTTGTCTGGCAATACATTATAAATAGCCCGAGGTTTCTTTTTTGAAATTTCTGAATCTGTACTTTTAAAAATAAGAAAAATTGCAATCCTTTAATGGAGTGGTTAAATAGAGTGTTTTTATAACCACCTTTGAAAGCTAAGCACATGTTGAAACTAACTGGACCACCCAAGTTAAAAATCTAGTTATTCCATTTAATGTTTATTTGGTTTGTTTCTAAATGTGTATTTAAGTGGCAAAGTCATAAAGGGAAGAATTAATGATAATCGATACCAGATCTGCAACCTTGGAGCTCTTCATGGGTTTGCAGTATGGAGTGGAGTCAGACAGGGGGATAACATGTTCTAAAATGAGAAAACTGTGTCGTGCTTGAGAAGCAGGTCCTGGCACCGACGCTGTGCTCTGAAAGCAGAAGGATCCACAGACCAAGGCTCACTCCTCGGAGGGACACTCACCAACAGGGAACCGTGGAGGTCTCAGAACTAGGGAGGTGGCGGAAGAGACTCAGTGCTGGAAAGGAATGTGTTGGTGCCCTTCTGGTGTCTTCAAGATGGTATGTCACAACTCTAGATTCCGAAATGAAGTGCAGACAAACTTCAAAAGCCCTAGAAACAAAGGCTGCGTTGACTTCCAGATGGTTCATATCCCTGAGGAATGTTCACCGTTTATTTGAAACTCAGAATACAGCCCCTCGTAGAAACGATACCATAAATAGGGATTAGGTTTCCAGACCAGCCTCCAGAAACATTTTTTAAATTTCCACATATACCTGAAGTAATAAATACTATAATGTATGGAACCAAAGCCAGAAGGAGGAGGGAAGGCCTGAGGCAGTTGAGAAGAAGAGAGGATGCTCAGGGGCTGCCTCCTGTGGCCCTTCTCCCTGTGCCTCCAGCTCCAGCGACGTTGAGGCACTGGCCACTCAGGTGACCCTGGGCCTCCCTGCACCGCCTGCCCCCTCCTCAATACCAGTCCTCCTGGGGAAGGAAGAAGCAGCAGAGACAAAGGTATCCCAGTTCCCCAGGGCCCATACCTCCAAGAGAAACAAGGCCAAACAAGCCACCAGTACCTGCCAAGGGAGCAGGAAATGTGGGACATGGCGGCAGTGGCAGAAAGCAAGAACAAAAGGCTCTGGGCACCCCACCCAGGGCTCCAATGCCTTGGCCAGCCCCCCACATGTCCGCTCCATCCTGCAGGCTGCAGGAAACCAGGCCTCGCTGCACAAGAGTAATGGAAGGCCCCTGAAAAAGCTAGGAAATGCTTCTAGGAAATGGACCACTTTCCTCTGAGAACCGTTGGTGCACAATCAGCACGGGCTGTCTGTGGGGCTAGCAGAACTCAAGTGGCAGGGCCCAGTGCACTTTGCCGAAAAACAAATGGTGTTCCGGAATTCGGATCCCCAGGTCCAGCTGCTTGCCTTGATGCATTTGTGGTCCACATTAGAGGAAGGATCTAGACATGGTGACCTGTCCATCACTGAAAGACTCCGAATTTCCCAGGCACATAGATTGAGCAGGGCCTGGGATTTATTTGATTGTAGTGCCGACCTTAATAGTAAAAGTCCCTTGAAGTGCTCACAGGGTACATTTGCAAGAATGAAGTTCAGCTCCTTAGGGATCAAATGCACAAACCCACCAACCAATTAAGGGGGTGGTCCTGACTGTGAAGGTGAGGCAGCTCTGAAGCAGCGCTCATGCCACCAAGTCCAGGCCTCCTCATTACCTATGGCCACAGGCTGGACCACTCCCTGCAGTCTCAGAGCACCTGAAAGCAGTGTTCGTAAAATGGAACTAAATCCACCTTCAAACTACGCCCTGGATTTGCAAACATACACTGAGTCAAAATTAATACCGCTCAATGGGCTCGAATTAGGCTCGGCTCGGGGCTGCGTGCCTTCACACATGCTCCCTGGGCCCCGCCCCTCCCGTCCCTGCCCCAGCGAGGAACACGCTTCAGACAAGTTGCAGCAGAGACCTGTGCACCAGGCAGCCGCAGAAAACGCTCTCCTGGGTGATGAGGATATCCTCCGGCACCCAAGCCCTAGACCACAGGAGTGACGTTCACCGCGTGCAGCGGGCGCCGGCTCCGGACGCAGACTGACATGATGAGTTAATCCAGCTGCAGCACTGAAATCCACATACGCACCAGCATGCTGTGGTCCTGTGGATCCAGCAAATCTCCAGATAATGAGGGAAGCCGTGTGACATACTGGGAAAGGCACTGGGCCGAATCGGAAGACCTAGATTTCTCATATTGACTCTGCCGGTTCATCTCCAGGGAAGGGGCCAATCAAGCTCTCTCTGGGACTAAAGTTCCTCATCTGTAAAATAGAGAGCAGATGCTCTCTGCTAGCACAGAATTCTAACTGACGTGGAAACAGAAACTTGAAGCTATCGGTATGTCCCCCTCTGTTGGCACAGGGAGCCTCCAAGACACATTACCAAGCACATTCGTGGGCTTTTAAGATGACTTAATACGGTGGCTTCGGCAATGCAACTATGCATGAAGCACAATTCTTACAACAGCTCCAAAATACCAGGGAAGGAAAGACCCTCACACTGAGCACATGCAGGGGAGTCCTTAGCTCTCTCTTGCTTTAGGCCACCAATCAATTTCCTCCCATGAAGCAGGATGGGCACCATCCTGAACGTCGCTGGTGATGGGATGTGGCTGCCGCAGATGGAAGCCTCTGGCAGAGAACTCCCAGCAAGATGACTTCATTCCATCTGACATGCCACTGATCAGTGACAGCACACCATCCTCTGTGTGGCTGGTACCTGTGTGTCATGTACATGTCCTCCCAGAGAGTCTCCCCATAGCTCTGGGGCAAGGAATAAGTCCACCTCTCTATTAGGCATGGCATTTAACAGGGTGACTCAACACCTGTTGGGCAATAAGAACATGAGTCTGCAGAGCCTCAGGTGTGGCCTCCCGAGGTGCTCCAGATCTTCCAGCGAGTCCTTTAATCTCGCCAGTGAGGGAAACTGTCCTGGGATGCCCTCTCCAACCAGTCTGCCCAGTCCTACCCAGAACTGCATCTGCGCTCTCCTGCTCTTTCCTGCCGAGAGTCACACTTCCCACTCAGGATGGGGCAGATGGGATGGCTCTCCCCTCTGCCCTTCAGCCCCTCAAACCTACTGTGTTTGCTTCTGTGCGTAACCTGCATTCGGATTCACCCACAGGATGTGGACCCTCAACAGTGGGAGGTAGACAAAGAAAAAGAGTCACTGCCGATCCTTTGCCTTTTCCCGAGTCCCAAATCTCTACAATCTGATCTGAAATGAACTACTCTTTTCAAACCCAAAGGAAATGGGCACCTGGCCAAGATGATAGCACAGCCCCAGCAATCTGGGCACAAAGATCTTACGCTTCACAAGAGGGCTACCTGGACTTTATCACTACTCAGAAAAGGCACTCAGTGGAAAATTGAGCTCGATCTGGAGAACCACTTGGTCCTGCAAAGAACCATTACAATAAGAGCCTGCACAAGACTGTCACCTCCTCACTCCTTTATTTTCTAAACCCAGAGCAACTTTCCCCTTCTTGTGCACCAACCTATTATCCTCTGTCAGCTTCAAAGTCTAACTGCCCAAAAGCTACGCTTTCGCCATGAAGCCTGTTCTAACAGCATTCCCCAGGAGTGCTCTGCTTCCAAACTTAAAAGGAGCCAAGAAATCTCAAGCCTCGGAGATTTGACAACTTGGTGTGGTGTGCCTGAATCCCACACTCTCTTCAACTCAAACCATAATCCTCCCTTAACATCTTGACAAATAGAAAAAAGGATTATATAAATTATCACCCCCCCCCAAAAAAAACCTAGGGTGCTGATACCCAGAATCCTGCATCCGCTTCTCAGTTGGTTCCCTGAGTCTGGAAAACATTAGGGAAGATGTCTCGCATCCATTTATCCCTTTATGAAGTAGGTGTCGGTGACAGTGTGCGGACATGGTGTCAGGCCATGCTTACAGTGGTCGTTAAGCAAATCAGGGCAGGGAGGGTCCTTCCACACAATCGTGGGGTACACGCCTCAGGGTTGCTTTGTCTAGTATCTTTTATGTGACACAGGGGACCGCCTTACCCACGACTGACAATGGAAACTCCATTCTTGAAAGGAACACACCCTCATTGTGTCCAAAGAGGCCACGAGGCTTCCACAGATGACTCCCTGAAGCAGAAGTCTGGGGTCTTCAACCTCCTTTCCATCCTCCTGCATGTGCCATGTACCAGCAAAGGGGAGCTAGGAAGCTTCAAGCCTCATGACACTGAATTCTCTAGGTGCTTGCCACTTCCTGCCGACACTTCTGGGATGCATTTGGACGGAGGGTGGTCTCTGACGTCCTCATGCCACGGGAAGGAGAATCTGTGAAACTGGGTTGAGTGTTTCCATCTCGGCCAGCAATTAACATGCAAAGGTTTGCCTCACTCATCGGAGCTGCTGAACTGCTATTTTTAAACCCCTTTCCCATCTTTAATAACACCTTGGGCAAATCCCACAATTTGGGGGTCATTTTCAATTTTTATTCCCAAATTCAAGTTTGGTCTTACGCAAGCCCCCGCTCTGACCAGCCAAAGCTGTTAGCTGGACTCTGAGCATGGAGGGCTGGCTTCTCTCCTCCTTGCTCCCTACGGACCAGCCAGGAGCTGGGAAGGAGAAGGGGCAAGCATCCCCCCAATAGGACCAGCCACCATTGCGTCTCGGGCTCATGCTGGCTGGCGTGTGGGTTGTGCTGAGGTCCCACTCGACCCCTCACTGCACAGCTTCCCTCTGCAGACATCAACCTCTGCTCTGGCCTACCTCTCTCCCAAACCCTTGGCTTCCAGTCACAAAGCCAGCATGGTGCCAGCAAGATGCCACCGCTCAGCACCCACTTCATCCCTGGAGAACTTGCTCAGGAGCCTCCCAGCTGACGGGAGGGATGGGAGGTGCTCCACCAGCAGGCCTCCTTCCTGGCCTTCCTCTCCACTCTCTCCTCTCCCACCAGGGCAGGTAGGAGGCCTGGCCCCGCAGGCCTTCAGGGGAAGCTGCTGGGCATCCCTGATTGCAGGGGGCCGTCTGTGGGGCGTGTCCCTCTCACCTGCTGCACCAAGTGGATGAGATTTTCTCCTGTCCCCCCCTCCCCACGTCTCTTCAGACTAGAAAAGGCCAGGGTAAGGCAAGAGGGTGACAGGCACAGAAGGGCCAGTTTGCTTTCTGTGAGTTCTTCAGGGAGGACCCGGCCCCGAGCAGCACGGCTCTCTTTACATAGTGCAGTTTCCAAAGCCCCCTCTTCATCCGGAGCTGAGTGCCGATCACACGTCGGCCGGAAAGGCTCGCTCAGCTTCGCCAAATCCAGACAGGCGGCAGGGCGACTCCGGAAACAGGTCTGGGGGTGTACGGTTCCACTCCCAGCGCCACACAGAGGGCAGCACCCCCGTCCTGCTGGTTCATGGCATGATCAGCTCCGCGGCCTCCCTAGCTTGGGATCTGCACGTTTCACTCACAGATAACATAGGTTTGCCTGTTCCTTAAAACTGAGTTTTTGTTGGTTTGTGTTTTTTGTTGATTTCTTTATGTTTCTCTAAGGTCTGCTACTAGGTTACACTACCAATAAAGCTTCACTATTATATTCCGTTTCTGTTATTTACAAAGATAGTCTAAACTATAGTCCATATTATTTTGAACTGAAATTCAAGACCATCTTCTACTGCCAATAACTTTTAAAAGACTGATCCTGACTCACCTTAGGAATTTTAAACCTGTCCAAAACACAGCACTTTTATACAAAAGCCTTGTTCAGTATGAAATATGTTAAAAAGATGACAACAGTATGTTTGTAAGTCTTTAATTTTCCAAAATCTGCCTTTGAATTATTTCACTCTGTCTTTATAACCACCTTGCCTTACGGTAAGACACATGTTTTTATATCAAAGGGTTGAAGAGTTGTATGAGAGGGAATATTAGACTTGCTGGATATGAGGAGGGATGAAATAGAGAACTTTTCCTTTATCTCAGGATCCACAGAAATCAACCAAAAACCCAGAATGCACTTGAGAGAGCTGGTATCCATGTAGAAGCTAAAGAAACGTAGCCAGGGTCCCTCTGTTTGGGTCCAGATTTCAAAACAGGTCCCTTACTCTATGTTAGTGGCAACCTGGATTCCAAGAAATACTCCCCTTTCCAGGATTCCAACAGCCCCCCATTTTCAGGAACATTCCAGAAGTGGTTCTTTGAATCATTACATAAACGATTTGGGGGATAATAATGAAATGGCTAGGGTTTGCACCACAGTGGTAATTCTGATTGCAATGATCGTGTTCACAGTTTGCCTCACATTAATATCCCTAATTTTTGAAATGAAGAAAGTCACTCTAAGACGTTGAATGATGGACTGAAACCCTCACGGCTACTGCGGGCCACACTGGGGACTCCCAGCCAGGTCTTCCCAAATCCCGCACGGCTTCCACCATCGTGAATGGACTAGTCTCCCCCTGATGTTCGCCCCATTGCCGGGGAAGGCTAGTTACTCATTACAACTCACTTCCAAGTTCTCAGTGGACCTTATCTCATTTGATTTCCCCAGGGGCCCCAGATGTGAGATAAGATATTCAGTCTACTTTAAAGATGAGGAATTTGAAGCTTAAGAAAGCTCACTTGTCAAAGGTCTTCCAACTGGAAAATAGCATGGGGTGCAGTGCCAGGAGCCAGACCCCAACTTCCCCTCTGCTGGACATTGACCCCCCTGTCCAACAGATCCCTCGCTTCCGAGGTGTGAGTTCTTGCCCTTTGGTGCAGAACCCAAGGAAACCGAGAGAGGAGGAGATGAGTTCGTCAGGCAAGGCCCTGACCCCCAGGAGCTGGTGAACCTGATGAGCCTCAGGAGATTGTCCACCTGCTCTCTGCCACAGAAGTGAGGGACCCGACCTGGGAGGAGAGGAGGAATGGACAGGGAAGGACCACAGCCAGCCAACACACAGTGGGGTGCCACGGAGAGAGGGAGGACACGAGAGCGCTGGGCCCAGGGGGACCACGCATCTGTCAGGAAACAGGAACTGGAATGCCGTGGCCAGCAGCAGAGACCACAGGTCACCCGGGACACTGCTACAGTCCGCACCTCCCAAGTTCATGCCTTGGAACTCAATCCTCAAGGTCAAGGTCACAGAAATGTGGCCCTTGGGAGGTGCTTAGGCCATGAGGGCTCCACTCCTGTGACTTTGGAGAGCAACTCGGCCTCTGCCTCCTGTGCCACGTGAGGACACAGCACTCAGCCCCTTTTGCCCTTCTGCCTTCCACCACACAGGGGCGATGCTACGCGGCACCATCTTGGAAACCGTCAGAGGCACCAGGTCCACCAGTGCCTTGATCTTCGCCGTCCTGACTTCCAAAATAGTGAAAATTTTCTATATTTGCAAATGACTGGCTCCAAAGCATTCTGTCACAGCAGCAGGAACACACTGAGACAGACAGAGACCCAGACTGCAAGAAAAGTTCTCAAACTCCTCTGGAGACCTCAGAGGGAGCCTTCCTGCATGGCTATGGGCCAGGTGCCAGCAGCGTGGGGATCCTGAGCACCCTGCCAGGCAGAGGCAACCTCAGGGAAGCCACACCACACTGGGCTGAAGGACAGGCCTCCCTGGAGGCAGCAAATTGAAACTTAATTTGACAAGTTGGTACTGCATTGCCACGGCAGCCTTGACCTCAGAGATGTTCCCTAAGCCACTGCTGGTAATTGGCTCCATGTTTTAAATGCTCCCTTCCTTTTCTGAAGAGGGAAGAGGGGGACGTGTTCATTTACTCGCCCTCTACTAAGATAGAGAAGGTGTCTGCCAGAAAGGTCTAGAACGTGGCTCTCCACCCAAAGGTGTGGCAATTCTTGAGATCCTCCTTGGCTGTGCCCTTTGTGATTTGCCCAAAGCAATTCTTAGAAACATCACAAGGAATAGAAGGGTGCTTTGTATGGTGTATGTTGAGGGAGATTTGATATCAAAAGCATCATAGAGGGCTGGGGTTATGACTCAGTGGTAGAGTGCTCACCTAGCATGTGTGAGACACTGGGTTCAGTCCTCAGCACCATATATTGATTAATTCATTAATTAACTAAAGGACCATCAACAACTAAGAAAAAAAATTTTTTAAAGCATCATAGAGCATACAACTTGGTTTTGCTTTGGTTCATTGTCATCCTGCATTAGTCTGCTTTCCGTTACTATAACACATACCTGCAATAAGTCAACTTATAAAGAGGAAAAGTTTACTTTGGCTCACAGTTTGGGGGGTTTTGGTCCCAGGCAGGTTGGCCCATTGCATTACACTGTGGTGAGGGCAGGTAGCAGAGGAAGGCTGCTCGCCTCATGGCAATGGAGTGTGAAACAGAGAGAGGTAGAAGAGGAAAGCAAGGCCCCACAATGCCCTTCGAGGACTCGTCCCTGTAAACCAGGACACCCCCCTAGATCCTACCACCTCCCAGCACAGCCACACTGGGGACCAGGCCCTTAGCTCAGGGGCCTCTGGGGAACATTCCAGATTCCACCTATCGCACATCCACAAGAAAGCAAGCTGACCTGTTATTAAGTGGTCCCCAGCCCCAGCACAAGGGTCACACCCAGGGCCCCAGGCAAGGCTCTACCAGGGAGTTGCACCCCAGCCCCTAAAATGAGATGTCTTAAAAAGCCAGCCTGGAAGAGGAGCTGATTCCACTGTGGGCCCCCAGCACCTGGCTCCGAGTCGGCCCTCCGCCTTCATCCTCCAATGCCACACTCACAATCGCCACCAGGCACTGTCATCCCCATTTCCCACACAAGGAAACCCAAGTTACACAACGTGAAATAACTGGCCTGGAGCTGGGGAAACCAGGACTCAGGCCCCAGAGCCCCCTGGAAGGCCAGTTCAGCTGCACAGACAGGCAACAGCCCAGGAAGGAAGCACCGCCGCCGTCAGGGGAAATCCTCCGGATCAGGACTTCAAAGGGCAGAGCCTTTGAAAGGGCACCCCAGCTCCAAGTCCGCGGTTCCAGCGGGAATACTACGGCTGAGGAGGAAAGTTCAAGAGGATAGAGTTGGAATGCAGTGTATATTCGAGGAAATGCCAAAGGAACTAAATGAAAGCAGGTTGGAGGCGAGTTTCAGGGGCTGCTCACCAATGGCCTTCAACCCTGCAAAGAGCCATTACAGTAGCAAGCGGTGCCCAGCTTCACGCGGAAGGAAACCGAGGAGAGAGGGCGCAGGCCCCGCTGTGGTTTAGAGCTGCAGTGTGGACAGTCTGGCAACCTGTGGGACTGGGGTGCGTGCATCTGCCTGCAGGGCCTGGCTCCCCACTCCCAGAGGTGCCTGGGGGAGCCCCTCCCTCTGCCCCGCTGCAGCTTGCTCTCCTGCCAGGTGGAGCTGCAGGATAGGTGCACCCAGCCCACACCCGCGGGAGCCATCAGGGGAGCTTCCGGATGCCCCCTAACTCTGCTGCATGACGGGGTGGGGCGGGTGTAAGTCAATGACACAGGACAGGCCCCATGAGCATGCTGTCAGGACCAGAGGGGCCCCAGGAGGCCACCCCAAAACAGGCCTGGAGTTGGACAATGGTGCGGTGCACAGTACTCCCCTCGATTGGTCTGCCAACCCCTTTGGGGTCATTATTTCTCCTTTTCAGACAAATACTGAGAAGCTGGGGTGGGAGCGGGTTAGGGTCTCTAGGTGTTCGTTTTTATAGCACTTTGGTTTGCAAAACAAGCTTTTACATTTTCAATTAATTCAATATGCATCCCATGCTAACCTCCACCTGACCCTCTTCCCCAGCCTTTGCTGTCTTGTGTTCATGTCAATTTTAAGTCCTATTTATCTACCATATAATTTGAGGCCAGGGTCATAACTTCCCTATCTCTGCTTCCCGCACAGGATCTTGTACAAAGTCAAAGCCAGAATCAATACAAAGAAGGATGGGGCAGCTCTCTGCCCAAATTATTACCTTTCCAGATCCTACCGTGAACAGCTCTGGGCGAAGCATCTGACAGCAGCGAGGAGATGGTACCCAAGTGCATGGCATCCACCCAGGGTCCCAGGAGTGGCCCCATCCCGTGGTTAAGGCAGTGGGAAGAGATGATCAGAAATTCTGCCCAGAGTTGAATGCACAAACAACTTTTTTTTTTAATTCATTGTACACAAATGGGGCACAACTTTCCATTTCCCTGATCATACATGAAGTAGAGTCATGCCGTTTGTGTAATCATACAGGTACATAGGGTAATGATGTTTGTCTCAGTCCATTAGCTTTCCTTCCCCTGCCCCCTACAACCCCTCATTTGCCTCTACACAATCCATTCTTCCTCCATCAGACCATACATTTGGCCTTTGGTTTTTTGGTATTGGCTTATCTCACCTAGCATGATATTCTCCAACTCCATCCATTTACCTGCAAATGCCATAATTTTATTCTTCTTTTTGGCTGAATAATATTCCATTGTGTATATATACCAGCTTCTTTATCCATTCATCTACTGAAGGGCATCTAGGTTGGTTCCACAATTCAGCTATTGTGAATGGAGCAGCTATTAACGTTGATGTGGCTGTGTCACTGTCGTGTGCTGATTTTAAGTCCTTTGGGTATAAACCAAGGAGTGGGCTAGCTGGGTCAAATGGTGGTTCCATTCCAAGTTTTCTAAGGAATCTCCACACTGCTTTCCAGTAGACTAATGGCACAAACCACTTTTTCGAACCTGAGTTCCCCTGAAATTCACAAAACGTAGGCATGAAGAATAGGGAGAATTAAGGATCAGCTGTAAATTGAAAATAAGTGACTGAAATGTCACTTGCACAGGACTTGGCCCTTTGGGAAACTATTGCCAAACTATGAATCCAAGGGTTCTACTGCAAACGTCTGAGCAGAGAACACTGGAGAGCTTTCACTAGGATGGAACGGCAGGAGTGGCTAAGGACTGTCCTGGGGAACATTCACAGGACAGAAGTCTCAAAAACCTGGCAGACCATGAGTGGCCTGAGGTTTGCGTTCCTGAATCAATATCAGAAAATGTCGCTCGTGCTGCCTGTGAAGAATCGGCAGAGAAGAGAAGGGAGACTCCAATCCCCACAAAGCCACACTGCTTTGCACCCCTCAACAGGCCTCTGCCCCGGGGAGCAGTGAGCCTTTTCCCCTGCCCCCTGTCCTCAGCTATTGTTTGAAAACAATAGCCAGCTCCGCACAATCATTTCTAGAAGCCAAGTGTCAAGTGAGGACGGTGAGGCTGGGCAAAATTACAAGTAATGGAGGGAGCAATAGCCCCCACCACTGATCTGCCCCATGGGACACTTGTGCGGGCACAGGGGATGGCCCTGGGGAATGGAAGGGACTCACTGGTGTCTGTGGTGGAGCCAGCAACCGCAAGACTGAGGCACTGCCTCCTCTGATGTATTCTAGACCATCCAGGAGAGAGGGGCCTCGATGGTGACCCTGTAAGACATCCCCAAGTAGGCCACTATTTCCCAGGCGGAGGGATATTCATGCCTCGCCAAGGCCCCACACATGGGAAGGGACCACAGTGGTCCTCCCCCACTCTCCCATGACTGACAGGTACCTTCCATCATCCTCCTGGTGGCTGAGCGGCTGGGTTCCCCTGCCACACTTACAGTCCAATTTGTGCAGATCAGCAGCTAGTCTGATAGCAGGAAAAGAAGTTTCAGGTGTTGGGGGAAAGCAAGCTAGCTCTCCATAATTAGCATTTTCCCTTTGCAATATCATCTGCTGAAATATTCTAACTCGAGGGCCCTTAATTTTCTGCAGATTTTTATTTTGCAGATCCTTGAGTGCAGCGAAGAGTTATCCCATAGGAAAAGCCCCAGCAACTCGGCTCCACTCAGCCACTGCCTTTAGAACCCCAGCACAGGCGAGGACGTGAGCACGACTCTGCTCGAAGGCCAGGCCCGAGCGCAGTGAGGCAGGAGAGGGGCTGCCTGCCCTCCCCTGTGGAAGAATTCCTGTGCATCGGCGACTTTTTAATTTTCATTGTATGTAAGGGAGCCTGGACCATGTTGTTGAGCTGACCAAGCTGAAGCAGCTTGTTGCTGCCACTGCTGAGCCTCTTCGTCAGCTTTCCCTCACTGTAACAAACACCTGACTACATCAACTTGTAGAGAAAAAAGGTCTGTTTTGGAGCTTGCAGTTTCAGAGGTTTGGGTCCCTGGTCCCCCATTGCTTGGGCCTGTGGAAAGGCAGCACATCAAGGCAGGAGTGCATGTGGAGCAAAACCACTCAGCTCAGGCCCAGGAAGCTGAAGACAGAAAGAGGAAAGCACAGGGCCCCACGATCCCCTTCAAGGGCACAGCCCAGTGACCTAAAGACCTCCCCCGGCCCCGCCTCTCAAAGGTTCCTCCACCTCCCAACAGCACCACACCAGCCCGGCCTTGAACACAGGCCTTGGGGACATTTGAGATCTAAACCGCAGCAGCCTTCTAGGCCCTGCTCTGAATGCACACTCCCACCAACACACACATTTGTTCTGGATTCCTGCAAACAGTGGCTCAAGCCACAGGCCTGTATGGCTCACAGTTCTTTAGGCCAGAAGTCCAGCCCACCGAGGCTCGGCTCCACCCAGCACATCACAAGGCTGGAACTCAGGTGTTGGCTGGACTGGGTTATCATCTAGAGGCTGTAGGGAAATTCTACTTCTGAGCTGGTTCTGGTCATTGTGAGAACCCAGGTCCCTGCTACTGTGGACTGAGGTCACATTTGCACTCGGGTAGTCAGCTTCTAGGAGCGACTCACCCGTGTTCCTGGCCACACAGTCCATCAATCCCTCTCCAACTCTGCACCTCTGATGTTCTTCAAGCAGCAGGACAAAACCCTCTGCTTTTAAAGGGTTGATGTTCAGGCAGGTCCACTTGGATCATGTCCATACCTTAGGGTGACTACGCCGTATAAAACAACTAACTGCAGGAGGGAAATTATCACACTGTTGGTCTAGAGACTATTCAGGATGTGCGCCTCCTGGGCCTCTGGGAAGGATCCTGGGGGTCAATATTAGAATGCCACCTTCTACACAATGCAATAAAGGTGTCTTCGTTTTTCTCCTCAGACTACCTAATTGCAACAAGTAACTGCATGTGCAATGGTGAGGTGACACGAGCACAAGGTGGAAGGACCTTTCATAGAAGTAAGCACACGCTGTTGGTGGAAACTGCAATAAAAAGCAGGGGGGATTGTAGATTCTCTCCTCTTTAGTCAATGCGGCACCAGGTGGCACACTTGGGAAGGAACAGCAGAGGACCTTCCACAGGTGAGATGGAAGCCAACATGCTGGCGGAGCGCAGGTAGCTGTCACCTGGGTTCAGGCACGTGGACTGGTTTCCTGCAGGCAGAAGCCACATCCGTCACCTCAGAGGACCAGCACCATGCCCATGATGCTGTGTGCTTGGTCAACAGTTCTAATGACCCACAGGCCATGGGAATGCTGGTACGTGCCCGCCCTAGTGCCAGACTGGTCAGCTGTCCCCCTGCAGGTGCAGACGGCCTCAGGAATGGAAAGGGGGCTGCAAACGGCCTGGCAGAAGCAGGGCCACCTCACTGCCTTTCGTGCTCCCTCTAAGATAAACTTGAGGAGCATCTTCGAATGCAGAAATCCATCCGCAAGAACCGAGCAACCCGATGCACCACGCCGAGCACATCCTGGAATCAGTGCAGACGAGAGGTACCTCGCTGATGTCCTGGGCATGGAGTAGTAACCAGCAGGAAAAAGAGAACCACCCCACAGCTTCCAGGGACCTCTGAAGCAGGGACTTGGGTGGCATGCCAGAAATGTAGAATCTCACTGGGTGTAGGGGCACATGCCTGTAATTCCAGTGGCTGGGGAGGCTAAGGCAGGAGGATCACAAGTTCAAAGCCAGCCTCAGCAAAAGCAAGGCGCTAGGCAACTCAGTGAGATCCCTGTCTCTAAATAAAATACAAAATGAGGTTGGGAACGTGACTCTGTGGTCGAGTGCCCTGAGTTCAATCCCTGGAACCCCCCCCCAAAAAAAAGAAATGCAGACCATCAGAGGCCACACCGAGGCACTAAATCAGAGCTCCCAGGTTAACGAACCCAGATGCTTCACTCTAACGACCCATCCACAACTTTCATTTACTTCAGCCCTTTTTGCTCTTGAACATGTATCAATTTTCACATGTTCCAGGAATTCAAAGAAAGAACAATAATAGCAATTTACAATAGGCCAGGGACCCAAGCTAAAAACTGTCTATATGGGAGACACACAAATACCACAAGTTAGAAAATCTAATTGAACTTGGGTTTGGGGTTTTTTTGGAGCTGACATTAAGCAATTTTATTAATTATAAACATTTTCTTCATCTTTGGTTTCATTTAGGTGGTGGCATGATGGTATTCATATTCATAATTCATACTGCACATTATAAAAATTGCAAACTAGCTAAAATAACCAATTTGTTTTATATGATTATGACTCGTAAGCTTAGCTACCAGCTTTCCCCCTTGTGGTTTTTATATTGATCATGGTGAAGTGTGAGGTCTGCCACTTTAGCCATCTATAAGTGACATTAAGTTCACATTATTTTGCTTCCATTGTCACCATTTAGTCACCAACTCTTCATTTTGCAAACTTCCAACTCTGAACCCATTAAACACTAACTCTCCATTCTCCCACCCAACTCCCAGGCCGACACCAGCCTCTCCTTGTCTCCATGAATTTGCCTGGTCTAAGTGTCGCACAGAATGAGAACCACGCCACGTTGGTGCTTTTGTGCCTGATGTATCTCCCGGAGCATGACATCCACAAGGTCCATCCCAGGGTAGCAGGCCACAGACCTCTTTAAAGCTGAATTGTATTCCATTGTGCATTTGGACACACACCCCACATTTTGTCTATCCATTCATCTGTCCATGGACCCCGGGGTTGCTTTGACTTTTTGGATTTGTTTTTAAACTTTTTTTTTAAAGTTGTCTTGAGACGATGGGAACTTTTATTTTCATTTTGGGAGAATGTACTTATCCTTCTAGAAACATAAGCAAAAGGGTGGACTGCAGGCACTAGGATGGAGGGGGCCACCATGGTCTGAAAATACAAGCAACAGCAAAATCACAGTCCTTTCCAAGTCCCTTCCATCTTCTCTTCCCTACCTGGCTGGACAATGCTCATGTCCTCAGAAGTAATTAAAAAAAAAAAAAAAATCCTCTCATTACCTGGCAGGGAAAAGAATGGAGAGAAAACCCATCTGAATTAGGAAAAGGACTGAACTGCAGATTTTTTTTTTAAGGCAAAGCAATTTTATTACTTTCAACCTATGGGAAGCTAACAAATTATCAGAGGAGCCCTTAGGCTCATATTTTCTTGCACACTGGAGAATCCCATATAATTACCATATCAAGTGCTGCTATGGAAATGGGGACTTCAGAAGTACTTGGGGACACTTAAAAAGAGCTTACACTCTAGGGTTTTTAACACCCACCACCAGTACCCAGCACACTACTACTTAGCTACTAATTTGCAACATCGAGCAAGGTTTGCCAAGAAAAGATAAACTTGAGCTTCACACTGGGGATTAACAAGTTTTATTATATTCTAACTTACAATGAAAATTCCATACCATGAACACATTTAAGGGGAAAACTGAAACATTTCCAGGGAAAACAAAAAAAGATTTAGAACTGACTAGGATATGTCAACCATCCAGGTCTAGGTTTATTGGCAATCAACAAAATTAGTAAGAGAAAGAAAGGACCAGAAATAATTCCCATGATACAGTAGGCGTTTAGCAGAAAGACAGAAGCAATGAGAGGTCTAGATTTGGGTCGTAAGAAGAGGCTATCAGAGGTGAATGTAAACTAGGAAACAATGACCTATCAAGGGCCCCGAAGGTCCCTCTGCCTTGACAGTGCTTCACATTGGAAGTGTACTCCTCAGTTCCAATCCTCAACTTCAGAATTATAGTAAGAATGGCAGGTCACACAGAAACAAACCCGTTCTGCTCTTTCATTTGCATTCCCTGAACATTTTCAAACCGACAAGTGATAGATTTCATCAAGATCGTTACCTCCGATGGGTGAGGTGGTGCACACCTGAATCCCAGTGGCTCGGGAGGTTGATACAGGAGGATGGCGAGTTCAAAGCCAGCCTCAGCAACTTAGTGAGGCCCTAAGCAATTTGGGGAAACCCTGTCTCTAAATAAAACATAAAAATGGGCTGGGGATGTGACTCAGTGGTTAAATGCCCCCTGTGTTCAATCCCTGGTACCCTCCCCCCCCAAAAAAAATCTCCTTACTTCCCACTGGATTTGGCATCCTTGAAGGGGATGGTGGGATTCCTTTTCTACCTCCTGAATATTCTACAGAGATGCAAACTAGTTATCAGAATAAGCACAAAGCAAGCATTTAGAAACAGCACCTCGTCTGGAGCTAAGGACCAGTGTGTATCTTAAGAGGACCCGAGGGCCTTGCAGTGCTCAGGATGGAGGGGGCAAGGACCACACATCTTTCAGATCCATCAGTTCCCATATCCTATGACTCCATCTCAACAGCTAAGTGAAGCAGCACCGGCTGGCTCTGCACTGGCTGGGTTCTGCCAACGGTGCCAGCTTGGATGTTATCGGTGGAGGCTGGGTCTAGGGAGATGTGATATGTAGTTATGGGGAAAAAATCACAGAGAATTATCATGTGGGTTGGGGGAAGGCTGACAGATTGCCCTTAGTGATCTTTTTACCCCTTTATTTTTGTTTTCATTGAAAAGAGAAAAATAAAATACAAATGCATTCTCAGAGAAACTGATTATTTTGCTGAATGAGGCATACATTAAACACCTTCTAATTAACCAAAGAGTAGACATCAGTAGCTACTGCCTGCTACTGAGGATGAAGCCAACCTTTACAAGTTAAGCCGCCCATCCTGGGAGGGCCCGTATTCTGTTGGAGACCAAGCCTTGTACCTCCCTGTTCACAGCTCCTCCTCCCAGAGGGCCCCCCCCCCCCCCCCACCCCCAGCTTCTCTACACTCCAGAGTGGTGAAGCCAACAGATCAGCAAGCACCCCATCCTGGGGGACAACTGTTGAGTACAGCATGCAATCCAGACTCCTCAGCCTCACAAGCAAAGGGACTGGCAAGATCCACAGCTCTGGCCTAAGCACCTCTGCCTTCTTCTCCATTCCCAAACACCAGCCTTCTTGCTTCAGGGTCTCTGCACATGCTCTTCCTGCTCTTTCATCTTCCCAACCATTCTTCTGACCTCCCTGCTGCAGGAAAAGCTCCATTCCCCTCAGCACACCAGTTTAAATATCACCTCCCCTGAAGGTCTCTTGGCGCCCAGCTGCCACTCAGCCTCCTCCAAGTTCCTGCAGCTATGCGCTCTGAGGTGCACAGTTCACTAGATGGGCAGCCCTGCAATTCTCCTCCAGGTGAGCAGAAGTGAGTCCTGTTCTCATGGTTCCATCACATTATGTCATGCAGTGTGTGGTGCTCCGTAAACACTTGCTGAATCAATTCGAAACAAACCCTGGATGGTGTAATTCCTTTGCTCTGCACTGGAAGAGCCTTGCCACCTCCTTGGCCTACCTACTCCCTCTCTGAATCACCTGCAGATCTTGCCCCAGCATCTCTGGTGTACAGACCAAGGTGGGGTTTCCCAGCTCTGCGCGAGAGATTCTGGAGGTTAGGTCAGGCAATCCGCACTTTGCCTCGTTTAAGAGCACCTAAGTCCACTCTGATGATCGGCCAGGCTGGAACCCCCGGACTTCACATTCTTTCCATTTTCACTAGCTCTGGAAGTGTAGCTCTCAGCTCCTGTTTCTAGATATTCCATTCCCGTTTCATGATGGGCATTTACTTCTCCAGTGAGTCTAGAGCTTCCTGACTCCCCATGGGACCTTCTGATGAAGTAATGAGAGGCATGAATTCTTTCTAGAAATGTCATTTCTTCATTTATTTTATTTGTTCAACAAGAATTGACTTGGCTTCTCCCAGAACTGATACTCAGTTTTGTAGAAAAGACTGCTCACTAACAACTTGATCTTGAACTCTTTCCTCAAAGGAAGATTTTTAAAGCATAGCGTAATTATGTATGATTCCAAATCAGGACAAAGTGGGAGGTAACTTCCATTTTTAGCTCTAAAGTGGGTGATCATGGCCATATGTAGCCCCTGAGTGTGGAGATTATATACTAAATATAGAACAAGGCCCATCTATACAGTATAATTGTGGATTTCTAAGTTTCAGTCTCCAAGCCACAAGAAACGAAGGAGCTATTCAGAGAAGTGGATTCACTTTGCAAATGTTCTATATTTTACCCAAAATCACCACTTTTTTTTTTCCAATCAATTAGGTTGCAATTGACAGAATGCTAGACTCTTCTCTCTCCTAGTTTATGTACTGAGGCTTTCTGTTTGGTTTTGGAGATCCCCACCACCAGAAACGGTGATTGCCGATTGCCTCTTCTAGAAGTATCACTACAGTTTCCCAAATATCCAGGCCTGAGTGGACATTCCCATGCACCTGGCATCTCCATTAGCTGCAAGTACTATAAATAGAAGAGACAGCCCTCAGTAATGGAAAGAAAATAAAATGGCAGAGACAGAGCTGAACACAGGGTAGAGACAACCCCAGGATGAAAACAGGGAGTTGAAACACTGCAGAATCTCGCTGGTCTGAGCAGAGGAAAGCGTGGTCTGCAGGCTCCGGACATATCCAACAGGGCACTTGATCAGAGGCCCTGGGGCAACATCCGGCTTTTGTTCCCGTCCAGAAGAGCCTTTCAGAAAGAAAGGACCCAAAGCACATGCAGAGGAAGCTGCTAAGCCACTGATTTCTAATTGGATCTCTAACCTCACCGGAGGAAGAAGAAAATGGTTCTGTCTACTGTTTCCTTCCAATCTGCTACCGCCTTATCTGAAACCTATAAACAACGTCCTAAATACTGTACTGTACTTGGGTTCAAAAGTTCATCTGTATCTGGAGAAGTAGTAGCAGGCTCCCCAAGGAAGGAGGATCTGGGGGCTGCAGATGGGAGAAGGGTTATTGAATCTGGCTCCTCCCACTCAGACCATCTGCAAAAGCTCAGGTCTTTGCAACGGTCCTGACCTTCAGGCCCAGAGTCCTTACTCAAACTGCACCTGCCTGGGATTAGGTTTCCTGCTAGTGAATGATTGTTTCTTTCCTTTAGTCTGCAAACAGCTGTCACGTGATCCAGTGGCAGCTGAACAGTGGGGGCCGGCGCCTTGCAAAAGGGCTGAGCAGGACACCGACTTGAGTGATTCATCTTCAAAAACCTGTTCCTGAAATGCTTTTGCATGTTTATATCACGTCTTGTTTCAGCTCAGATAATTAAAGCCTGCCAGAGACAGAGCTCTAACCTGGAAAAAAGACTATCTCTCTGACTCATTAGCACTCATAAGGATGAATGGGACTCATTGTCTCTCCCTTTTCCCTTTGACCCCGAAGGTTGCTAAATCTATGGTTTCTAGCCTTGCGAAAACTTGAGAAGGAATGCGGCAGCCCCCTAACAGGAGATACAGTTGCACAGCCGAGATCAGCTCCACCTGCTTGCTGGACATTTGCTAATCCAAATGACAGTCCAAGGCATGTGTAAAATAACCCTGGACAGCCGGTCCATCCACGATGGAATGGGCGGGGAGAGGCATTTCCACTTAAGAAAGAGTTGGAAAGGGAGGGGAACTTACGTAACATTTGCACACCATATCAAGAGACTCTACAAGACAATCAGGCATTCCAAGGAGCACACTATGGTTATTCACGGGCAAAGTCAAATATTCCAGGAAAGGGTAAGGCTACTTTAAGCAAAGAATCATGGCTTTCCTTCTAAAGAACAGCTGTGTATGCTACTTAAAGGAAACAACAACAAAAAAAACTATAGCTATACAAAATACTTCCCAAGCATTAACTGAAACTGTATTTCTCCTTGGATCAGAGTGAACTGGTGAGGATGCAGGAATGTTGAAGTTTCAGGCATCCAAAATCAATGCAGGGGTCAGACTTGGGGCACTGTCTTTCCTCCTGAGAACTTTACTCCTGTGTATGAGATTCTCCCCATCACACAAGCACACACAGGCTTGGGCTGACACAGTATTCCTCCTACTGAGACTCACATCCACGAAGTCATAGCTTAGATGAGCATGCATTATGTACAGACATAGGTGGGCTGAGCTCTGACTGCAGAATTTCCAGAGATGGCGAGACAAAGCTAGGATTTGAAAAAATAATAAAGAAAGCCCTTTTCCTTATCTCCCTGTATCCCTCTCAACCCTGAAAGTGCCAACATGCTAGGCTGTTCAAAGGCTGGCAGAAGAACTTGCATCCCCTGCTTCAGCACTTGCTGTGGGTAAATGTCAACTGCGGGTGCCCAGGTGGTGAAAAGCATCTGCCTTACTTCTAAGCAATAAGGCAAGGCAGGCTGAGTAGTGGTGGGTGTGGCCGCGGTGTCCAAGTGGAGGCCAGAGTGACCAGCGCGTGAGAAATAGAGTAACGATACAGTCATTCTTGCCATGTCCTAACTCAGTTTAGGTTACAAAATGAATTTCATACATTTCAGCTTTTTAAAAGAGAGAGAGAAAGAAAAAGGAAAGAAAGAAAATAGGCGGATCAGTTTATTTTCTGAGCACAGTATTAATGACAAGATGACATCACCAACAGCCAATCAGAAAGCTCTCTGATGTCTGATGTTCTAACACCATTTCATATTTATGGATAAGCACCAGAAGGGTGTCAACCCTAAGCTGCATTTCCCTCCCTACTCACTTCTAAATAAAGTGCCTGCTTTCATTCCACAGCCAAACTGCCAAAAAAAAAAAAAAATCCCTCACAGTCTCCCTCCCTCCTCCTCCTCCAGCCTGTTTTCTGACAATCCTGAAACAATAAGTGGAAGACAGGGCAGAGTGACTGGGACCCTGGTCGGTCGCTGCTTCCTGCTTCTGAACAGCCCTTCACTAACAAGCCAAAGCCCAGGATTCATCTGCAAGCCCCAAGAGCGGGGGCAAGAGAGACTGTGTGCAAAAGGAAGGGTCAGACCTCTGGGCACTCGAGAAATGGAGGCACTGCTTTCCCCTCCCAACCATCTTTATTTTTAATTTTTAATTGCTCCCACTACTTCCTGACCCTCTAAAATAGTGCTGGAGAAAGCAGTGAGAAAGTTAACCCTGCCCTGGTCAATCCCAGGTCACATGCAGACTGGACAGTTCAGGAGCTCCTTCTAGCACTCCCCCAGGTCCACAGAGGCCAAGCAATCCACACACCCCCAGGAAGAGGGAATGAGGGACAAATGCTACCATCCACAACACAGCCTTTCCTCCAGGCCAGGGTCAACGACTGAGCTGCTGGGAGATGCAGCCAGGACATTTGTTTTCAAATTCTCAATCTAAAATCAACAGTCCACGTGAACAGAAATTGATAACGTGTTTCAAATTCCAGGATGCATAAAGGAGGTGTTTGCATGATCCCTGAAAAATTCCTGCCCCAGACAACTGTTCCACGTCTCTCCAAACCTTGTCTGGAGATGAGCACAGCCCTTTTTTTCTTCCACACCCTTAACCATCTGATGGCATATCAGGATCTCTGGATCAAGCTCAAAAATCAGAATTATAATATGTAATAAAGATGCTTGGCCATGTAGCAAAGATGACAGAATTTGGCAAGCTGGCCTGGAGCCAAAGAGAGTGACAGATCTTGGGCTGATGTTTCTTTCCTACAGATTTGACAATGTACAAGGAGGAATAATTAATTCACCCAGAGCAAATTCCATGCCTATCCTCTGGCTGCCTTTGGTTTCAACAAACGAGGCTCCCCACCCCCTACCCCATACTTCTCCTGGATGCCCAAAACATCTCAATAAAATGACTGCAGCCTTTTCACAATTAATTTGGTTCAAAGGTTAACTGGGAAATAGGTTCAAAGAAGGATATAACAGGAATTGGGGGCCTCACTCTTTGGGACTAAATAATGATTAGAATCATCTCATTCCTCTTACGTGCACCCGTCTAGCAGCTCATATACCTCACACGCAATCCCCACACCATCTTCCACCTGAAGACGCCCCACCCAGATCAGAAGGATCACCAGGTGAGAAAGACGCCGTCCATGAAATGATCAAGTCAAGTCTCAGACCTGGAACCTCAGCCATCTGGACTGGAGGCTGGGGGAGGCCTCGCTTTGGTTTAGCTTTTTGGATGCTTTTTAAAAAATAACAATACAGCACAAGAGAAAGGGGGAAGCATTCCTTTGTCCCATATGCTAAGCAATGGGTGTTGTCATTCAGAAAGTTATAAAAATTCACATCGAAGACAAAATAAAAAGCCAGACATGAAAATCTGAGCACTCAACATAAAGCGACAAATTAAAAGTCAGCAGGCTGGTATCATAAATCCAAGAAGAAACAGGCAGGCAAATGTTCCTAAAGGGCATCCTTCCCCACGCTCCTCCCTAATGCAAACGAAATCCCCTCAAAAATGTCCCCATTAGAAGGCCTGCCGGGGCTCCAGTCTCGGTGTCCATGTTAGCCGGCAGAAGGGAGAACTCATTTGAATCATCCAAAAATCATTTACATGTGGTCTCAGTAGCCTCGCACGGGAATGGTAAGTTGGCTACACATTTCCCTCCCTAATTAAGTTCAGTTTAGAAAAATTTTAAATTTTTATGTTCCCTCAGCACAAACCAACAACAGCAGACCATGGCCGGCTGGCAAAGTCACTCACAGATTTTGTTTTTTAATTGTCCTTGAGAAGTCACCAACACACAGCTAAGGGTGGTGACAATTAGCCTCAGCTCAGGGTGCAATGCTGCTAAGCTTCCGGGGGGGTCTGAGTTTGCTGATGATGAAATGTCGGTATGAGCAAAGGTGTGGCTAGATGTGGCCAGGCGAGAGCCACCTGCTTCACCCGTCATAATCACACCCTTAGCAAGGTCCCCTGCTCATAACCCTCATGCTTCCCCAGCTCTTCAGGGAGAGGGTGGCCACTAGATCCCTCAGGGTCTCTAACTAACTGCCATTCAGCAGACCTGCTCCCAACACACACTCACAGAAGTCATCAATGGCCTGCAGAATTTGGACTCTGATTCCGATTTTGGAGACTAAACACTTAGCACTTACCAAAATCCTTAAACTATTAGAAAACCTGTCTATTAGATCCGGTCCAGTAGACAAGGTGAACCAGGGCTAAATTGTATTTTTTATGAAAATTACAGAAAGTGCCCATGGTGTTTAAGTATCCCAATACCTGCCTCCTTGGCTGTCTTCACAATGAACTCCTTTTCCTCTGTCTACCAGTGGGCACACAGGACCATTGACAGTGTCTACTCTTCTTTATCTCCTTCACCTTTGTCTTTTCATCCAGATCAACCCAATTTCATGTTTTCTGGTTATGCAATCCCTCAGGAGGAATGAGGAAGCATCATGTCTGAATTTCACAAAGGAAATTTATGAGGAAGAATTTAAGAAAATATGCTTGTGGAAGGGGTATTCCCCAAATATGAGAACAACACATCAACTGTCTTTTCTTGCTTCCCTAGGGTCTCCACCATTAGAAAAAAATTAGATCTGGTACAAATCAATGGTCAAATCAACATGGGTATTATTTCACTATGCCTGGGAAGAAAGATTGAAATTTTGGAAAATGACATTTAAAAAATCACACTAAAAAGACTTGGATGCCTTGGCAACACAGGTGGGGAGGAAGCAGGGGAGACACACACACACATACACTGCTACAGATCACTTTCCTTTTCATGGAGAACACGATTAGTCCTTAGTCGGGGCTACACATGTAGAAGACAGACTAAAGGCAATATTGCAAGAATACAGTAAGGCCAAGGTCACAGAATAGAAAAGCACCACTAACACACGGCCTCCTCCTTCTAAGCAGCTTCCTCTAGTTTGACAGGAGGATAAGCAATGGAAACTCCATCCATTTGCAAAGTTAGCAGACCTGTATGTGCCTCCCAGTCCATTCAACATCCTGTCCCCCCAAACAGGAAGTGAGTCACAGAGCTGGACAACTACCCTATCGTTTCCAAAGGAAAAGACATGGACCTCCAGAGTTAGCTTCTTATTCTAAAACAACACAGGCCAAGTGGTTCATTCTGTGATAATGACCAGGTCAGTTCTTACACCAATCTAAATCGTCTGCCTCCCGCCCAGTAAGATTTGGTTTTCCATGTAAAACTAAGGTCTCCAAACGTGAGAAGCAGACTCACATTCGTATTCACGACTCTCTCCCTTATATTTACAGTCTGTGTCAACAGAGGATTGTTTATAACATCAATTTAGCTAAGATTAAAGGAGGATATGGTTATATCAGCATAATGAGTCATGTTTTTCACACAGCAGAAAAAAATAGAAAATAAATGAGCACAAACGGAATGTTATTCAGCCTTGAAGAAGAGGGAAATCCTGCCATTTGCAACACATGGATGGAAATGGAGAACATTATGCTAAGTAAAATAAGCCACAGGGAAATACTGCACGATACCGCTTTGACGAGCAACCCAAAATAGTCGAACTCATAGAACGAGAGCGTAGAACAGTGGTTACCAAGAAAGTGGCTGGAGCGGGAGAAACAGGAGGCAGCCAGAGGACACAGCTTTCCTTGGCGACAGGGATGGCTGACTTCTAGAAAGGGAGGCCTCTAGTTAACAGAGCTGCACTGTACACTCAAATTCTTGCTAAGAAGGTAGATCCTATGTTAAATGCTCTCACCACAAGATAAGGTACTTTTAATTAAAAACAAAGGTGTTGGAGTAACTTGTGGAGTGACAGAGACCACTGAGCCCTGGATGGTGGGGATGGAGACCGCTGAGCCCTGGACGGTGGGGATGGTCTCACAGGTACGGCCACATTTATCAAGCTGTACCCTGTACGTTACGTTCAGTATATGGAGGCTTTTGTGTCAATCATAGCTCAACAGAGTGGTTACAAAAAAAGCATGGAGAAGCACTAGGCCCAGTGAAGGTGCCTGACAGGCCCATTTGTGTGTGTGTGTGTGTGTGTGTGTGTGTGTGTGCGCGCGCGCGCACGCACGCATGTGTTCATGGTGCTGGGATCCATGCACTCAGGAGTCCACAGATGCAATGTCCTAAGCAATCCCTTTTCATGGCTTACGAGGCTCCTGGGTTCTCACCTTCTGCCCAATTATACCTAAATACTAGGTTTGGAAAAAAGGCTAGAATATGAATTCATAAAACATCAAGCAATTACTAAAATACTTATTTACTCAGGCACATAATCCCAACTGACAACCATCACAGTCCAGGTATGTAAGGGGCCTGGCCGTGGCATTCAGACACTGTTCAGTACAAACAAGACGGGATGCTGGAGATGTATCCTGTATATTCTGAGGTGGGGGGAAATAACCACAGATCACACTCAGGAGGCCCAATAGATTTCTGCCTGCACATCACTCTAATATGAACAGCCAGACACAATATCTCAGACCATTTTCTTCTTCTAATAGTCTAAAAAAAGAACTTGGACTTATATTAGCAATGCTTTGTTATCCTTTGAGATAATTTTTCTGAAAATTTGAGCCACATTTTGGGTAACAGAGAAAAACCCACACATTGAAAAAAGGATTACTACCAATCACTAGCAGCTCAGGGCTGGGCAAAATGTGCCCCACACCCAGGCAGGGTATAGAGATGCATGGGTGCAGCCCTAGACTGCTTGCCCAGCCCATGCCCTGGAGTCAGAAGGAATGCCTTTTTCTAATTCATTAGTTGTTGGCAACCGTGTAACCTGAATGACATAACTCAGTATGTCATTTAGCTGCAGAGCTAGCTGCAAATTATAAATATGCATATATACCTATTATGTGTGTGTAATACACATATGTTTCTATAAATGACATACAGGTCAAGAATTCCTTATCCAAAATGTTTAGAACCAGAAGTATTTCAGACTTTTTCAGGTTTGGGGATATTTGCACATACATAATGAGCTATCTTGGGGATAGAACCCAAGTCTAAATACTAAATTCACTTATGTTTCATACATAGCTTATATACATAACCTGAAGTTCATTTTCACACAATATTTTTAATAATTCTGCTTGTGAAACAAAGCTTCATAGTGTGGAATTTTCCGCTTTTGTTATCATGTTGGTGTAATACAAACCACTCACTCCAGGAGTTTAGGGAAGAGTGTAAATGTGAGTGGCATTTAATTTTGAAGGGTGACTGTTTAGCTGTTTTATGTTTAAGGGTTTGAAGTATATTAGATCTTAGACTTTCCGGTTTGTGATGCTCAGCCTGTGTATCATTTCAATATCCACAAACCTGACTCCATCCAACTCGGATCTAGTGACATATACAGGTGACAGCTGAGCTGGTCACTTAGTGCTTAGCAAGATGTCTACGCAGAGTTCCTCAGTCTGCATCACTTGGTGTAAGGAAGGAGGAGGAGAAGAAAACGCATCCAGAAGAAGTGAGAAGATGGAGGGAGTGTGGAGGTAAGAACAAACTCAAGGAAAAGAAAAGAAAAATGGAAGGAACATCTACAGACAGCCAGGCAGAGGGAGGGCCAGACTGGCAGACTGAACCTCCCAAGGTCATTTCCACTCTCATCCCGTTAACACGCCAGCTGAGTAATTCAGGTGCTCTAAGCATGAAGCACTAACGAAGCCAGAGCCGCGGGTTCATCCATATGTGAATCATGCTGTTTCTGTTTCAGGGCCATAGATTGTGTGCATAATTCAAATTAGCATCTCACATATGCTCCTACTAGTCACAGGGGAGGTCAGAGGAGGGGGATGTGGCCACAGAATCAGCGAAGCTGCAAAAGATGCACCCAACTCTAGGTACCTGCTCTCCCTAGTGGTGGTCCTTCAGGATCAGCCTCACCCAGGGGTGAAAGCGCCTTATGAAGTCAAGACCATCTGCCCTCCAGGGCAGATCCCGCACTGCTCCAGACTCCCGTACACATCCTTTCTCTCCTTGCGGGGAGGGATTGGAAGAAAGGGACAGGCTTGAAGCCCTAAGCATTTGCATATTTCTACTGAATTCAAGACCATGGGCCTCAAACATTTTAGTTAACCTGCAGGACATTTAGGCAAATAAGCCTTGAAAATCATCCTAAAATTGAGAAGAAAATGTTTAAACAGACACCCTCCAGAACTGAATGCTTCCCACATTCCTGCTCTTTTCCCCAAACTCCCGGAGCGTTTGGTTTGTATTACAGCCTAACGTCCCGCAGCATTAAGTAAACTGAGCAGTTCGGTCCGGTCACAGCGATCATCGCTGGCTGTGCTTTTTTATTAGTGGCTTTACAGAGAGACTACATTTTTTTTAGATGAAAAAGTTCGCTTCGGGCTCAGCACTTGCATACTGAGCTTCGGTTTGTGGTGAAACCTAACAGTCTCGTAATAAAACCTTGAACGCTGGGAATCACGGTGACGGAAACCCTGACGCATCGGCCACAGCTGGCGCTACAAATCTGAGTGTGCGGGGCCTCCCCTGGGCTCTCAGTCACCAGATCCGGGACCCAGTGACGGCTGAGCCAGGACAGAGAAACCCACCAACAGCAAACACGTCTGACTAAAGCCGCTTCGTCAGGACCAAGAAACACACTTCCACTGGCACGTGCCCAACCTGTCACTCAATTATCAAAGAAAAGAGAAATATGGGTTCACAGGAGGAGAAAGGCCAAAATGCTGCTTTTCATGTTGGTGGAGAGAAAGAGGGAAAACAGGGAAGAAGATGGCCTTTGGGACAGGCAGGAGCGTGTGAGGAGGAAGGAGCTGCGTGGGAACCGGCCATGGAATACCAGCACCAGCATCTCCTTATTTAAGATCTCCAGACACCAGTTCTAATCCTTTTCAAGATGAAGGCATGTATATTCTTGAGGGAAAAGAAAGTGATGGTGAGGGGAAGCCCAGAGGGTGGACGACTCCACGGTCAACCCATCTCATAGATGCGATCTCTGGGAACTGCTGTGATTTTGTGGACAGGCAGCTGTTCCCAGTATAACTTTCCTCACCATGCCATAAACCATGTCATTAGGCTCCTCCAGGCACATTCTTAGTCCCAAGGCTGGGACGAGCAGCAAAACAAGAGGCACATTATATGTCGGAAGGTTTATGGGCTTCCCAGGCTGCACCCCAGGGGTGCTGATTCAGCAAAGATAGGTTCCTGTTCTGAGTTTCCAAGTCCTTCTGTCTTTCAATGTGAAAAAAACAAAAGGAGTCCTTAGCTCTCTAGGATTAAAATGTGCTTAGAAACAGGGAGAAGAGCCCACATCCAAACTGTCACATGTACATAGAAGTGTGTGTATACTAAATATGCACATATCCTTTCATTAGAGTTCAGTATGTTCCCCTGGAGAACCATCTCCACCACCTGAACAGCTCCAATTGCCTCCTTTATAAGAACTCCCTTCCCCTTCCTCCTCACCGGCAATTGTCCCAAATTAAGCCAACTACGCACAGAGTTCCTGACTTGACAACAGTTGACATGATGTCCCAGGCTTCACAGCGCCGCAGAAGCAATGAAATCCCACAGCAAAGGCACTTCCCATTGAAGTGCTCTCTCCCTGGGCAGGTGATACACAGCCCAGTCCTCTCGAGCGATGCTGGGTAGCGGCAGTGAGACTCTAAACCAGGTTCCCAGCCATGACCTCCAGCAGGCTAAGTCTATCAAGCTTCTTTTAGCTTTTGCTAGTTTTAATTGACAATGGGCCTATTGAGATGTGGCCCTGTCATAAGCCAAGGAACATAATATACCCAAATCTCCACTCACAGGTGTGACAGCAGGCCCAAGCCACAGCCCACAGCCCAGCCAGCCACCCTCCTGAATGCCTTAACTTGATCCGGGAACCTCCACCTACCCAGCCAGAAACCATCTTTGATCTCCATTCATCCCGGCTCCTCCTCTTTCCCAGAGCAGTCGCTATGTGGTACCATTTTACTTGCTCATGCTTCCCGACTCCCTTGTCTATCATGGATACGTTCCCTCATTTCTAGAACATTACAACAGAAACCTCACTGGCTCACAACCACGAGTAGCCATTTGCTGCACCCAAACAGAGAATCCCGGAGAACGCAGCATATCCAAATAGTTTTATTCCTTGGAAATTCAATGTCTAGAAAACCTGATACCACATATTTTGTGCCTATTTGTAAAATAAAGTTAGGTTCCAACTCAAATACCTGTAATTGGGTTTTGTTTCTAACCTTACGTAAATGTCTCTAGGGACACTGGATAATCACACGAGGCCCAGGACCCCTGCTCTGTACAGGGTACCCCCTGGTATGCCTGGGCACCAGCCTCCTGGGCTCTGCTCCCTGAAGGCCCATGTTGCCCTCCAAGCCTTGGAACCAGAGAGAGTATTGCACACGTTTATTTCTAAACCATCCCAGAGTGTACCACCTCATCTCCCCGGAGGTCTAGAGTCTGCCCCAAACATTCCACAAGCACAACTAACTGAAGTGACAGTGGCCTCCATCTCTAGATCCCTGACATGTGGCTGCAACTGGCGTCTCCCCACACCTGCCCTGTCCTGGCTTTCTTGCTCGTCTCTCATTCTCACTCTCCACATCCTTTGCAAACCCGAGAAAGGCCGAGGCTGAGGAGCCTGGCTCAGGTCTTCTTTCTGCATCTGTTCTGCCATTGCTCCACCTCACTCATCTTGACAGCTCTTCAAACAGGTTCCTCCCATCTAACCTCTGCGTGGAGCCCCGAGCTGTGACTCCACCCACCCCCTGGCATCCCCTGAGATGTCTCAAAGAGCTGTCGGGTCACTTCCCCACCCACCACCCACACACACACCAACCCACCCTGCTGCTCCTTGAAGCTGGGACCGCCTACCTACTCAGGAACGGACCTCCACCTCTCCAGTCCTGCATGTGAGACAGCCTGGAGTCCCCAGGAGACCTCCCCGATCTGATCCATCTCCAATTCCACTTAAGCACCGATTTTTTACCACGTGTGCCTAGCAAAGCCCCCGGTACAAAGCGGGTGACCACAAATGGTGTTAAATGAACACAGTGATGATGTTTGTAAGAGTGAACTGCTTTGATTTCCAAGAATAAGATGCTTTCCTGCATCATCTGACAACCTTTCCTTCTACACAAACACCTTACCATTACTCAAAACCTCCTTCTCCACCAAAAAGCCACTTGCTTTCATAATCTGCTTGCCTCCTATAGGACACATGCCAGTCTCCTACCTCTTCACTCTGGTGGTCCTGTGTGATAGCACACGGCAAGGCTACCATCACCTTCCCAGGGATTGGCGTGAGACACTCACCCTCCTTAGGAGGTTAGCACGTGGGGAACAGCAGCTAGGCACGACACTTGCGTGTGAGTGGCTTATTTAATGAATTCCGTCTCCATTCCTCTTGCCCCACCTCTCCGGGGGGGAGGGAGTTGAGAGGAAGAGGATCGGCCAACCCCGGTGTGCTCTCAGGGTGCATGCACCCAGACCCCACTTCTTTCCCATTCTTCTAGGAGAAATGGCCACTGCTCCTCTGCCCAGTGTGGTCAGAGCCCTGGGGAGCAGGGATCCAGCCACTTCCTGGGAATCCCACGGCAGCCAAAGAACTCGCAGGTGAGGCTCAACGCAGTAACACAAGTTCTCCTGACTGTGGGAAAGTTATCGGCAAAAGGCTCTACCCAGGGCATGTTCACCCAGAGGACACAGGAGAATCCAACAAGCCAGGGCTGACTAGCTCCTCACAGACCCCAGCTGGGAGCCTGTCAGAGGCTGGGCTCCAAAAGCCGTGGCGGAGGAGGCAATTCCATTGCAGACAGGACAGGACTGTGAGGCCACCAGAGGCAGAAGGGGCAGCTCCCAAACTCTTTCACACAGTCCAGCACTCCCAGCTTGGGTGCATTTTTTTAAACCTGAACTCCAGGCACCCCATGCTTCTGGCTCTTTGCTCAACTCCCAGCCCTTCCATAAATTAAATTAATGAGGAGTTCTCTAAAGGAGGACATTCGCTCAAAGGCTCTGCTATGCTGGAGTTAATGGCTCTGACTTCAGCCAGGCCGAGCGGTCACAGGCAGCAATAACTCTCGCAACAGCTCCGAAGCGCACCCTCCAATGTCACGGAGTCCTACCCTGCTCTTCCTCCCCCTGTGATCACCACCATTGCCGGCCTTCCTCCCCTCACGTTTCACAGCAAACTCAAGTGCATCAAAGCAGCCAGTCAAGGGTGTGGAGATGGAGAAGCACACTCGGCCTCCATGTTGTGACCTTCTCCTTTATTCCCACACGTGTCTCCGAGAGAAAAGGACAAGTGTGAATTTGATGCTGCACAGAACGAAACAGAGCCCATCGACAGCCTCGGGGAGGAGCGCCCTTCAGACCCGCAGGCCCACGAGAAGCCTGCACACGCCTGCCTCCTGGGTGTGGGGCCATGTGTACCTGAGAAGCAAGGGGACATGGATGCAGTAAAACCATCAGGCTACCTCGACAGAGGCAATGGCTTCGAGTCACCTTTGTGAGCCACCATCCAGCGAGAAGGTGATCAGAATGACAGAAAAACTGCATCGCAACTGCAGGGCGACCCGATCTCAACACACAGAGGACACAAGGCCAAATGAACACAGATGGGTTTGAGCTCGGAAGCCTCCCAGGCAGAAAAGTGAAGAATGTTTACAAATCGATCATGAAAAGAAAATACAAAGTGCCCGTTTTTTGGGTAAAATGGATGCAAATTTCTGGGTTCACTATTTGTACTAATGCTCTTCTTTAGTACACATGCTTGAAAAAGAAGAGGCAGAGGAAAAGGGAGAGACAGAGAAAAGAAAGCTGTGTTTGCTTCCCCTGACTGGACGCGGTACCTGAGCCAGCAATACTTTTAAACAGTCTGTCAGTGTGCTCCACAAAACTGTGTCACCTAAGGTCCCCAAATGACAGATGCAGTGACCCGAAAGGAAAAGGGAGACTGAAGCACAAGGATGGGCGCTGGAGGTGAGCACTTTCCATGGCAAATATTTTATTTGGCAGATAAGTGAGTGGTCTTTGAAAACACAGTATGCATGTGATTTTCCTTAGTCTAGGCGACGTTTTCTCTACATGCCTAATTACAGCATTCTATCTATAAAGACCTTTAAAGTTGCAAAGGCATTTCCACATATATTTATCTCATTTGATCATGCGACAGTCCATCGAGGAGGCATACTCACTTCATAGATGAGAAAGTTGAAACTCAAGAATATTAAGTGTTTTGCCCAAAGTGACTGTCTTAATTTGTTTTCCATTGCTATGACAAAATGCCTGAGGTTGGAGGCCACATATAAAGAAAAGAGGTTTATTTAGCTCACAAAGGTTGAACACTGAAAGTCGAGAGATCAGGCAGCTACATTTTGTTCAGTCACTCGTAAGGACCTCAGGATAACAGCCTCAGGAAGGCAGGCACACATATGGAGAAGATCACATGGTGAGACAGGAAGACAGAACAGAACGAGGCCTGACTTGCTCTTCACCATTGGCTCTCACAAGGGCTAAGTGATCCTGGACACCAGCACTGATCCCCTCCCAGGGCAGCACCCAACAACATGACCAGCTTGCACCAAGCCCCACACAGAGGTCACGCCAGCCCTCAGTACCACACTCTGGGAACAAAGCCCCCAGCACAGAAGCCTTGGGGACAACTCAAACCACATCCAAACCACACCAGGGACGCAAAAAACAGCAGGTGACCAGACAGCCACAACCCGAGCCGAGCTATCAGATTCCTCAGCAGCAGGTTACAGTTCCACGTCACCTTCAAACTCAGGCAGCTGGGAAGGGCTGCAGGGACATGAGCCTGGGGGTTCCAGTGACTCTGTGAGTCGAGGACTCCACGTGCAGAGTCACGCACGGGTAGCTCACCGCACTTTGAGACTGCTGTAAGTTTATTTTCAATTAGGGGTTATCCTCCAGTCCAGCTACTAGGCCACCCCTTCCTAACATCACGGACACTTGACTAGTCCGCCGTAGGTTACTCTGACCCTCCACTGTGCTGCTGCCGGTCATACTGAAAACGTACTGAGGGGAAGCACAGGGCGCCTTCCCGATCCATCGTCCCCAGCACTGGCATGCATAGCGCTCAATGGGAGGAGTGGCCAGCTGTCACTCCGTCACCTCTCTTCCGGTTTGAGTCAAGTGCACACATCATTAAGAGTCAAAGCACATGCAAACCATCCAAGGAATGGAAAAGGAGCCCCACGACTTGGAAGGCAATGATGCTGGGTGACCCCAATAGCTGTGACCTGCTCAACTAAGATGCTGCTTTGGCTAACATTAGCCAACCTGTGCATCTCAGGAAACTCTTGGATGACTCCGCCCAGGAGCACCTGCGCGACCCGGGGCCGGCTCGGCTCCTCTCCGCCTGCAGCTGTCAGCTCCTCTTTCCTCCCCACCCACCCAGCAGCCCCTGGCTCTGCAACACCCAGACCCAGCAAGGTCACCAAGCTGGTGTTCCCTGAAGCCCCCATCACCTGGCACTGTACCCAGCCTAACAACAGCAAAGCTGGGAGATGGGGTACCACGGACTGTCCTGTTAAAGTGTCCCAGGTTGGGTTGGGGGTGCAGCTCAGGATTTGCCTAGTTTGCACGAGGCCCCGGGTTCCATCCCCAGCACTGCAAAAAAATAACAACAGTAAAAACGAAGTGTCTGAGGTCATAGGTGGCTTTGATTCTTCGTTCATGAGGAATAAAGAAGCTCTTCTCTCACTGCTTCCTGTTACCCAGTCATGCTACGGAGGGCAGCAGTTCTGCCACTTGCTGACCACATGACCCACTTCCAAGGGCAAATGTACTCATGGGCTGCTCAGCTGGAAGGAAGTGTGGAGGAGAAGGCAAGGAGAACCTGCCTCCCACACCAGGCACCAACAGGTGAAGGGACTCTGAGGGGCTCCCTGATTCAGGCGAAAACTGGTGGGAGGAGAAGACCTTCGAAGACCCTGGGCAGCTTCTCTGAAATAATCCCATCAACTCCAACTGGACATTAATTTTTTTTTTAATCAGGTGCCAAGAACTTGCACCAGGAAGTAGAGGGACTCCTTGTAAATATGGTCCCATTGAATTCATGCCACAAGCCTGCAAAATCGGTAGAGAATCTGAAATTTGAGCTGGAATACAAAGAGATTCATATTCTAGAAGTAGCTGCGAGAACTTAAGTCAGGATTACATCTCGAGAAAATCGTGACTCACTGCTAAAGCGTGACTTCCTGAGTCCGCACGTCTGCGGGAAGTTCTGAGATGAGCAAGGAGGGTGGCACTAGTCTCTGTGTGCCCATTTGCATGCACACAAGCCTTCAGATGGCTCTGTCCTGCGCTGGGTCTCACTCACGGTTTTGGAGTCAATGGGTGCATAAGTCTCGTCACACCAGAGTTAGAAAGTACACCTACTAAGTCACTGGGCCTCCTCCAGCCCTTTACGATATTTTTTAAATTACTTCACCTATTGTGACAGTTTAGTAAGTCACATCAACAACTTTCCATGACCTGGTCACAGGTATCATGTCAATTCTCCAGCCTGCACTCTGACTTATGCATCTCCAGGGAACCGGCGATGGTGCACTCCGCAGCTCGGCCACCCCGTCACGTCCTGCAGGCAGCCCGACTGGCCCGGCTCACACAGACTCCCGGCATGATGCAATGGAAGCTGCACACTGCCCTTCTTTTTTGACTTAAACCAGTGAAACAGCCTTTTCTCTTCTCACCACAGGTGCCCAACAGAAGGCAGCAAGTCAGTTTTTCCATGGGGAGTTGGAACCTCCAGAATTCCTTGTGTCCTCAGGGCTGGAGGCGCAACTCAGTGGAACACCTGCCTGATGTGCAGGAGGCCCTGGGTCTGAGCCCTAGCACTGGGAAAAAACAAGGAAAGGGAAAGCAATTCCTCACCCGTACCTAAAGAGCTCAGGCCCTTCACACGCGGGGAACTGAGACCCTTGTAGACATTCCTCATTCAGGGAAGGTTTCAACACAAAACGTCCAGTTTGGAACCCAGGATGGTATCTCTACTCAACTTTCTCCAAAGAGACCTGCGCAGATGAGGAGGAAGATTCCACGTCCATCAATCACCTTTAGAAGCCCTGATGTCACCCGATACTGAAGTTTCAGCCCCAAGCCACCCTACATCTGAAACACACCTGGCCTGGTCACCCAGCTAACACCCTCTCTGCTAACATACACCAGCAGCTCAGAGGCTTTCTCGCTGGGTGCATACAAGTGTCCCTTGCTTAGGTGGACAATAGGTTAAAATCTAGTGGCTACCGGGTGTCCCACCAGAGAGCAGGCACCTTGAAGAAATGAGTGCATGGCTTCTCTGTCCTCCTACAAACTTTAGGAATCTGGATTCAGGGGAGAAAAGAGGTCTTTGCTCTTATTTTGGTTTTACCCACTACTTCACATCTTGGGAAAGTTCAGCGGAAGACAAAGTCAAGTGCTACCTTAAGAGAACATTTCCGTGTGTCTCAGACTTAAACCTGCCTAAGCATCGCCTGAGAAACGCCTGCTAGGAATGAGGCTCTCGGATCACGCCCGTGGCCTCTGATTCAGCAGATCCACGGTGCAGGCCAGCAGGAGCAGTTTGATCAAGCACCCATAAGCAATCAGACGCTGGTGGTCCCAGGACCACACCTGGAGAAAGCACAGCAGAGAGATGAGTGTCGAGAAAGAGCCAAGGGAGGGTGGAGCCGAGTCAGGACTCGGGATCAGGACTGGGATCCTCCAGTGGCTTAGCCATTGCTAATCATCATCCTCCAGCTCCAAGCGCAAAGGTGGCCCAGGTAAAAACTCACCAAGCACATCACAGGCAGAAAGAGGGCTTCACACAGGCCCTCTGCACACCGCATGGGGTTTCCATGGACAGGGCCCCGGCAGGAGCTCACAGCCTCCACTCAGATGTGTCTAGGCCCAGCCTCTTTGCTCCCCGCTTCAGAGGACACTGTCATCGTGGTCACCTTCTCTTTAAAGAGCCTTTCCCATTCCTCAGGACGATCTGCCTAGTTCCCCTTGATTTTTGCTCTTTCATAAATCACATTCGCTGTCCTCCGTCCAATTACACTATTTCAAATTTTTAGTACCAATTTTTAGTATTCACCTGTTTCTCAGATGAATTTTACAGAAGAACAATGAGAAGATGGACTCGAACTCCCCTCCTCCCCCACACACACCTGCAGTGGAGACCTGAACAGGTTCAAAGAAAAACAAGACAGAGAGAAGAATCTGAAGATCAGGCTAACGAAACAGCAACGCCAGTCAGAGCAACTGGAGCACAAACTAAAGTCCAAGTGCTATGAAGGTATGATTTTGAAAGCAACCAACCCTGTCCTATTAAACATTTATTACACATAGACTTGGTGAACAGCTGTCAAAGACAGGAATGGAAATAGAACCCAGGAGTCCAAACGTCCGTCGCGCATCAATAAATCAGGCAACTCCCTCCCTAATCCAAAAAAGCTGTTTCTAACATATGGCTTAAATATTTATATTTTAAGTGCTTTCAGCATATAGTCCACATTATAAACATTCATGACCATTTAGGCAACTTCATAAGCACCTAAGGCCCGGCCAGGCCAAATGCACATTCAAACAAAATAAACACTCCCGATGGTGTGCAGCAAATGGGTCCAAGATTTACTTGATAACCTGACACCCATATGCATTTGCCTTTCTTCCTCCCAAAATAATGTCTTTTAGGAGATTTTCCTCTCACGTGACAAAAGACAGTGTTACTGAGGCCAGAGAGAGAGAACAGTCCCAAAGATCCCAAGCTCAGGACCTGAAATAAGCGGGACTATTAAACCTAACCGTCGGGGAATGGAGCTGTCGGTGGTGTACAGGCCAGGCCCAGTGCCCGTCGAGTGGATAAAGTTTCAGTTCTTGCAAAACAATGCCTGCATCCTAGCAGAGAAACCATCGCTGGCCCCCTCAGCAAGCACACTCAGCCCAGGATCAGACGGTGATTGGTGTACAGAGGGAAACATCGCAGGGTAAAGGGGCTGGAGCCTGCCAGGTATTCAGGGACAACACTGCCATTTTAAATAAAGTGGTCAGAAAAAGCTTCTACAAAGCTGCTCAATTAAATCTGGACCAAACCCAATAGTGAGAATAATACTAACTCCACCCCCAGAGCGGCCAGCACAGACGTGTCAGTATGAAGAGCTACAAACTGCTCTGCAGAGTGAATTAAAGGACATCTAGGAATTTTAGGGAAAGAAAGGAAGAAAGACCCGAGACCAAACTGCTTCAGAAACAAGCAAACCGCAAAGGAAGAGGGGCATCCCCTTGCTCAGGCCCAGCACAGGAGCTGGCCAAGATCATTCCCAGGGCAACTCATGCAGAGAGACCGTGAAACCAGACATAGGAAAAGCAAGGAACCCAAGAAAACCCCTGTTTGATCAACTACTTTAAAGTCCTCTTTTTCAGGAAAATGGCTAAGTCCATCAGATGCAAGATACACATGTGTTACACAATTTTACAAAAGTTGTATCGTTGTGATTATGATCAGATGCCATTTTTACATTAATAAAGGAGGGATGTGCGTCCAACATCCAATTCCCAACACAATTCGCATTCAAAGCATGCACATTTTTTAAATTACCAATGTTGTATATTAAAGGACAGGAAGCAAACACTTCAGAAGTTTGCAAAGAGAATGAAATAAGCCTTTGATATCCTAAAGGAAATAAACATTTGTAAAGTCCACAGTTACAGAAAAGCCATAATCTATTTCAGATTAAAAGACATAATGAAGTCGTTGCTTTCGAGAGCAGGGATTAGAGCTTGGTTAGAGCTTCAATCATTCATGCTTTTAATCTGAAATTGGTCCTTAGAAGCTGCAATGAATTAAACAACATACCACCCACAGAATCAATTGTAAAAATACACTGTAACTAAAAGCACAGTGACTCAATCCACTTCCTTCCTCATTTTTCCATAATCCATCTGACCCCTTCCTGTCACCTAATCTAATCACTGCTCGGGTTTCCATTAAGTTAAGATTCTCCCTGCTGCACAGCTGAAGTCACTGCATTGGTTTTTCCAGATTTAAGGGACAATTTTATAAATGTCACTACATACAATTGAATTGTTAAAATGTAAAAGAGACAGTGATTCAATTCCTGGCTGTGCTTCCCAAGGGCAGGGTGGTGCCCACAGACGAGGAGTCTAGAAACAAAGTTGAAGGGAAAAAAAATCTCATTTCCCACACTGTCCAGTAACTGGAAATATTCTTAGACAAAGACAGGTTTGGAGTTTGATGGACACACATCCTCAAGTCTGAAACTGCAGCTCCGCTAGTCCCTCCCCAACAGCTGCCAATGATTTCCAAAGCCCGGGCACGTACATGAACCTCATCTGAAGCTCACAACAGTCTTCAGACCTAATAATCATTTCCTAAATCATGGAAATACAGTTCCCAAACTAAGTTCTGGGTTCAGAAGTTCATGTGTGCAAACTGGCTTCTGGTTTCATCCAAACCTGAACTGATTGCTCCCATAACATGTTGTAGAACAAATTATCTCACTGAAGAGCAGACCCTCAGAAACCTGTGTGAACGTCTCAAGGTCGACACAGGGAGAGCTCTTTCGGGCATCCGCTGCGCATACAGCAGCTATGATGCAAAAGCAGGAGTCCAAGTAATTGGATGGTGTGGGTGGTGCATGAACAATTTCATTTGGATGTGCATCACCAGTACAGAGAGGGATCCGATCTGTGGTCCAAGGTCACACGCAGCTAATAGCAGGCCTTGCACAGACGTAGTTCCATCGGCTTCCACACTGTAGCATGAGCTAATCTAGCTAGTGATTAAAGACGAGAGTGAGGAGAGTGTGACCCCAGGTAAGGCTCTGACTGGCAAGTTGATTCATAACCCATCTTTAAGACTAGAATTTAACTGGGTAAGATCAGAAGACTCTCAAAGCAACTGAGTTTTAACTCTTCAAGCTTTGCTGCTCAGGGGCCATACTATAGCCTAACTGAAGTGCAATCATGACCAGTTGATTCATTCTTCCAGCAGTTTCTTGCCTACTAAACAAAAAAAGTCACTCTAATCAAACAAACATTATATTATCCCATTTGATCCTGGCAGTAACCCTTGTGCAAGATAGTATGGGAATTAAGACCTCATTCACAAATAGCTGAGCAGAGGCTCAGAGAGGTTAAGTGATCTGCCCAGTCACCCAGTTAGTAAGGGCAGAGCAGGGCACAAATTCAAGTCCTTTGCCTTTAAGCCCTGGGCTCTCTTCTAGTCCATTACTTGGTCAGAAATGCACTGTCCGGGGACAGGTTCAGGTGACCCCTACGTGTCCATCTGGGGTAGATTCATTTCCAAGTGCAGTGGAAAGGCTTGCTGCTCTGTGTCTAGGCTGCTTTTCTTTCTTACCCTTCCATCAAGACAACTCTGACATATCGTCACTCTTAGAGTGACAGCATCAAACACTCAAAATGGCACCAGGGACTGATGCACAAACCTGAGTTGTACAGAATAACAGAACTCAGGCCACACGACCTGCTTACGGATTCCGACGGCACACTCCAGAGGTCATCTAGCTGAGGGATCTGTCTGTCCCTACTTTTAGTTGTGGAGAAAGGGACAAGAAAAGGAAGAATGGAAGGAAGGGCAGAAGGACCAAAGCTTGGGGCAGGGACAGGAATGGGAAGCCCAGGCCATGGAGAAGACAACCAGGGGGACCTCAAGAGCTCACCCTCCTCCATGCCCACCAGTCAACTTGATTGATTTATCTAATAGTATTTCTCAAGTCAATTGAGATACTACTTGAGATATTTTTCTTTAAAGTTCTTTTTGATAGTTGTTTGGGTTATGCTTACTAGAAATCTGTCTTGTAAACAGAGTTTGCTTTTATTTTCAATTAGAAAATGGGGGGAAAAAAACTTGAAAGATTTCACCAAAGAGGACTTGATGGTGGCAGGTACACCGATGAGAAGATGTTCCCCATAATGCACACCAGGCAGATTAAGTCTATAGTGAGATTCCGCTTTACACCTATCAGAATGCCTAAAACCAAAAACAGCAATAACACCCAATGCTGGCGAGGATGCAGAGAAATGGAATCCCACATGTATTGCTGGTGGGAATGTAAAATGATGCAGACACTCTGCAAAACAGTTTGGCAGTTTCTTATAAAACTTAAACATGCAATTACCATTTGATCCAGCAATTTCACTCCTGGGCATTTATCCCAGAGAAATGAAAATTTATGTTCATACAAAAACCTGTATGCAAATGTTCACAGCAGTTTCATTCATAATAACCAAGATCTGGAAACAGCCCAGATATTCTTCAACAGGTGAGTGGTTAAGCTGACTCTGGTGCATACAGATCATGGAACACGGCTGCACAATAGAAAAGGGATGGATATTGAGGCCACGAGTCCTCAGAGCATTAGGGAGATTTTGAAAAGCCAATCCCAAAGGATTATAAACTATAGGATTCCATTTGTGTCTACAAAGACTTTTAGCAATGGAGAACCAATTAGTGGTTTCCGGGGAAGACACAGGAGGAGAGTGGGGGAGTGGGCAGCAGGAGGACTGCTTGGGAGCTGGAGCAGATCAGCACCTCAGCTATCCTTCAATGTGGCAAAAACACAGACATTCATAGGTGGTACCGTTATATGCACACTCACAAGCACAGGTAAAACCAGAAATGGGAATGAGACTGACAGAGTCAATCGGTGACAATATCCTGGTTATTTTATTGTAACAGAGCTTTGCAAAACACCCCCGGAGAGGGAACTGGGTAAAGGCTATAGCGTTTCTTACAATTGTGACTCAATTATGATCTCAATTAAAATTTCAATTAAATGGATCAAAAATAAGCATTTGCGAATAGCTACTTTCATAATTTATTCATTTACCTTTTTTTTTCCTTCTTTGAAATAAGACCACTTATTTTTTTCCCCTACCCAACTGGTTAACTTCCATTAAACATACTGTGAAAGCTATTCATTGGATCTAAGCTGATGAGTGAAGTAAGACTTAAACAAAAGAGTGCTTATCCTGGGCTTGCATTTGCATGAAGCTCTAGGACAGGCAAATCTCATCTGAGACAGGGAAAAACAGAACAGAAACATTGCCTGTGGATAGGGCGAGATTCCCGGGACTGATCTGCACACCAGGACAGCTTGACTCTAGCTACACCGGAGTCCCCAGACGACGGTCAGAAAAAGTTTGCAATGACCCCATCTCTGTCTTGTACACTCTTCTCAGGGAAAGGAAATGGCAATCAGCAGAGTAACCATGAAGCAAATTCATATAAAAGGTATCATTAAATCAGACTAAATTAAATTAAAACAGATGTAATTAGGGCCTCTGAAAGTAATTTTGGCTAATACTTTGTTTACATGCAATATAGATGTAGCAACTACTGTCCTCAGGCACTTGCCGCTGCTGCTGTATTAATTATTACATGTGCTTTTTATATTCCAGCTCAAAATATCCTTTATAGGTCTGAGGAGCTAATGTTCTCTTGCCAAGGTTCGTTCAAATGAGTGTGGGATCCCACAGAGGGAGAATTCCTGTGAAGCCCACTTACAGATGTGGGCGGAACGTCACCGGGCCCGCACAAGAGATCCTGGCTTTCCTTTGTTTAATCATGACTTTATTCTACTTAGGGTATTTATTTATTTTGGTACAACGAAGAGGGAGGGTGGACTGCTGTTAATTACAAGTACACCCAACAGGACCCAGCCCTCTTCACGGCACAGGCCGACCCTGCACAGACACGTCTGCTTCCCTGGCCAGACACGTCAAGACGCTGATGGAAAATACCACTTGACCTCTGAGTGATTCCCAGGCGAGATAACAGCCGGGCTAGAAACTCCAACTGCCTGCCCTTCACTATGGCCCGAAACTTTGCTCACGGTCCCCAGGCTCGCTCTCTGATCCTGTTTTAGGTTGGACTGTCTCACAGCGGTGGCCAGGACCTCAGAGTGAAATCAGTGGTCACATTCCTCCCCCTTTCAGGCCATGTTGCTTTTACCCCATTTGCTTCTAGATGTTATTGCCAGTTTGAATCTTCACCCTGAGTCAGTCCTTCTGATACAAGTCGGTAACGCAGGCCATCTTTAGTAAAACCTAGCATTCCCGGTGGTTCAACAATAGGCCAAAGAATCACTTTATACATGAAGAATGCTTCAAACTCTTCTCCTACAAACACTGACTAAGAAAAAGAAGCGGGAGTAAGTCTTGAACAATTTGAGCAATCCCTTCCAGATAAAAGGTTTACACAGGATAATAACTGGGACATTCAGATAAAACCATGTGATGGTCCAAGGAGGGTCGGAAACAAGAAGCTCTCTCCCCCACCCCTCCCCCTTTGCAAACACCTCCAGATGACCCTGACCTTGACCATGACTTTTTGAAAAGCATGTGCCCTTCACAGTAGACAGAAGAGCGTTACACCACGAATGCTTATTTTTAAAACTCAGCATCCCTGTAGTGGGGAAAATCTATTGAGAAATCCCCTCCTCCTTGAGGCTACAGATCTGCATTCAGCCAGGGCTTCAACAAATGCTGATATTTCAAGAAACCTAATCTCTTAATGACTGGTGTCAGAGAGAGGAGGCCTGTCAAGGAGTCACCTTGCAATGAGATTCATCTCAGGTGCGTGGATGCCCATCCACACAGTCCAGGGCCGTGGCTGCCACCAACCTGCCACCAGCAGTCTCTCACCCCAGGGTGTCCAGCGAATGTGCAGGCCCCTCCTGCCCCATGCTCAGCTGCCACGCCCTCCAGTCCTCCACGGGGCACGGGGAACAGTCCACTCCACACCCCAGGACAAGCCCAGGTCGCCAGGGGTTCCAAATGCAGTCTGGCGACACTGGAGGGAGGCCAGGAGAACGGCAGGTGGGTGGACGGCGGTTCCCTGCAGGCCTGTGGGGAGGGTTGATTCTAAGCAAGACTTTTCAGGGAGGTGGATTTACCAGAGGGGAAAAGAGACGCCTTGGGAGAAGAACTTGAGCAAAAAGAAAACAAATCCTTTGTGGGAAAAAGTTGTAAAGGACCGCTGGGCCTCAGCGGAGATTCTCAAGCATGCTGGTGACCGGAAAGGCACAATAAAATGGGGCGAGGTTGGGAGAAGCCTCGGGGTCTCCAGCCAACAGTGACAGACTCGTGGTGACCCAGGAAGTGGGTTTATTATCCACCACTGGTTTGTGAATGATGGTGGACACGGTGAAGGTGACTGGTGGCCCCATCCTTCCACCCTCAGTCATTCTCCAGGGTCATAGGGTACAAAGCAGAGTTCGGACCTAGAATTTAGGCCAAGTTTTTAGACAAAAGATCACAGCACCATCATTTCATTCGACAAGGGAAGCCACCCTCATCCAAGAGGACAGAGGGAGCCAAGGCCAGGGCCAGTTCAGGAACCCTCTCTGTGGTCATCATCACCTGCCTGCAGGCCCCAAGCAGCCAGGCAGGGATCACCTGATCACGTTCAGAGTAAACTGCCGACATCCCCGTGAGGGGTCTTTCACAGACGAGGTGACTCAAGCAGAGAAGGTCGAGTGACTCACAGGACAAGCCGGAACCTGGGCAACTGGACTTCAGAGCAGGCCCTTTCCCACTCCTCTCCAGCAACCTCCCTGGTCTGGGCTCACCAGAGATTCTCCAGGCTGTATTTCTTCCTGAGAACTAGGGACGGCAAAGGAAGCGCCACGCTGGTCTTCAAGTGCCAACAGATAGCGCGACACCCCACACACACTCAGAAGTGAGGACTGCATTTCACATTTACCCGCCACAAACCAGTTCTCTCCAGAACTCACTTTCCAAGTCTGCTATTTCTGCTATGTTTCAGGGGATGGTTAATTACGCAACTTCTCTGGTTAACAATTTGTTTCTTCCATTCCCTTCTAGGAGAAAGTACTGTCAATTCCAGCCAGAATGTCTTTATTCAGTCCAAACATTCACTCATCACCCACTGAGGAGGAAGACTCTGGGTATGATTGATAGGTCAGCGCTTAGCTAGGGAGGCCACTGTTGGAGGGTAAAGCATCACTCCAAATCAAAGGCATTACGAGCGGGCAATAATCCCAGATACTTATAGATATGTGCCCTTGAAAGGATTTACCAATGGAGTGGGGGAAGGGAGGCGATACCAAGAAAGAGGAGAAATAAGGTGAGACTCACAGGCAAGAGACAAATCTCCATGGTCCCTCGTTCCACTGGTTCAACTTGGGACTTTCAGCAGGTGATGTGAAAGCCAAGCGCATTCAGCAGAAACCGCACTTCAGAGTCTAGCATTTGGAAGGCTTCCTGGGCCTGTGACAGGTCGCAGCATCCTCGGTGGTGAAGCTGGCCGCAGCAGGAAGACACAGATCCCAGCAGCCTTGAGACCAGGAGGGAGGCACTGCTGTGTGCCCTGCAGCTAAGCTGTGACGATCAGCGGGTCCAGGGCCCTGAATGCAGTCTTAATATATTTTCAACTAATGATGGGTTTTATTGACACGTAACCCACTGAAAGTTAAGGAGCGTCTTTCTATTTCCAGAACATTACATATGCCACACTTGTTATCATTAGAGACAGCACGTCCTTGCGGAGACGTCTTCCCCTTCAAACTTTAGGAATTGGGAAAACAGAAAGGAGGGAGAGATTTCCATCACAAGGGTCTGACTGCTAACATATATGCCTTCAGGATTACGAGGGAGGGAGGAAGAATTCTTTCCCAGAGTCTCCATTTCACCTTCCTTAGGTGACACATGAAGAAGCACACCAGGGCAGGCCGGAGCGGCCGCAGTCACCAACCTGGGTGATGCCCTTCTTGGCCCTCTCAACTGCCAGGGGGAGCAGCAAGCACCAGGCCCCCCGGCCAGCGCAGCCTGGTGGTTCCAGCCCCGCCACTTCACTGTTGAAGGGGAAAGTGGTTTCCGGGGAGCCCTTTCTTTTGGTAAGAAAAATCTCAGCAGTCCATAAACGACTTCAATTTGCCATGCGATATTTTTATAGACATCTCTGAACAATTAAAACTCGGTATTGTAAACTGAAATTGCTCACGCCTAGTTGCAAAGTTTATTGCCACAAATGGGGTCCCTAAGAAGCACTATTAACTTTAATGGTGACTGGCTGCTCCCTCTGAGTCATCCTCAGGGAAGTAACGGGGGGGATGGCTCCTCCTCAGTGGGAAGGGGATGCACCCAAGCAAAGACACAAGTGGGAGAGGGGTGAGGGTCCTGCAGAAAACAGCAGCCCAGTGGGAACAGGGAGAGTGTCCTGGAGGCCAGAGAGAATCGCCCAGCACAGAGACCTGGAGCCACTGTTCAGAAACTGGAGGATGGAGCCCACCAACCACTGTGAACAAGAAGCACCTACCCTCCAAAAGGAGGAGGATGCACTCAAAATACCAATACGCTTAAAAAATAAAAACTTTCTTGAAGTTTTGGAATACTCATCTGAACCATGGCAGAGAAATAGAGAAAAGCCTTCTCATTCTCATTCATTAAAGTCTTTTCATAAAAGTCAGATGTTCTAAAGGGGTTGCTAGATCATTGTGCGCTAATGGAGGGGAGAGAAAACGAAAATACATTTTTTTTGTGGGGGGGATACTGGGATTGAACCCAGGGGTTTTTAACCCCCGAGTCACACCCCCAGCCTTTTTGAGACAGGGCCTCACTAAGTTGCTGAGACTGGCCTTGAACTTGCAATCCTCCTGCCTCAGCCTCCTGAGTCGCTGGAATTATAGGTATGAGTCACCTCACCCACCAAGGAAACACTTTTAAATGTTCATAATACACATTCAACTAGTGCGTTCTCCCTGATACAGTTTCTTCAACTGTTTTTTGCACAGGTATTGCACATGCAGTCTTTGGATTTGCTTTCACACATTCCAATGTAAATTAAATTGTGAATTTAAAGCACTGCATAAATAGCTTTGATGTTTAGTATCTCTCATACTCTTTCACTTACATAATTATCTCTCTGCGGGTGGACATTAGTGATTTCTTTTCCTCTCCCACTTAAAGAGCTCTTTGCACAAAGATTTCATGTGTCCACCAAGAAGATAAAAAGAAATACATATTTTGAGGTACACAAAATGTGCTTTCCAAAACAGCAGTGTGCAGTATGAAGCTTCTCTTATCTCCATCACTGAAGTAACTCTTACGACAAAGACTGATTGGCAAGTGATGTTAACTTTGGCCCTTTGGATTCCACAGCTTCCAGGGTTCCCGACTGCACCCCGTCCGTACACTTCCTCAAACCTGGCTAAGTGCGTTCGGCTGGGTAGTGCCACTGTGAGAGCAAAGATGAGTGGGAGGATAAATAGGAGGAAAAACAACTGGGAGGGAGGGAGGCAGGAAAGAGGGACTTGTCAGAACAGGCCGGGATCCCCAATTCACCTCTCATCATTTTCCCTGAAAAATGCATTCTCACATCTTAAGGGGAAGGAGAAATCCAGTTCAGCTGTGACAGAGTGTAGAGGAGAGGGGTGAGGCCGGGTCTAGGAGGTCACGGGAAAGCTGGAGGGAGGCAGGAGGCCAGGCCGGGTTTACGAGGGAGGATGGGCAGGAGACTCTCCCTCTCCTCTCTCCCTCTCTCTCTCTCTACAACATGCCCTCTACTGCTCTTCCTCAGCTCCAGGTCTGAAGTGTGGGGCCCACCCGGAGCCCACAGAGCTCCAGAGGACCCTCCTCCCTCCTGGTTCTGCTCTGCCCCACGCTCTCCAGGCCGCAGGGTCAAGTCCAGCTGCAGCCAGAGGCCTCAAGGTCAAGGCCCTGGTTGCACAGGCGCTCCCACTGAGTCAAACTCGGCCTCCAGGGAAGGATGGGGGAACCGCCAGGAAAGAACCACTCTGCAAACAGACTTCCAAGAAGAACCAGCCTCCTGCTGCACAAGTCCACGCAGCCAGGCAGCTGCTGCCTCACCGGGGTTCCAGAGAGCCCGAGCCGGCTCTGCACACGGCCTCGCCAGTGGCGCCCAGTCCTGTGTGCCTCCCGCACCGCCCGACCCCCAAGTGCTCTTGGTCAGAAACTGGGTCATAAACTTGTCCACCGGGCAGCACCGCCTGCCGTTTCCAATGGCGAGCTCTATTCACCAGGTTATGACAACAACGGAAGAGCGAGGTCGCTCCCAAGGCCTGGCAGCCACTGCCAGGGTGGAAAGCTGCCCCGATGGTATCTTCTCGTGGGTCTCCTCTGGGTTAAACCACCGAACCCTGACCCTTTTCTGGACCCACAGGAATCCTTTCTAGAATGACTGTATCAAATTTTATTTATCCCTTTTTTTCCCAGCTTTAAACTAACAGTTCCATGCCAAAAGAGAAAAAGTTGCTGTTTCAAAAAGTATGACCAAGCTTCACCCCGGCCAAGGCTGACAGCATAGTCCTGTCCTGCAGAGAGGAGGCAGCCCAGGGAGGGAGGGAAGGAGGGAGGGGAAGAGGGAGGGAGGGAGGGAAAGGCAAGAGGGCAGCTGTTTCTTCAATAAACTCAGCAGAAAGCCTCCCACCTCTCAGCCCCAGCAGGGAGCAGGGAGGTGGCCTCTCCTCTGCTCCTCTGGGGCTCATCACAGGCTCCCCGCTCCCCACGCTCCCAGGCAGCTGACTGCGGTCCTTTCTAACCCACCCAGGAGCAGGAGGACACAAGCCAGAGGTTGACTCCCTTTCCCTGGATGCTGGCCTCTGCTCCGATGGCTCCCAAGAGGGTTTCTCCTCCTCCCCATCACCCTCCACCCAGGGTGTCCTGGCCCAGAGGCACACGGGCAGGCGGCACCACTTCAGGGCGAACTAAAAGGTGCCTGCTTTTCATCCCACACCTTCCTAGAATGTGCTGGAACCCTCTCTCCACAAAAGACACAGCTGTTGTCCACAGTCCCTGTGCTCCTGAAAGTCACCTATCCTCAGCAAATGGGCCTCTGTGTTCTGCTCTGGAGTGGGAAGGGAGGCAGGGAGGCAGGGAGCAGGAGAAGGAAGAGCAAGGAAGGAGAGAGCAGCTGCAGTCACCAACACACACACACACACACACACACACACACACACACACACTCAGCCCAGCAAAGGCTCCAGTTTGTTAACCTAGAACCCCCTGGGGCCTTGCAATCACAGAGGGCCCCGCCCCAGCACCACCTCTGATCCTTTTTTTCCCTTGGAGTGGGAAGGCGGAGAAGAGGGAAAATAAGGACAAATGTGCGGGAAGCAGTAACACTGCCTAGCTCGAACTTGGCTTTGGGCAGAGACCAGATCACAGGCCCAACACCGCCACTTCTGTCTAAGTGGAGAGAAAAAGCACAGGGTGCAAACCTGACCCAGTCGCAGCCACGGGACCCCCCACCCCAACGGCCCCTCAAGTCCCCAGCTGGCCTTTCTTTCTTTTTTAACTTCTTCAGAGTTTGGTAGTTCACTGTGGTAAACTGATTCTTTTTAATGTCCTGGACTTAATTAGCAGCACTGTGGAACATCGTTTGACCATGAAACTCAGGGTGTGCATGTGCACGAATTTTTCCTTTCAAAAAGCCTCAGACCTTTCTCAAATGACCCATCAATAACCAAAGGAGAATTTATGTAATGTCAGTTTGGTCAACTGTTTAAAAAAAGAATCCAGGTTTAGGTTGCATTCACTCAAAACCAATGCCAGACCATGTCATCCACTGCTGGTTTTCAAATGGAAATATGACTTGGTACGTGATGGGCACCAACTGGAAAGTGTTCTAGAATGCATCTAGTCCCCAACAGACGCCACAGGCACCTGCTGCCACTGAGCTCACACTGGGTGGCTTTGTTTTTGTTTACAGTTCCCATACATGACCCTCTGTTCACTCTTCAAATTAAAAGAAAATGAGAGCCACTGATGCCAACTCCCAATTCCCAGTGAAATCTGATTTTCTTTCTTCTGACTCTTCCTTCTCAATTTCCAGGACTATTTAAACATAAAAGGAAGACAGGGGCAGGAAAGAATCAAGTAAGGGTTGGAAGCCCCATCTCAATGGCCTTGAATTTCCCCGTCTCAGGCCAAGGCAGGAGATTCACAGCTGAGTGAGGTCCGTCCACCAAACTGACCACTCCAGGAAGAAACCAAGTAACATCTTCGGTTTTGACGCTGGAGTTTAGCCAAAATGTGGGAAGCAGGAAATGCACCTACATTAACTGCCTTGAAGGCCCATCTGAATCCTTCCAATTCCTCTGCTCCCCTCCAGCTCCCAGCCGGCACGGGGTCCTCTCACCTCCTTCACAATCCTGTACGTAATTATTTGCAACCTGGCAAGAATTTTTATGAACTTAATTTGAACTCTGTTAGGTCTGTCTGCAAAGAAACCACATCTAAAACTCTCATCTCCATGAGTCCCTAGAACCTCCAGTAGAAAGTAAATAATAAAAACATAAGCTTCCAAGAGAGATGAGCACCCTGCGTTCCAGATCTGTGAATTAGAATCACATGACCTATAAGTGACAAGCCCCGTGAGATGACCCCCTGGAATCTCATCATCACTCATCCACGGCTTAGAAACCAAACGTCACCCAAAGCCCACCTGCTGAAGGCTTGGTGCCCAGGGTGACACTACTGGGGGGGGCTATGGACCATGAGGAGGAGGGACCATGCAGGAGGTCATTAGGTCACTGGGGCACGCCTTTGAAGGGCACTGGGACCTTGGCCTCTTCCCTTTTGTTGCTACCTGACCATTAGATGAGCAGGGTTCTGCCATGTGACCCCTGCCACTGTCATCCGTCACCTCCAGCAAAGGTCTAAACACTTGGGTCCATCCAGTCGTGAACCAGACCCTCTTAAAACTGAGCCAACATAAACATTTATAGTAATACAAAGCTGTTACCATTGCTTAGATTAGATACCCAAATAGAATTAATATTTCCAATTCATTTTTCCTAAAACATAGCTCGAACAGCCTCAGTCTCACCCAGAGACCTCCACTTGAAGTTACAATTCTTGCTACTTAAAAATACTGGCTCCCTTGCCAGGTGCGTTAGTGCAGGCCTACAATCCTGGTGACTCAGGAGGCCGAGACAGGAGGATTGCAAGTTCAAGGCCAGCCTCAGCAACTTAGCAAGAGCCCATCTCTAAATAAAATATAAAAATGGCTGGGGATGTGGCTCAGCGGTTAAGTACCCCTGGGTTCAATTGCCAGCACCAAAAATAAATAAATAAAAAAAATTATAATGGCACCTTCTACCATTATAAATGACAAAACCACCTACAATATCTGAATCCCACATGCAGCAGTCAGACAAGCCACCAACTGAGCAATATCACATATGACCAACAGGCGGGGAGTCTCGAAACGTCTGGTATTAAATGGACAAAGACCTAATGCAGTACAAATCCCAAGCCCAGGAGAGAGAAGCTTTCTTCCGTGAACACGACACCACTCACAACACTCTGGGAGGGAAAGATGGAAAGAAAGAGAAGATGGAGAAGTGCAAAGTTGAACGTGATATTCAAGGACAGACCGGAGGACACACAGGCCTTACATGCCCTGTTCTGTGGCTGGCCATGGCTCACAGCACCTGTGGGTTTACTAATGTAGAATTATGTTTGTGGGGGAAAGAAAGGAAGAGGTGCATGTTCGCACACACACCGCCCCCCAACCCCTGGCCAGCCTTCCTTCAGGAAAGAACTTGAAAATGGGCATCTACCAAAGGTCAGACCATCTGCATCTCTGGGCCTGTCCTCTTGGGCAGCAGAGAGAGCATGGAGTCTTTAAGAGCAGCTGTCTCTAGAGTACATTCCAGAAGACACAAAGCCCAGAGTGACTGGAGGAGGCAGAGGAGAGGAAGAAACGAGGATGACCTCACTGGAGCCGCGTTGACCACAGCCAGATGCTCAGGCCTCCTCCTGGGCATCCTGACGGACACCATGTCATGCCAGAGTCCAGGACTCCAGCGCTCAGGACTCCAGCGCTCACCCTTCAGCCTCTCAGCTTGACCAGAGCTCACCCCTGGTTCTTAAAATTAAGAAATCTTAATGTTGACCTACGACCTCTCACAGTGTTTTAAAAGATAAAATGAGAGCTATCTTACATTAAATTTTTTTAAAAATGCTTACACTGTTAGAAATACTGCTGGGAAATGACAAATTCTAAATCCCCTCTAATGTGATTACGGCTACTAGCATGAAAGGGGATTACTCTCAATCGAAATAGAAAATTAAGGACAAAACTCCAGATAAGACAGAATACCAAGGAGCCGGCAGCATCTCCCTTCCTGAAGGGCGCTCATCAGCCACCACGACCCACCCCACCCAGGACGCTTCAGCCAAGCCTCCTGGAACCGAGATGGTGGCCCATCCCCAGGCACCGTGAAGAGCAGGGTGAGGCTGGGCCCGCACACGCAGCACCCGTGATCAGACGGACGAGCAGGCATCTGCGCAGGAGGATAAGTGCCCTCCAGGACCTCGGAACTCAGTGCCTCTGGGGAGGCCGTTAGGACGTCCCTGGATCGGGCTCCACGCACCCAACCCATCTGTTTCCTCTGTAGTTTCCACTTGCAAACACTCTTGGGACACCCTGGACCCACAGGTGACATCGTAGGGGACATGGAGGTCCAGGGAGAGGAGAAACCGGCCACTGAGGAAAGAACACAGCGGGCTGCCTTTTGCAGGGCTTCCTGGAGGGGCAGCCACTGTGGGAGGCCGGGCCTTCACCTACAGGAACTTCAAGGTGGTGCCTCCTCACGGGGAGAAGGCAGCTTTCCGGTTTCCACAGGAAATGAATGACTTCCAAATTTTGGTTTTTGAGAGGGAAAGAGAGGGAATGCTTTTCCATAGTAAATGTGAAACACGTGGCTTTCTCAGAGGGTCTCTGCCCACCCTACGGAGTTATCTCACTCTGTGACACAGACAGATGGTTAAGACTTAAACACGGCGCACCCCTGCGCAAGCCCGAGGCCAGGCCTGAGATCATGACTCCAGAGGGAACCTTGCCCCCAACACTGGGGCCCAGGGCAGCAGCGTCCCCCGTGCTAGGAAAGGCGGGGTGGGGTCGGCATCCCAGGACATCCGCCCAGTGAATTTCAGGATCTGAGGAAAGGAAACTATCAGCCAAGGGAAGAGGCAAAGGCCTCCCTGGGAAACGTGGCCCGGACCCCACGTGGGTTTCCGAGTTGGTTGGCTATTTACACTTGGTGTTGTGCCCTTTGGTCGGGGCTTGCTCTTCATTTCAGCTGCATAGAAGAATCCTCTGGAAGGTTAAAAAAAAAAATCCAACAGGTCTTGCTGAGATTCCAGAGCTGGGCACTCGTTCCATCGCCATCTGACACCAGCTGCGCTAACTCATCCTGGTTCTGTCACTGAGCTTCGGAGGGGACCTGCCGGGCCAATCTTCCCATGGCCCTTCCTCCCTCCCTTCTTCCTTTCTTACTTTGAGAATCCCAGGACACTCTCGTGGGACTGAGCAGCTCCCACCCGGTTCCACCGATGCTCCACTGGGCCTCAGCCTCCACTGGGCCGTCACACAGGACGCCGCACCACGTGGGAAGCAGGGACAGCTTTCTCAGGGCATCCTAGTCGATTTCCGAGCAGTCTGCAGCATGGGAAAGAATGCTCTGCCGCCTGTCATTGCAGCACAAATGCTCCTCACAGACACCTCAACCGTCGGGTGCATCCTAGGCAGGGCTGCGCACTGCTCCCTGAAGGTCCCGGGACGTGACCGCAAGGGCAATGCTCACGTGTGTTCCATTACCTTTCAGTCGGAGCCACAGCCGTGTGCACTGAGCCCTCGGCACACACACAGCTGTCCTGCAGCACGTGGCTCTCCAGAGAGGACCGTGTCTGGGACAGACAGGGCGGAGGCGGCCAGGACCTCAGTAAGCGTGCTACAGATTCTGCATTTCTGGGAAATCTATCCATTCACAGGCCAAATTCAGGAACTTCAAAAGAGCAACAGCCTAAAATTTGAAAATATATCAGTTTAAAGGCCAAAAACAAAAAGGCAATCTAGGCAAATTGGCATTCTAGATATCTACCTTAAATTTAAAAAATTAAATTAGCATCATGGCTCCATTCATTGGATCCATGGCACGTCATTTTGTACACTGCCTCTAGATATTTGCTGATGTTTTGACACTGGAAGCAGAAGGTGCTTACGGTGGAAGGCTCACCTGACCATGACCGCTGTTCACTGATGACTGGCAGGTCCCAGCCCTGCACCCGCTTCCCCGCTTTACTCCACGTGAGTCCCACAACCAATGGAGGAACCAGGGCGATTCCACTTGACAGAGGTGTCAATAAGCAAAGCAGCATGCCCACGGCCAGGAAGGCAGACGCTGGCTGGATGTGCTTCTGTGCACATCCCAGCCAACCAGAGCCCTCAGCGACTCCTCTGAACTGCAGCAGCCTGTTTTTGTGAGTGGGTGACAGACTGAAATCCCCCTCCCCCAGCCACTGAAAAGAGGAGGGACGGGCGCCAGGTCCGGATCAGCCCCCAGCACCACATAAATATATAAATAGGTAAATAGACAAAAGAAGACAATAACTAGCACTGGAGAAGCCCCTGTGTCGTTCTCCACTGAGGCTTTCAAATGTTACTTGTGACCCTCAAAACGGAGGCCAAAGTGGACCTCCCTCTGCAAAGTACAAAACCAGGACTCAAACTAGCTCTGAAACCTTGTGCCTGAGCACACACTCTTTTCAGGGTAAGAAGGTCCCCCCATCTGGAGGGCCACAGTCCAGGACCCCAGGGAACATGAAACCAGAGTATGGAGCCGACATCAATTGCTTCCTCCTGTGTGTGCACACCCAACATCAGATCTAACTCATCAACTAGGCCCAGTAAGAGGCTAACGAGAGCTCAGAAGAAAACGGAATAATTTTAGCAATACTATGATAAAAGTTATTTAAAACTTAGGAACTGTTTTTGTACTAAATATTTTCAGACCACAGTTAACTCTGTGTAGCTGAAACCGAGGAAATGAAAATGTGGGTGCCGGCCCTGCTGCCATCAGCTCCCACAGGCCAGGAGCATTGCACGGGACGCCTGGGTGCTTGCTCACTCTGCCTGAAATCCTTCACCACCTCCACCTTACTCGGGCAGCCTGGAGAACTCCTATCCAAACCTCTAAACCATATTCATGCCTCACTTGCCTGGTTGTCTCCAAACCCCCTTCCTCAAGAGAATCAGTAATTCTCCTCTCTGTCTTATTCTTGAGTTCATGCTCTGTGAAGCATAAATTAAATGTTATAACTGTGTCCTAACTCGTCCCCAGCACCTGACAACATGTCTGTCAACTGTAAATGTTGCTCAGTGAATGCTTCCTTGGCTAAATACTCCTTTTAAATCTCACTATGAGAGTTAATAATTTAGACATTTTATTAAAAGGCTCACACCTTCTTGCTGCAGATATCAATAATGATATTTGGATGTTTTTAAACAAAAGTGACTATGGGTACATTTGAAACCCTGATTTCCTCTATTAAGAAGCCCTCTTTCCAATTGCAACCTTTAGTCAATACAGTCTGTCTCCGGCCAAAAGCAGGCACAGAACAAAGGACAGAACAGAGTGCAGAATCAAACCTGCGGATGGATGGTCAGCGACCTCACACGGGCCAAGGTCCTTGTGCAAAGATGGTCTCATTGATGAACGGTGGGGGAACCTGGGTATCCGCAGGCCAAGGAATGAGACGGGGCCGCTGTACCATGAAAACCAAATCAAAACGGAATAAAGACTTCAATGTGAGACTTGAAAATGTAAAACCCCTGGAAGAAACTTAAGAAAAGATCTCTTGGCTTTGATCTTGGCAAGGGTCTTTTAAAACATGAAATCAAAAACAAACAACAAAAGAAAATAAATAAGTGGAACTACATCAAACTAAAAACCTTCTGCACAGCAGAGGAAATGATTAATCAAATGAAAAGACAACGCACAGAAGTAGAGAAAGACTGGTAAGCCATCTATTTGATATGTGGTCAATATCCCAAAGACATAAGGAACTCATACGATAGGAAAATAATACAGCAAAGCACCTGAATAGGTATATTTCCAAAGAAGAGATTCAAATGGCCAGCAAGTTCCTAAAAAGGAACTGACATCAGTTGTCATCAGGGAGGTCAAACTGCAGTGAGAGTTCCCTACACTTGTCAGGATGGCGATATTCAGAGAGTAAGCACTGATGTTGGAGAGGCACACAAGGAGGAAGAGAACCTTAGAGCTGCCGTTATAAAAACACCGAGCAGGGCTCTCCAGAGGTCCAAAATAGAACTGGTACACATAGCAATCACAGCTCCGGAAATGACACCACGATTGCAGGAAGACTTCCGCACCCATGCTCATTACAGCCAAGACGTGGACACAATCCAAGTGCCTCAGATGGATGGATAAAGACCACGGGATGGAATACCCTCAGCACAGGTAAAGGAAGCCCCACTACCCTTTACAACACGCAGCAACCTGGAAGCCAGTGCCCTAGGGGAGATAAACCAGAGACCGAAAACGCTGTGTGACCTCAAGTGCTGTGAACTCTACAATCAAACTCCCAGGAGGCTGGAGGTGATGGTGAGGGCAGATGCAGACATGTCAACTGATAGGCACGAACTTCCAATGGCAAAGGAATGACCTCTGGGCACAGGGGCAGCTAGAAGATATGCAGGTGACCTGAACTCCAATAGAGCGGGCCTTCAGTGTCCTCACCTGCAGACTGGTGACACGGTGACCCTGGTGATCCTTACCCAACACGCAGCAAAGCCTCATGCTGGACACCTTGAATACACACAACTTCTACTTCTCAATTCGATAAAGGTGGAATAAAATTAAGTGGAATTTTAACAAATTTTAATAAGACAACCTATCATAAACGGGCATGGGCAGATATTCCTTACAAACTCCTTAATACCAAGTTTCTAAGTGTGTCTGATTCTAGTGCTCCTAGCAAACCCTTTCATGTTTGTGAAACGCAAATTCATCAGGAAGTAATACCTTTTATAGAAATATATTAAATTATTTTGTGAACGACCTAAGCATGGCTTTTTAAATTGCCTTTTCTGTGAAATGTGTTTACCTTTAAAGGTGAAATACAGGGCACTGTGTTCAGAGGAAACCTCAGTCCTGAGACACTGAACTTTTGAACTACCTTGTGACCATTTGGTACGGCATGGGTTCTCGACAGATGCAGAGACTGAACACTAAAAGCTCTGCTATTGCCATCAAAAATAACGTGGCCTCCAGGAAATGGTGCCCCCACACACATCCATGAGATCAGCACCGAAGCACCAGATCAGCCAGATGCAGCAAAGGTGCATGATCTGAGGTCGGATGCCTGGGCGCAGGCTCCAGTTCCACCAACTCCTGGGTCCTCAGACAAATCAGCTTCTCTGCATCTCACTTTGACCATCTGTAAAATGAAGGTATGCAGGCGTCCAAGACAAGGATACTGGATTAAATAAGTTCTCACACGGAAGAGCTTAGCACACTGTTCAACATGCACCAAGCACTGGGTAAGCGGCAGGAGTAAAATCTTATCTCCACACATAGTACACACTCAATAAACAGATTTAGCTACAAGAAGGAGCTTGGCTCTTGCTAGTTAAGCTTAGCTCTTTGGAAGAATCAGAGCTCCACACTTGTTCCAGAACCTAGATAAAACACTGTAAACACCAGGAATGGATGGTGGGAGGCATATGTGTGGTGCTGTGTCCTAGCAGTGTCCCTCCTCTCCAAGAGATGAGCCTGGGGAGCACCCCAAGCCCTAGGGAGTTCTTACACGGAGGAGCTGGGTCCACCAGAGGATGCCACTTCTGCAAGTCATTTTGCAGTTCAATGACTTTGAGTGTCATGCAGACACGTTTCTATCAAGAATTCCTAGGCACCATCTTTATACATCAGATTTTTTAAAATACACATATCCCAAAGCATATTTACCAGAGGAAGAGGGTGATGAGATCTAGTCACATGACAGTCATTAAAATCAGGCTTCATAAAAAGCTTTGTTATAAATAGTATTTTAAGTCACTAAGTCATCATCAAGGAGTAGTAACACACAAACATTTTTCCTGCATAAACAATCCCAAAATACTATGGAGGGACTCAGACTTAAGCACCCACGTTCACATTAGCTAAAAGATGGAAGTCACCCACCCAAGTGCCACACGTGGATGAACGGAGTGTGGTTCGTACACATAATGGAATATTACACAGCCGTAGGCAGGATGTCCTGGCACAGGCTTTGACATGGATGAACTTGAGAACATCGCGCTGAGCAAGATCAGCCAGGCGCCAAAGGCCAGTGCTGTGTGATTCCACCTGAGAGGTACCCAGAGTGGTGCTTTTCATACAGAAAGCAGCTGACGGGAGGCAGGAACCAAGGAGACCGCATTTGACAGGTGCAGTTTCAGCTTGGGAAGATGAAGGGTTCTGGATGAGGTGATGGTGCTCAGCGGCCGGCGAACCACACGTTCAGAACAGTGAGATCTATATCACACGTACTTTAACCCAGTAGCAAGTATTAGTGAGCTCCTACAACTCCAACAAAGGAAAAGGAGGAACCTGTCCTCATCAATGACCTTGGGCCAAGAAAGTTCATCTGGATAATTCCAAGCAAGACAAATCCCAAGGAACCAGGTAGTGACCCTGCCTTGATGGAGGAGGAGGAGACTATCTCCCTCGTCTCATTTCAGTACCAAAAAAAAAAAAAAAAAAAAAAGTGCAGGCACCAATGGCCTCAAAAATTAAAGGGAAAAATGACTCACAGTCACTGAGACTGGACTCCCAAGTCCCAGCACAGAGCCCCGGAGCTTTGTGTGGTCATTGGGACACCTTCAGCAGAGCAGAACGGGACTGGGACGCAGCAGAGACGGAAGACATCGTCAGACATCACAATGTCAAAGAGGAACTCGGCCATTCATAATCTTTACTGTCGAAGCAGAGCCTGATAAATTCCAGTTAGGCTAATCCCATTAAGATCTAACACTGTTATCTTTTTTAAGTGAAAATATATTTAATTAGGTCACAGGAAGGAAGGGGCCGTCTGGCTCCCCAGCTTCAACACCCGTTCCTTGGGTCTTGCAGACATGATGGGAATATGGATAGAACTATGTGTTCCTGGCACACACATTTCTTCTTTCTCTTTGTCCTCCCTTTTATTGACATTTTATAGCACCTTGCCACTGAAGAGCTCACAAGGGAAGGGCAATTCTTCAGAAGTGAAGATGGGAGTAAGATGTTTTCCATCAGCACCACATTCCTGCTACCTGCAGCCCCGGAGGAATGCACAGGCGAATCCTGAGCATCACGCTGCTGCCACAGCTGACCACTCATTTCTTTTGCAACACTAAATAAATGGTCATCAGGCAAATGCTCACTGCACCTGGAAAGGGGCAGGCTCACATACTGTCTGTCTCATTATTGAGAAGGAAAACGAATGGCTTCATGGGCAGCAAGATACACAGGACAAAGGAAAGTCCTGTCCTGGGATTAAGATTTTTAGGATGACAAGTTCCCGATAGCCATCTTTTTAAGTAAAGCACACGTACATCAGAAGGTAGCACCATCCGTAACGGTCAGACTCTGGGGATGCGAGAGCTCAGCAAGATCCCAGCAGCTCTCGGGGAGTCTCTAACATCTCTAGCTCAAGTGTGCACCCCAAACAGCCTCTCCTTGGTGGAGCCCACCCTGGGCATTCAGGTACTCGCCTGATTTCGTATGATCTGGAAGGATAAACAGAAAGCTTCAATAGATTTGAATTATTTTTCTGATTCTTATCAGGTAAGGTAATTTTTATTCATTCTGATTACAGGTTTCACTGGAATTAGAAACAGGTGGTATATGAATATTTGGTATTGCTGGGAGCAAATTTACATATCACCAGAAAACAGAAATTTTCTAATCACATAAATCATAAATTGTAATCACACAAAAAACACCTCCTTCAGCTTCTCTTAGTGAGAAACTGTTTTTAAAAGGCCCAGGAACCAGAGCTTGGGGACCAACACCTCTCCAACCACCTGCTGTACAGTGAGGACCCCACACTGGCCGGGAGATACGTAAATGCGGGATTATTGTCCTAAAAGGAAACAGTTGACTGAGACCAATCAGGTTTTAAATGTCTGCTATCAATTAGGAATAAGTAAATTTATGAATTGATTAGATTTTTTTCTCATCTCGGCAAATGAAACCGAGTCTTCATTTCCGCCCCATCTGCCCTCAGAAGGAGAGGAGGGCATGAAATAAAATAAGCCCTGGCGTCAAAGAAAACACCTCCACCCCGTATTTTTTATTGGAAAAATAAATTTTGTTTTCCAGTAAGGTATTTCACTTTTTAAAAAATCTGTTTTGCCTCAAGGTTAGAGTTCTGTTTATTTTTCAGTGAGGCACACGAAACCTCCCAGTGCGACTCAGATTCACATCTGGCTGATCCTCCAAATGTGACCAACCAAATTCATGCTGTTTACTTCTGAGGAGCGCTGTGAGTTTTGGATAGCACGTGTGGGCACAGTGAACTGACCACTGCTCGCCGGCAGAGAGCAAGGGAAGGCGTCCTGGGAAGCCAGGGGAGCAGATCCCACGAGTCAAGTCCTAATCACGCTTGCCAGAAACTTTGGGGGCAAAGGTGAAAAGTCTGCCAAGAAAATCAGTGGAACTTGCTTCCCTTTCCTTTTTCCACAGACTATTTCAACACTCGGGCAAAGAGACTGCTCAACCTCTCCTTTCTTCATTCAGGGACCGCAAGGATGGCTCTGGCCCCATCCACAGTCTAAGAAAAATCAAGACTGCCTCGCGCTGCAGAATGCAGGGTCAGTCTCCCTGACTTCCTGTCCTGGAGCCGCATCCGTATCCTCTTTCAGGAAAGAGAAGGAGGCACAGCCAGAGAGGGGCTGTCATCTGCATGCTACAGAAATGCATACGCTTTCTGCCCAGGCACCTAGAGACAAAGTCCGCCACTCTCCTCCCCAGACACCCACTGGCAGAGAAATGGCAGAAAGGGTCAGCCCCAGAGCAAATCAAACAACAAACCAACACAAAGCTAGAGATGGCAGGAAACCGCCCCCACATCATGTGGCTAGTGGGTCAAGAAGAAAACCACCTACTTGTTGGAAAAGGGTGAGCCCCCCAGAGTGCCCACTCCTCCCAAATGACTGCAAACCAAAAGCAAGTCCCCATCGTGGCTCCCAAGTAGGACTGCCATCAAAAGCTGCCATGCGTTAAACCCTGGGCCTGTGGAGACCCCATTCCACCCCACCCAACCATGGGATGAAAGCTAGAATCACCTGGGGTCACGGGAGCGCACAGTGGCTGTCAAAAACCCTCAGGTGACTCCAATGTCCAACCAGCAGTTGGGAACCACAGCTTTAAAAGCATGTTAGAAAACAGAAGCTAGTTTCCCTACCAAATCCTCCCAGAGCTTCCATTCCTCTACCACGTGTTGGAATCACCTGGAAGGCTGGGTCCCACCCCACTCCCAGGATCTCCAAATCAGTCAGCCTATTAGGGTCTAATTTTTCTGGCAGTTTGCCCGTGGAGCTCACGCTGCCAGTCTCAGAACCTCATTTTGGGAACAACTCCTCTGGGTGCAACTTCTGGCATCACCAGACATTGGAAATACCAACCAAACAGAAATTGGTTTTCATGGTCCCTGTAGTTACAACCAGAACATTGAACACCCCTCTGTATGTGATATGAAGGACTTACTCTGAACCACTGTTTAAAATGAGAAAATGATATTGATATATTTTCTCTTTAAAGAGTGTCCTTACCAAGCTGGGCGTGGTGGCGCACGCCTGTAATCCAAGCAACTTGGGAGGCTGAGTCAGGAGGATTGCGAGTTCAAAGCCAGCCTCAGCAACTTAGCAAGGCCCTAAGCAACTCAGTGAGACCCTGTCTCTAAATAAAATACAAAATAGGGCTGGGGATGTGGCTCAGTGGCCGAGTGTCCCTGAATTCAATCCCTGGTTCCAAAAAAAAGAAAAAAAAAGAGTGTCCTTACCTTTAAGAAATAGACATTGGAAACACTGCAGATAGGACTGACCCAGGCAGGACCCCAGTCCCCTCCCCAAGGTAACCCTCATCCTGAGGTTGGGACTTAACATTCCATGCAGATTTTATGCCAACACAATATACACATATGACGCATCTAGACAAAACCAAACACACGAAAGGAAAACAGCACAGATGAGTAAATGCACCAAGGAGAACTAGAGGAAGCCATCAGGAACGGGGTTGGGGACAGCCCAGGGAATAGCCAGCCATGAGACAGCCACCCAGGGATCAGAGTGACCTTCCGTCTGGAAATCCCCATCCGTCCACAGCGCCTCCTACCTGGATATGCTGGATGCGTTGGCTCTGCCGCCATCACCTGGGGTGCTAGGAGAGAGAGGAAACAGTCAGACAGGGAAGGCTCAGGGAAGGAGCACACGGAGCAGGGAGGCTGCAGAACACAGGGCTGTCAACCCGGGAGGCACCTGAGGAGGTCTGTTAGACGCTGCCCTGGGACTGTCAGTACACCTGGCCGTTCTGGACCCGGCAGGGACTGACTGCAGAGCGCTGAGTCCTGGACAAGGTTGGAAACCTTCAGAGAGGCAGCGGTTCAGCACCAGCAAGTCAGGAAGCCGTCTAGGCCCAGAAGGCATGATCTGGAAAGTGGAGGGTTTTTATGTATTCTCCAGAGTGACTCTGCACTTGAGATGTCATCACAGGGAAAGCCAGACGGCTAGACCCAGAGAGCTGTTCTAGAGCCTATTTCGCTTACTCTTTAACACAGCTGTAGAGCTGGTACCGATAGCAACAGGAAGCCCCAGACAGCAGACTGTGCCCGAGGGTGTGCCGCAGCGAGCCCCAGGTCCCAGGACCAGCAGTAGCAGCAAATGAAACCCCCAGCCAGCTGACTCCCAAGGAGAGGCCGTTCCCACTACTCCACGGCAGCACCCCGCACGCAGCCGGCATCACAACAAAGCTACAGTGAACTTCAACTCCAAGTCCCGAGAAGAGCTACCAAATCACCTCAAGTCGATCCGATTTCTGCGCCTCGCCTTATCTGTTTCAAAAATCCGGTCATCTGTGCAAATGTGGGTTTCATTACAAAATAACTATCCAATAGAATATCCAACAAAATTAGTGTATAACATTTCTACTCTCTTTAATTAAAGGTTTGTATTTTGATTTAATATTCCTCCATTAATTAAAAAAAACAGTTGATAACAACAGGCTATGTCTGATACAAGAAGTGAAGTTGGAAGTTTTGCTATCCCTTAAAATTTTTAGAGACTATGCTCCAAAGAACTTATTTAAGTACTTGGTTCCAAAAACAAAGTTCTTGGCAATTCATGAAAGATTCAACTATTTCACAGAGTGGCTATTTTATATTTTTCAGGAGAAATAATTGTCTAAGGATTAGAAATACACTGCATTGCTACTTGGCCAAGGCAGTGAAGCAGCTTCAGTAACGTTGCAGAAAGCAACTCTCTGGGGCTTCAAGGTCACCTTTCTCTCCACATAGGGATGCTCATAATTGGTGAAGCACATTTGTCCAGTGAATCAGGTGGCAAGACAACCTATTAGATAGATCAGTGGTCTGATCTGGGACACAGCTGCTCAGCTCCCGCCAGGCTTCAAATAACTCAGCATTATCAACCTCCCCCATTAAGTACAATTAATGTTAGGAAATGGAGAAAATAAGCCTGAGTAAATAAAATGGCTGACACACACCACACACAGCAGAATCTACCAACTGTGCACAGGACAGCAGCTTCCCGAGCTCCCACTGACCTCGAGGTGCTAATGAGGGAGTTCTGCTAAGAATGCATTAAAAAGCATCCCACACTTAGCCAGCCCTAACCCCAACCCAAACTTTTCTGCCCGTCACAGCAGGAGGTCCTGGCTAATTGGAATGTGCAGAACACGTGTGTCCAAATTGGTTTCAGCAGCACACACCTCGGGAACATCCTGGACTACACACAATCGAGCCCGCGCGCAAACACACACACACACACACACACACACACACACACACACACACAGAGGAGTGGATTGCTTAGCTTTTTGAGAAACCCAGATGAACACAATAAATGTAGGTTTTACAATTAAACTACATGTGTGTGATGAGTTACATTTTTTTTTTTTAAAAACCAGGTGGAGATGGTTTTTACAAGCATAGATCTCCCCATAAGCCTGGGTAATGACCAGAGGCGGACACAATAAAGACGCCTGGTGAAAGGGAGCTCCAATCACATTAGCTTGGAGTTCTGCAGGAAGATGGTTGCTCTGTATTTCCCTTTATACGTAGCAACTTCAAAAAAAAAAATCCCTATTTTCTTAGTACATCTTTATGTAGGGAAGCCGAGTGCCTTTGAAGGCGCACACAAAACAAACAAGAGCCTTTACAAGTCCTCCCTGGCCACCCAGGGAGAATCAAATAGTATTTTTTTTCTCCAGCGGGCCACCCCAGGATACCAGGAATAAAAAGCAAAATGAGGAATTCATCTTGTAACAGGATGTGTTTTCCTAGTGTAGTTATTACACTGTGTTAATCTAAATATTATGGTATATTCTTTGCTAGTGAGGCCCACAAAGATCTAATTATTCATTTATCGGAGAGAAGAAATTTTGAAAGAGCAGAAAAATAGGTTAAAATCTAGGAAGTAACCACGGGGGGGAAGATTAAGGAGCTTTCTTCTTAGAATCCCAAGACCTGAGCAGAGGCTTTCAAAGGTGCTCAGCATGGCAGGAGGGTGGGGGCGAGGCCTCCCTGTTCCCAGCACAGAAGCCCTGGGTGCACAGACTCAGGGGCTTAGCCTGAGGAGGACATCTGGGGAGGGCAGCTTCCTGGGCCTCCTGAGGAAGAGCTTAGGAGCAGGAGAGTAGTTAGAATCTTAAACATCCTGAACCCTGCTCTCTGATCACATCTTGTCCTGCACAGAATCTCCATTTGGGCCAAATAAAGATCAGAACTGGTAGCAGACAACCAGCAGCCTCTTCACCAAACCCCAGCCATCTTCCAGGCCCGGCCTCCACCACTGCCATGTGTGCCTTGGTGCCATTCCTCCAGGGTGCTGGGCACCTCCACCCTCTCCACCCAGCAGGCCAATGGCCTCTGACTCCCCTGAAGTGGCCTGCCATCTCATCTCTCTATTGACTTGGTGTTTAAGACAGGGGATGGGGGTCGATAGACCTCCTCCTGAATTATAGCTCCGCCACTAAGGAGCCACATGGCTTCAGGACAGTTACTAAATCTCATTTCCCACCTCAGTTTCTTTATCTGGTCAACAGGAATCATTCTGAAGAACACTCACTGTCATGAACAGTCAATAAGAATGTTCATCAACTACGACCATCACTGAGTTTTAGCTGGCTCACTCCAACATTACTGCACCCCTCCCGTCTCCCTCGAGCCTTCCTTAACATCTGCAGACAAAAATCATCTCCCCTTCTATCAACTCCTAGCACACCTGAGCTGCAGGTGAGCTGGTTACTGGTCACTCTCCACTGGCTTTACGACCATACTGCTGTAAGTCAGCACACCTACCAGACTGCTCACCTGGGTAGGGACAGGGGCATGTTCAATGCATGAGTGTATTCTTTCCAATGTCCTCTACACAGAACTACAAGAAGCTCAGGATTCCTGAATTAACAGGACCCTTTAAATAACCTCAACAAAGCTAGATTTTTTTCCCATAGAGAAAGAAAATAGAGTCCAAGTGAGATGAAGAAAATGCACTGCCAATAAGCATCAAGAACTTTTCCAATGGTACCACATTGATGGACGAATAGGTGGATGCTTCAGTGGGTTATGGGATGGATGCATGGAAGGACAGATGGCTGGACAGACATAAAGATATATAGGACAGACCCACCAGCAGCCAGCTGTCACATCCCAGATCCCCTCAGCAGTTCAGACCCTGGGGGCCAGTGGACCAATACAGCCTGACCTTGCCACCCATGCATTCAGTTACTAAAAGTCTTTCAGTGTTACTTCTTTAAAATTGTTTATAAAATCCATACCAAGAAAATCCACCATGCTAACGGACTGGAATTAGTATTCCTTTTTAACTGAATTGTCTTGTTTTGTTTTGTTTTGGTACTAGGGATTAAACCCAGGGACAGTTTACCACTGAGCTACATCCCCAGCCCCCGCTTTTTTTTATTTTTTAAGACAGGACCTAAGTTGCTCAGAATCTTGCTAAATTGCTGAGAGTGACTTCGAAATTGTGATCCTCCTGCCTCAGCCTCCCGAGTTGCTGGGATTATGGGCATCAGCTAGAGTGCAGATCTCTTAATGGAATACAGAATTGTATTTCAAATCTTTTCAGAGAAATGCAGCGCACCTTTACCTTATTCATGCCCACTCATGCCACAGGCTCCACAGGGTGGCAGTTCCACATGCCAATCATGTGCTGATCCCTCCAGGGAGCCCACAGACAGACCATTCCCATGAAGAGCTCCCAGTGCAATGTCATCTCTTCTCTTCTCTGCCTGTGACCTCCATCTGTCCCTACATTTACTCAGTGAAGTCCAGCACCAGCATGGAAAACCCCGTCGCAGAGATGAGAGGAACTGTGGAAAGGCAGCTGGCAAAGCATTTGGCACACATTGACATTTAAAGGTTCTGGATATAGGAGTCCATTTCCTTCACTCTCTAAGGTTCAGGAATGTTACAAACCTCTCAGACGGAGGAAAGCTCCCACCTAAGACCTGGAGCATCAGAAGAAATTTCCACCATTCTGGGATTCTGGGATTCCCCTACAGGGCCACGTAACTGACAGGGAACATTCTGTCACTTGGCTGCACCTTGTTCAAAAATGCCCACCTCTCTCCAAACCTCTCAGAACTTTGAAATGGACTAAACGTGGAGCCGGGTAGCACACCACCTAGAAAACGTGTGCTGTTAGACTGTGGGGACAGAGGAGCAGAGGAGAGTGGTTCCTAGCAACTGGTAACTGTGTGCACAGACTGCCACTCCTGTACCCAGCTCCCTGCAGCCTGAACACATCAGGAGACGCCACCTTCTCATAACTTTCATCCAGACTGTTGTTATAATTGGTCTCTGTTATTGGAAGTTGTTGTTGTTGACCTGCACTTGCCTATTTTAGAAGTTAAACTTCAGTTGCTGTAACTGAACACCACAGATTGGGTGATTTATAAAGAACAGAGGTTTATTTGGCTCAAGTTTCTGGAGGCTCCGAGAGCATGGAGTCAGCATCTCTAAGCATCTGGTGAGCGCCTCATGCTGCATCCCACCATGGCAGAAGGTGAGACAGCAAGTGTGTCTCTTCCTCTTCTTAGAAAGTCCCCAATGGCACCGTGGGGGCCCCACTTCACGACCTCTCATCCTCATTACCTCAAGACTTCACCTCCAAATACCCAAAATATATCAATCTGGGGATTGATTTCCAACACATGAACTTTGGGGGAACATATTCAAACTATAGCAATAAGGACATTTAAAAATCAAATTTTTGCCAGCAAAATATTTTTTAAAACCATAACAAAGTGTATCTTTTCTTCCTTCACTTAGAAGCCATCTTTTCTACACAAACGAGAATTAGGTTAACCATTGACTCAGCAAGAAAAGATGTTCCGGTCCTTAATTAAGTTTGCAAAGGTACAATTGTGCAGTGTAGAATTTTAATTCAGTTGCAAAGAACCATCTGAGAGAAGTCCCTCACTTTTTGTGCAACTTCAAGGACGACTTAACAATATCACTGATGCACCCTGGAACCCATGCTCCTTCCTTCCCCCGAAACTGACACATCTTCCCAGCAAAAAAAAAAAAAAAAAAAAAAAAAAGGTTTTAATATAGTAAAAGCTACACTAACAAGGTATGGCACAGCTAAAGGTCACATTTATTCTTTAGACAGGATGTTCTCTGTATCTGATACCACTTTATCTGCGTGAAAATACACTAAAATGCACATTAGAAACTATTTTCTGCACACTCAAGCCTCAACTTGGCTCCTAATGAAAATGGGAAGTACTTGCAGCTACAGAAAGGAAAAGAAAGGGAGCTTTACAGCCTAGAAGAGCAATGGGCACTGAATAGCACTGAGGAAGGAAGGGAGAGAGGGGGAAAGGCAGTGGGGAGCCCGGTGCAGGGGGTGGGGCAGACGGAATCCAGCCACAAGCATGCACCCTCTTCACATGAGCCTCAGACACCTGCAACCCCTGAATCCACTTCCTAGCAGAGGGCCAGCACCCGACAGCAGATAATTGGAGCTATTTTTCCCTTTCTCTTAGAGAGTAACAGTAGCATTTGCAAAAACATGTCCTTGACCCACCGTCTATCTTTTCCCTCCCCATCTGCGAGCTCTCCTCCTGCCTATCCTGGAAAACAAACCCGCTGCTCCCCAGGCTCCTGCAGGCCCCATCCTTCACTCGCCAGCAGCAACAAAGACATTTATGAGGCTTGTCAACATGTGTCCCCTCTGCGAGACATTGTACGAACGGGAGTTAACAGACTCCGGCCCCGTCTTCCAGAAGCCTCCCAAAGAGATTATGGTTTGGTTTTATAAATTTGACCACCAGAAAAAGTCAGGGTGCATGCCCTATGAACAGCAGGTGTGTGGCTTTGGGGACAAAGCAGCAGCACATGGTATAAGCTCCTATAAATCAAAGAGTCCTCCCAGGCAGGGATTTGTCAATGTGTGAAACCAGCTCCTTCTGAGAAGGGGCTTCCCCTTCCCGTGCAATGCAGGGGGCCGTTTTTGTGTGGCACTGTTTTGGAGTGGTCTCCTTAGGACACTCCCAAGCAGAGCTCGATAAATACCCAAACACATCACCAACACACATGAAGGAATGATATTCCAGGACAATTCTGCCCCATGTACACGTCGCTTCATCCAGGGGGACGTTCAGGCACAAAAGACAACCAACTACAAAACAGAACTGGGGGGCGATGATTTTTGCTTTGCAAGAACAGGTGAGGGGGTCACCTTTCAGTCAATGAACACGTAAAAAGTTAATTTTTCCTTATGACACGTCCCTTCATATTTTGAAATACAATAAGCTCTGAATTATTGCAGCCCAGCAAATAAAAATATCTGGGATTTTCTTGTAAAGAAGTTCAAATGGTAGAAGAGCATTTGAAATTTTCAGTCTTCCTGAAGATCAGAAGGACTTTCAGTATAATGCATTTTTCCCCTCAACAAAGGGCATCTGCAAGGCTTAATCTGCTGAAAAGAATCATTCTGACAGTCTTAATGTATTCTTTTCAGGAAAGCCCTGTTCAGAGAATTCCATAGGAAAAAAAAAAAAAAAAAAACACTACCCCAGGACGGCACCAATCTCAAACCATTATAGCCCTTTATAAATAGAAGAGGCCAAAGTGTTTTCAATATATTCCAGATATTAGATCAAGCGAAGAAAATAGGAGTGATAATCCTGAATATTATTTATTTTTCACATTCCCTTGGTGGACTGATATTAAAACAAATTCTTGAACGATTTGCCAGTCTTTCAAAGAACATCTCCCAAGAAAGAAAGCCACTTCCAGAATTCTGCTGTAAGACAAAAATATCCCTAAGGTAGGAAAATACTAAACTGCATACACATTGTAACGGAGAACAGTAATCTCGATCACAAGAATAATTACAGTGCAGTATTTGCACGAGATAGCCTTCATCAGGGGTCAGAATGTTTTGTAAACATCTTCTGGAGCGGGGATAACGCTGCAAGAGAATCAGGATCTGAGGAATGTTAAGGACTCTTCTCAGGCCACTGGTCAGCTGAAGTGAAAGACCAAGGTGTCAATTCTTGATTTTGGCCTGCTGGTTAAACAGACTGACCACTAAATTCTCAATTAATAATTGAGAGAATTCTCTTTCGGGGCCTTCACTAAAGAAACACATATTAATTCTTCCAATAAATTCTGGCTTTTTGTGTCCTTCCTTCTGCTTTCCAGGAGAACAAAGGTCCCAACGTGGTCTCCCTGCCGGGAATCTCTCCCTCCTGTATGCTGCTGGCCCAAGACAGAAGGCAGAGCCTCCTCAGACACTGGTTTCTGGTGCCCTTCTCTAGGACAGGAAGCAGAGCGGTCCCTCTGCCCAAGGGAACATTCAAAGTTCTCTGTCACAGGCCTCAGGCTCTCCTCGAGCCTGCACGGGGTCCTGAAGCACACACTCCCCCGCCATGCTTGCTCACACTGTAACTGCCTCCTCCTCTAGAAGGTCTCCAATGTCTGCTGCCTGCACTCCCTGAACACAGACAAAGTGACCAAGACGCCTAGAGCTGAAAAGAACCTGGTGCCTCCTTGGTCTGACCCTGCCACCCAAGCTGGCCCTCCAGACGTCCACCTTCTCTCCAGTGCCTTCTGGGAAGCAGGACTCACTCTTCCGGAAACCAGAACTCTGCTGAGCACCGTAATGGTCTGGATTCTTACGTGGTCACCCACAGACCAAATTCTGTATCTTAGGTTGGTCCATAACAATTATTTTCTGTTAAAAAAAAAAATCTTTTCAAGGTTTAAAAGCATCTATCACGTTTGTCCTTGATCTTCTCGTCTGCAAGCTCACACACCCAGCCCTCTCAGTGACTCCTTGTGGGATCTGGCTTTTAGACCCCTGCCTTCCAAACAAAATCTCCAAGTGCTAGCTAATTATTATTCATGTCATGCACACAGAGAAAAAAATAATATTGGTATAGCCTTTTGGGGAAATAGACTAGAGTTTGGGGCACAGCTGACCAACCTGGGGACTTCATACCCAAGACCCAGCCTAGGATGGCAGAGATGGATCCACACCCCTGAAAGTCACATGCAGGACCTGAAAGTCACATGCAGGACCTAAATGAAGCTCCCTGCAAATGTTCTTGGTTACTCTCTTCAAACCTGCAACCAAAGAGCACACACATTCTACAAGGACCGTCTCTGATCCCATGCATTCCCTCAATCCTTCCCATACCTCTAAAGCCCACCTTCGTTTTTCTTCTTCCTCACGACAAAGCCTGAGCAGAATTTGACGTCTGACATCATGACATTTGAGCGTAGGTATTTTAGATCTTCTTCAAGAGTGTCTTCATTTATGCGTACCTGACTCACTTTCCATAAAGCTGGTGGCAACTCTATTGGAGGCTATGTTTTCTTTATTTCTCTCAGTATTCTTAAAAGAACACGGTGAGGCTGAACACACAGTAGGGCCTCCAAAGACACTGCAGAATAGAATTCTTTGAGCTCTCTGCAGGAAAGGCTTGGCGGGCAAGCCATGATCCAGTTTAAGACACAAACCCCACCTGAAGGGGAAGTTTATCGCTGTGTTTACTCACACTGAGTCTAAACAACGCCACCGACTTTCAGACTGGAAAACTTAGTACAAATAAACTCTGTGAGCCAGAGCCACCTTGGAAAGGGGGGCCTGGGACGCCTTCCCCATTGGGGTTACTAGGACCAGACCCTGGTCCCTTGTGTTATAAACACTATCAAATGACGTGGCAGTTTTATTTAAAGCAATGTTTGCTTTCTGATTAGACTTTAGCCTTCCACAAATTTCCCATCAGAATAAGTAAGAGTGGAGAGGTTTTTTTTTTTTTAAATTTCAGCATTATTTCGAGCTATTCCTGAAAACAGGCGTTAGTTGTAATTCAGCCTCAGAGGAAGGTCAAGGCTCTTGGATGCCCCTAACCCTCTTCTTCTGGGCCTGAAATCCCTGGGAACTCAGCGAATTTACATATTCTCCCTTGACCACAAGCTGTCACAGGGCGCTAGCCAAACTCCTGTCTCACTCCCCTGGATTCAAGCCCATTTCTCTCTGCACCACTCAGCCCAGAGTCTCCCTCAAGATCAGGTGACAACCCCCTTGCAGAAAAGCAGCAGCCCCTTCCTCTGCTGGAGGTGCACCCGTCCTCTCTCCCCCCTCCCTCCTTTCCCGGTGCAAGTCTGTCAATGTGAGACTCCATGGATTTGGGAAGAGTCACACGGGTCCCTCTGGACCCAGTCCATTTCTAAATGAGCATGAGAACTTGGACGCAGATCCTGGAAGAGTGACACAGGAGGAGAAGAGGAAGTTCGACAGGGGCAGAGAAGGCGATCCCTGGGAGGGAGCGCAGAGGAGGGAAACCCGAAGGCAAGGTGCCTCCTGGGAACTCAGCTCAGGGCAACACCACCGGCCACCAAAGCTGGGAGGCTCCACGAGAGTCTGAAACCACGAGAGTCGAGCAGGTTAAGGTGAACGCAGAATTCAAGCCAAGAACAGAGAATGAAGGCCTGGGGGCAGAGGGCAGGTCAAGGACGTCAGGTCTGCCTCCATTGCCCCATCTGCACAGGTGGCCGAGGTAGGCAGGTGACCGCACACAGCAGGTCCGTGATAAGGACAAAAATAATCCACCCAATGATCATCCTCACAGAGCAGACCAAGACCACCCAAGTCCACCCTTCCCGCCTTTGAGAATCCCAAAGAGAAAAGAGCGATGACTCTGGGGAGGCCCCAGACAAGGACACAGCGGGCCTGGGGCAAATTTTCAAAGCAGACTTTCAGGAGGAAAATAAATCCCAACTCTATTTCTCTCCCTGGACCCAGCACTTCCACACAGATTTATTCTGTTCATTAGAAGCCAGTGGTACCACTGAACCCGGTGTTGGGCCCACACCAGGAGACCTGTTCATTTTAATTCCAAGGCAGCAGCTTGAACAGTCTGAAGGGCGGGTGGTGTGAGGACAAGAAAAACTATGTAACTCACATTAAAATAAACAAGAAACAGTAAAGGATATAAAGCCTCCACCCCGAAAGTCTCTTAATATGCATTTTTAAAGACAAACAAGATTGGGTTGCAGTTCAAGGGTAGAACATTGGCCTCGCATGTAGGAGACCCTGGGTCTGACTCTCAGCAGTGGAAAAACCAATAATTACAAATAAACCAAATAACTGATGGGAAAGGATTGAAAATGTAGTCAGCTTAATACAAAATAATGTGCTGGGCACTTAGTAGGTGCTTCATAAATTATCATTGAACAAACAACTGAGTTTTTAAGCACCCAGAATGAACTAAATAAAAACAATAAATTGAAGGTGGACTTTTTCTGTGCAAGAAATGTAGGAAAGAAATCAAAATGGGATTGCCGCATCAATCTCCCTCAAAACCATGATGGGAAGAAATGAGTCTAAAACAAATCAAAACGTGATGATTTGCAATATGTATGCTGTTTCTCTTGAATTAACCCAGCCTGCAAGGAGCTGTGGCTTCCCTGTGAAATGAACCTGGCTCAGACAGACAAAGGGCCATCGTGGGAACTGGAGCCTCACAATGATGGGGAGCCCTCTGGGCTTCCTGCGGGTGGGTATAAGGGCCTGTCAGCCACACTGCCTCAGGCTACCATGCTGTCCTCAGAGACCTGCTCCCGTGTACCTGACCCTCCCATGTTCTCCTCTCCAGCCATGATCCACCTCCCTGTCCTTCCACAGTCTGTTGTGGCTGACCGTCACCTGGGGGCGTGGTGTAAAACTCTTCATTCTCTTCAGGACCTTCCTGTTTCACAAGTTTATCTCAGTGCTGATATTCCACATTTCCAAAATAAGCCCGACTACTTTAAATTACTTAGCTACAAATCTGTGGAAACATCTGAGTTCAGGAAAGTACTTTAGAGTTTTCTCAAATTCCTCTAACTCAAGAGAAAGTAAACTTTTATCTCTCCACTGAGCCACTGTCCTTCCCTTTTAAAGAATGGGAGTCACACTGTAAAAGCCAGGTGGACTCAGAGCAGAGGCTCAGGCTTCTCCAGGAAGCCTTAAACAAAAAGCGCTCCCTCCACAACGTAATTCCCAAGCTAAGAGGAAGTCTGCGTCTCTGGGAGGCTTTATTCCTTAGATTACAAAAGGGACAGACTTTTTGTAAACTCCTAAATAAATAATACACACCACATTTCCTTCTTGGCAATTTGATTTTCCAATAAATCCATTGTGTTACAACAGTTCTCACTCATCTTAACTTGGAGACCAAAATATATGTTATTCTCATTGCACAAAAAATAATCTTCCAGTTAGTTTTATATAATGATGTTTATATAAAGTTGGACAGATAAGTCTGAAATTTTTCATCCATAGAGGTTCGATTTTTAAAGACTGTATCATTATATAATCATGCACCACATGACTGCTTCGGGTCCAGGACAGACCATGCGTACAAGGATGGCCACACCGTGTGGCCCGGGGGTACAGCAACCCACAGACCTGGCTGGGCGTAACTACCCTCCAGGATGTTTGCGTGACAAATCACCTAAGGATGCATTTCTCTCAGTGCATCCCATCACTGAGCAACGTTCATTCGACTGTGTGTCGGCAGACCTGGAGGTCAAGGTCACTGGATGCTGGAAGGAAACAAGGGACGAGTTCTAGGAAATGAGGACCACGGCTTATGCCAAACTTAAGAAAGAGCAGCTCTGCTCTACTCACCACAGTACTTTTTAAATAAGAGACGCCCAGGTGGGCAGGCTTCCTCGGGTCTCCGGGACACCACTGCACAAACAGGATGCTCGGACATGGAAGTGACGGGAAGTGGTCCCCTATGAGAGCACCCAATGGCCAGAGATGCACGGGATAGAAGGCAAGGGACCACAGATTCCTTCGCGGAATATCCATAAGGGTAAAGTCGAGTCCAGGCTGCAACAGCCTCAGGACAGCCACTATAAAGCCTCTCCCATCACCATTTCTGACCCCCTGAAGAATGTATCTGTCCTTCATGTGACATTAGCTTCAGATTTTCTATTTGAAAAGTGTCACCTGTTATATCTCATTTGCACACCCAAGACCTCCTTTATAAGCTTGTGGAATTCTTCAAATTGAATATTAAATGCCTTCTCTAAGTATAATTTTAATTATGAGAACTGATCAGTTTTGTTACTTTTATTTATTCATTTATTTATTTGGTCCTGGAGATTGAACCTGGGGCTCTTTAACACTGAGTCACTTCCCCAGCCCTTTTTATTTATTTATTTATTTATTTTTTTTTTTGAGACAGAGCCTTGCTAAGTTGCTGAGGCTGGCCTCAAACTTGCAATCAATCCTCCTGCCTCAGCCTACAAAGCCACTGGGATTACAGGCAAGTACCACCATGCTGGGGTCCATCTTATTACATTTTTAAGGGAAACTCCTTAAACAAATGATGATCCATCCATTGTGCTCCACCAAAAACTATGCCCAAGAATGAGAAGAACCAGATGATCACAGAATATGGACATGTGAGATCAGGCAAGCATCGGGATAATACGGCACTCATCATAAGGGGACCGTTGTTGATGAATAAGTCATGCGCCTATGCAAGCCAGAAAGACATATAGAAGGACAGACAGCAATCTGCTGCTGGTGACATCAGAGGGAAGTGAGGGGCACATCACACCACCTCCTTATCAGCCAAGCAAACACAAGTGGCTAACAGAACTAAAAAATATGGTCCTCCTGTGCATCCTGGAGCCCAGGCCCTCTGGAGCAGGCTGACCTGGTCAGCAGGCATGGAGCACCGGGAGGGCAAAGGACAGAAGGAGCAATGAACCAGCAGCAAACACTGTGAACACGAATCAAGACACGGAATGATGGTTTGTGTGCCACCAATTTGGACTTTTGGATCTGGCCATACTACAAAAAATAATCTATGGCTACAGATCCCACTGCAACCTTCTGAAGCCAGTTCAACCCGCTTGGCAGGTGTGAGTCCATCTCCTGAAAATTGGTAAAAGAATCTCTCCCATTTTTAACTTTCCTACTGATTAAAAACATTAAAAATATAAGAGATTTTCCTTTTTGGTTCCCTGCCCTGCCCCGTACACACTTGAGCAAAGCTCCCATGTAAGATAATTTTCAAAACTCATGCATTTATTCAGACAAGACTATTCAGGAGAGAACCAACCAGAATTTAGGCATTTCTTTCTAGGGATTTAAAACAGTCTGGGCCCGAGCCCAGAGGAATCCAACACTCACGGTTTGGTGTCATTTCTACGGCAGACCCCGAAGCTATTCTAAGGACACAAAGAAAAGAAATAACCCGTGAACCGGTTGCTCCAGGGCGGGGTCAGAGGGCAGCGGACAACTCAGTTCTGATGCCATCTGTCCCAACTCGCAGCACATCTAACAAGATCAACGTCCCCAAGTAGAAGAGAGCCTCCTTCAATAAAGGTACTGGTCGTGAACAAATAAAATATTTACAGGGACTAGAAAATGCATATTTGCTCCTATTTTCGTTCTCTTAGTAGACAACAATTGGGAGACGCTTGTTCTTCATTATCAGAACAATAACCTCCCACAGGAACAGCTAGAAGGCAGCCCTTTGCCAATATTTAGTGAGTAAATTACACTGGATCACTTTACACTAGATTCAATGCCAACACTGGTTGATCGTTTAGTCTCTTTCACTAAAAACTACATAATTTCGCTGGGTGCGGTGGCGCATGCCTGTAATCCCAGTGGCTAGGAAGGTTGAGGCAGGAGGATCAAGCTCCAGGTCAGCCTCAGCAACTTAGCAAGGCTTTGTGTCAAAATCAAAAGGGTTTGGAATAGAGCTCAGTGGTAGAGCACCCCTGGTTTTAACCCCCAGCACTGCAAAATTAAAATTTTACTTAGAAAAAAATCTCTGTCCTACTGCTTACCCATGTTCTGGAAGGTAATCACTTTGGAACAAGCCCTTTCTCATACTGCGCCAGACCCTGCCAGAATCCACATCCGAGGTGCTTCAAGCAAGTCCGAATCCTACACGTGTTTGGAGGATGAGCTCAATCATGCGTGCCTCACCCCAAGCACCTTTGTGAGGACCTCCTGCTACCATCTAGTACTTCAGCAACGAACCACAAACGTGGTTGTCCATAACATCGATGCCTCAAATATCCAGCAACAGTCTCCCCTGTCAAGAGCAGTGTTCCCAGGACAACTATGCTGGCTATTTTTCCTCTTTGCCGCATACCAGACACTCAGTCGAACTTCTAGAATGAACGAGGGAATGAAACAGACAAGTGACTGCACCCCACACCACTGAAAATGAACTTTGGAATCAACCACCCCCAAGCTTAGGTGAAGTCCCCCAGATGTTCCAAAGCCCTCTTGAATTATCCAGCTCATTAAAACGAGTGATGAGTGCAGTGTTAAAATAGCAACATAGAAGCGTACTTGCATGTTGCACCGTAACATGGTCTATTTAGAAATACCACAATGGAATGTAATCTACTGACTCTAATATTATAAAACAGGCTTTGGTTTTGTTAATGGTAGAGTTCCACGGTTGGAAATAGTAGGGCCCAAGCAGATGGGCAGCCGCTTTGGTTTACCTTGGCTTGAGAGGGGCTACTGTATTCCAAAGCATCCCAACAGGTGGCTGCGTGATGTTTCCAGGTGCATTTCCATATCTACCCCCTTGGTCCTGCACTGGCTGGATGGAGTCAGGGTGGTCAGAGCCCTGGAAAGAGCTGGCGGCAATCCCTGGGCCTGTCATCTTTGGCCACCAGCAACCTTATCCATTTACTCTTGCAAGTGTCCCTTACAAACATTTTACGTGTGCCAAAATGTGGAAAAGCATGAGAAGTAGCCAAAAACGACTCTTCCACTTTGCAGCTGGGTCAGTGAGCACCAGTGCCCTCCTCCCCCAGGCACAGATGGTCCAAGTCATCAAGGCTTGCTGTAATAGAAAACCAAAAACAAGAAAATATCCACCAGCAGAGACACTCCAAGAGAGAGAAAGAGTGCTAATGGGCTTAAAACTGGGGAGTGTCTGCATGTCCTGTTTGTTTATTGTGGGGAATGTAAGCATTACGACAGCTGATCCCAGAGTCCTTCCCCGGGAGGGAGCTGACATTATTATTATTTTTTTGAACCAGGGATTGAACTCAGAGACACTTGGTCGCTGAGCCACATCCCAGCCCTATTTTGTATTTTATTTAGAGACAGGGTCTCACTGAGTTGCTTAGGGCCTCGCTAAGTTGCTGAGGCTGGCTTTGAACTCGCGATCCTCCTGACTCAGCCTCCCAAGTCACTTGGATTACAGGTGTGCGCCACCATGCCCAGCAGAGATGACATTACTTAGGAGAATATCTATGAGCCACTTGAGGGCAAGGGGAGGCAGGAGAGAAAGGAAACCAACTTCACTGCAAAATGGCAGGGAAATTCGAGAACAAGGGAGCGAGGGGGAGAGATGAAGAGGAAAGAGGAAAAAAACAGGCAATTTGCAAAGCCAAGTCCATGAGAAGAGAGGGCCATTAGACCAAGGCACAGGGAGCTGTGCCTGTAGCCGCAGCCTGTAGCTGTCAATCAGTGACCTCACTGTGATCCTAATGCCTGGCAGAATCACTATACTTGTGTGATTTGGTTTCTTCTGTGGAAACCAGGAGAAGGAGGTGAAGGTTTGTGTGCACAGAGCAGAGGCCAACTACAAAGGCTGAGATGGTAGGAGGTGACAGGTTCCATGGAGAAGGAAGCAAGGCACGAAGCGACCAGAAGACCCCTGGGCAGTCAAAGGACCTCTTGACACGGGTGGGGAGGAACTGGGCTTAAGCCTTCCAAAATCTGTGAAAGAAGATATGAGGACGCCGTCTGCATTTCAAGGTCAACAGCTCCATCCTGGCATGCACAGTGCGAGACGCAGAGGATGGGAATGTCCGTGTGTGGGAGACACACGTTCCTGCTGCGGACATGAGTGGCACATTGCAGAGGTGAGGGTTGATTTTGCAAGCTTTTAAGTAGCCTCCCTTAGATTCTCAAACTGAAACCCCCCAAGGCCAAATGTGATTTTAATGCATTTGTGATAAAGTCATGCATCACCCAGACCCCAGTCCAGACCTTGCAGTTTTATTTAAAAAAAAAGAAACAACAGGGACAAGGGATGTCACACACAGGAAGAAGACCTGCTTGGCACGCATGAGGCCTACGTCCAATCCCAGCACCAGAAAACAACAACAAAAATAAGGTCTGCCTGTCTACTGCCACGGCCACAGAGGAACACACACTTCTGTTTGTAAAGATGCAACATTTTCATAAAAACACCAAATTGACACAGAAGCCCTCAAACACATAAAGATCATGCATGGATTTGAACTTGTCAAGGAATTTTGCAGTCACCATTAGCGTCCTGCACATTCTGAGATGCAGGCCCCGTCGGCAGAGCTGCATCCCTGTCTCCTCTGTGTCAGCTCTAGCCTTGTGCTGAGCGGGGGGGCCCGTGGAGGACAGCTGGAGGAGGACAGAGCTCCGGTGTCCTGCCTCGTCCATGGCGCCAAGCTACTGCTGCCTCAGAACCAAGATGTTCTCGAACATCTGGAGGAGGGGAGCTGTCCACAGACACAGGGTCTTCAGCCTGCTCCCTCTCTCGTGTCTTGACGTGACCATCCAGGGTTTAAAACCAGCATGCAAATCAATGAAGTCACTTGCCACAAGCACTGTGTTTGTGTAAAAGGAGAATTCTTTTTACTAGAGTCAGCTATTATCTCATATTTGCATTTTTAAAGATCTTTTGTTAAATTAGTTGATTATCTGATCCCACTAAACTCAACCATAGTTGATGGTGTCAAAAGCAAGCAATGAAAGAGTTAAAATCAGTTCTTCTGCCCTTAATGATGTTTAAATGAATTTTAGCATGCAGACTTACTGCGCTCACAGAGCTATGGAATAATCCACTGTTCCAAGAACTCCTATTTCCTAACTGACGCAGTAGCTTCTAATTGTATTTTCACAATGTTTAGTAAAAACATTCAGCTTGTTAAAAAATAAAAAGACCCATAATATGAAACTTACTATTAAAGAAATCAACTAAGATCTATTTGGAATACATTTTTCCTTTCTGGGAAAAAAAAAAAATCACTCACCCACACATTTGGATAACACAATGACAATTTTTAAAACACTGATACATTTGAAAACTTCCCCAAAGGAAAAAAGCCCAGTCTTTGCAGCAACACGTTCCTTCTCTGAGAAGTATCTCACAGCTATATCACTAGATATATTGATTCCATGGCTTTTCAATTTAAAAAAAAAAAGGTGTCTCATAAACCCTATATTAGACTAAATCTGGACCCTGCATTCGGACAAATCGAAGCCATCTTGAAAAGTAAAAGAAATCAATCACTTTTCTGGAAAAAAGAATTATAGAACACAGAGACACTGAGAACAATAGCTATGGGCAGGAAAGGTGACAAGACATAGAGCAGCTCATTAAAAATCCAGGGGATATTGGAAAAGGCAGATTTAATTTGCCCACTTCACCCAACGGGCTAAAGGACAGCTAACACAACGTGCACACTGTGTTCAATGAAATTAAAAAATTCTTCCGCCGTGGGTTTCTTAACCCAAGCAGGAGGTGGAATGAAACCCATCCACCAACCCTTGGTCTTGACCCAAATTAAAGGAACTAGAACTCAGGGAAGCAAACGGCTGGTTAATGAGGCGTCGTCTGCTCAAAGCAGCGGAGCTGAGCTGCCGACATGCCACAAGGGGGTGAGGTATGCGTGCTGCCTCGTCCTTTACCCTCCATGCTCCTGAAGGTTCTCAGCTGTCCACACAGCTATGACCACCATAAAGCCACAGATGCTAAGATTTACCAGAGATTTGAAAAGTTCCTCTGGTCCGGTTCTCTGTTTCCTGGCAGACGCAGGTTAAGCCATCCTAATTTAAAAATCCAAAATCCCAAATGCTGCAACGTGTGAAATTCTGAACATGGCCATGATGTCAAAAGGGGAAAGGCCACAGTGACCGAGCCTGATGGGTCATAGTCAAAAGGCAGGTGCACCAACAGTACTGTAGAAATGACCTGAAGGCTGTGAGTGAGCACGAAACAAATGGATCTCACATTGACACTGTGTTCCACCCCCAAGTCATGTCACTGTCGACATGCCAGTGTTCCAAAATCCCAGACCCTCTGGACCCAGGCATTTCAGATAAGGGACACACAGCCCATCCCACTACTCCTCAGTTAGAAAACGCACACCCGGAGCCTCCTCGGCCCTCCCAGCCTGGCAGCTCTCCCCGTCACGATGACCCCACTCATGGTCCCTCCCATTCCTAATCATCCTAGCTGACAAAATCCTACAGCACCAGCATACAAAAGCCTGACGGCGTCCCTGCATCGTGGGGCTGCTCTCTCCAGGACACTGAAAGAAGGAAAGAAGTCATGAGCCACCCTCCCACACAGCCAGGGTGTGACATTGACAGAGACACAGCAAACACAAGCAGAGGCCACGGCTGGTGAGGTGGTGTTGAGGGTGCGGAGCTTCTAATGAGGGAAGGATCCTGGGGATTTGCTGGGAAAGCCAGGAAGGGCAATGCAGATGAGGGGCTTCGCACAGGGGCAGAAGTGGCCAACACAGGATTTCCTGGGGCATCCATCAGGCACTGCAGGTAACCAGAACACCGTACCCAAAGCCAGCCCTCGGCAGCACTCAGTGTTGTCACCACGTCCCCAGCACACTTAGAATAAACCCTCACCTAGTGACCAGCCTGTTCTTACCGCCCCATCCCGGGCAGCCACATGGCCTTCCTTGGGGTCCCACCAAACCCTATCCTGCCTCAGGGCCTTTGCTCTGCTGCTCCCCACTTTAGATGCCCTGCTCCTGGTGCTCACAGGACAGATGCCCTGTGATTCAGAGCTTAGCTCAAAGGAGGCCTCTTCCCAGACATCTGGCCTGATCCGGTGGGCAGCAGCCACCCAGTGCCTTCCCATCACCCTCTCACTCTGCAGAGCATTCTTTGATATTTTTCTTGATCATTCCACCTTCTGCTGAAATCAGAGTGATTACTCAGTACTTACTTAGTCTTTGCCACACACAGACCTGTGTTGCGAATGCACTCACCTAGGATTCATCTGTAACCCGATCACCACGCAGAATGCTCTTGCAAAATTTCACACTCACTCACCAAGGAAAGAAATTTTTGAGTTCCCCACACATACATGCATTCCCAGCGGAGCTGGAACAGGTGACAACTCTGCCTTCTTACTTCAGCTCTGACACTAAAGAAGGGTCCTTCCTGTGGTCTGTTTAGTGATTTCTTTTTAGTGCTGTTTTGATTTTTTTTGCTTTTAGTTGGTGATTTCATTGTTTAAATGGCTCACATGCAGTGCAGAAGCTCTTCCTCAGTGTAGGAAGATGGGTATTCCTTACAGAGAAATGCCTGTGAGGTAAGTTTTTAGGCCTCAGTTATAGTGCTACTAGCTACAAGGTAAATGTTAATGAGTTGATGTGTATTAAGTAAAACATACATATTTTAAATGTAAACATTACATATATATATATTTTAAATACATATAAAACTAGGTTACATGTTGATCAGTTGACAAAAATCTTGGCACCAAGCTGGGTGTGGTGATGCACATTATAATCCCAGAGACTCCGGAGGCTGAGGCAGGAGGATTCCAAGTCTGAGGTCAGTCTCTGTAGCTTCGAGAGGCCCTGAGTAACTTTAACAAGACCTTGTCTCAAAGTTAAGGAAATGATAATAATAAGGACTGAGATATGTCTCAGCAGTTAAGTGCCCTGGGTTCAATCCCCAGTACCAAAAGCAAACAAACTTGCAGTTGGAGATTCAGAGGAATCCAAGCCTGGATTCCCTGGGGAGAAGAATTCACTAACGCCGTGTTCACAGCAATTTTATACAACTATTAGGATAATGAGACTCCACTGCATTTATTTTCATTATCTGCATGTTTAGAGATTTGCAAAGAAAGACATTTTACTGAATTTATCTATTTTGCTCCTTCTAAAGCTGGTGGTAACATAAATAACAGAGAAATAGTTAAAAGTTCCACTTCTGTCCCTCGTTTTCAAATAAATGCTTGCGTGCGGATGAAGTGAGTTTACACAGCTATTTCATAATTGGTCATTCCCAGGGGGCAGACACTACATCTGTCTTGTTCAGGGCTGGGGATCACAGTATCTAGAACAAGGCTGGCGCAGCGATTCCTATTAAAAATCTAATGAATGAATGAAATAGCCCATGACAGACCAAATCCTCTTTCTTATACTTACTTCCCCTACAAAATCATATGCCAAGTCTCAGGTACTAAATTCTTGTCCTTGATCACCTTGGCCTGAATAAAAATCGGAGGCAGTTAACCGTGTTCAAGTGGAAAGACAGGACTTTCAAAAGCAGAGACGTGGGTTTCACTTCGAACTCTGACTGGCTGCTGTGTGTGTCTGGGGAACACACTTGACCTCTCAGAATCTTACTTTCCTTGTACAGGAATCAGGAATGATGTCACACCCAGCACGGGACTGGGACAATGCTGCACAGTTCCCAGAACCCTGCCCGGGTCCTGGCTGCACTGAACAGCGCTGTGCGTTCAAGCTCCCAGTCCTGAGGAGCTGGTCGCTGGAGCACAGGTGACCCCGAGCAGCCTCACCACCAAGAACAGAGCCAAGGCCTCTCTCAGCATGGCGGAAACAAGAAGGGCGTGGGCCGTCTGAGCAGGCAGGCCGATTCCCTTAGCCCTCCCTTCAAAAGAGATACCAGAACTCAGGAGTGGGTGAAGACCCAGGAGTTGTGCCCATCAGTCCCCACCTGCCCTTTTCCCAAGGAATTAGAAAAAATGGCACAAATCCACAGCCACCTCTTTACTTGCAATTTTTTTAATATTGTGGCAAAATACAGATGACATAGCGTTTAACATTTTAACCATTTCTAAACATTTTCTCTTTCTTAAATGAAGTCTCTGATGGGGGCTGCATAGAGACAGACCTGAGACTTGACCTTTGACCTACGATGAGATTGGCTCTAACATTGTAAACTTGGCTCTTTTCCACCACCCCAAGGCCCCCAGGAAACAGGCGTGCTCCTCAAACGCCTGACATTCTCATGCTGGAGACGGTACTGATGGCATTTTGTGAGTGAATCTCCATTTCATGTGACCTACTAGACTGTCCTAGCTGGTGTGATGGCAACAAGTTCTTCAGCTTCTCCTCCCTGCTTGCCTTTCCATGCCGGGGCAGCTGAATGCTGTCCAGCACCCATCAGAGGTCTCACATATTAAAATCCTACAATCAAAGGCACAAGAACTATTATACACTACACTCTCCACATCTGGAGCAACATGTGGCTCAAGAGGCACAGACCAGGAAGTGCACGCTTATGATATCGCACACCCCAAGCAGAGCTCACCCAGCAGCACAGAGCTGCCAGAGAAACAGCTCAAGAAAAGCAAACAGCATTTCATTGACCTCACACAACCTCATTTTATAAACACCATGAAAATTCCTTCCACACTGAGCCGTTGAAAGCAAGACTTAGGTCGACTGATAAAGCTTTCTCGTGTGATTTCAATTACGTTTTTAGAAGACAAAGTGAAGTTTGCTGAACCTGTAGGAAAATTAACACAGGGAAGTTGAGCAGAAAGTCACTCCATGTTTGCTGAGTGACGTGAGCAGGGTCTGGGCCTCTTGATGGGACTCCCCAGGTGAGAACAGGGTGATCGTGGGTCTGAGCTGCAACCACAGCTGTTCTTCTACCGTATGGATGGATGGAAAGATTGCCTGTCACTCATCTCACCTCATCTGCAAAGGCAGGAAAATCATGAAAAGATTTGGGACCTTTGAACATGCTAGCCCAGTTATACAGCTTTTCAAGAACCACCTTATTAGCAAACAGGGTGACAGGCTGAAGGTGGCTCAGTATTTCAAACCCACACTCACATATCGTATGCGTGATGTTCAAACACATTTTGTCAGGAACACTGTATTCCAATTACCTACTGCCCATCTGGCAGCTCCAACACAGGAAGGAATCCTCCACTGTCTACGTGTGAAAACACTACCAACATGCTGGGATTTTGCTTCTGCAGATAAAGTATTAGATGCATCAGGAAGAGGAGGGAGAGGACACAGGAGGGAAGAATGAGAAAATGAACAATGAGATGGCAGGCTTTAAACCCAGCCATTCAGATAACTGCACTAAATGCAAATGACCTAAGCATTCCAGTTAAAATGGCAAACAGACAAACCTGAGCCTAACACTGTACTTCATCAGGAAAGAATGAATGTTCTCATTGGAATTCGCCTATTTTAAATTGTTTGTCATGAAACCAGGCACAGTGGCATGAACTCTAGTCCCAGCCACTCCGGAGGGTGAGGCAGGAAGATCCCTTGAGCCTGGGAACTCAAGACCAGCCTGGGCAATGTAGTGTACCACTGTCTCAGAAATGCTTGTTCTTCTGAAGTGTCTGTGGTGCCAGGAATGGTGGCACATGCCAGTAGTCCCAGCAGCTGTGGAGGCTGAGGCAGGAGGACCCCAAGTTCAAAGCCTCCTCAGCCACTTAGCAAAGCCCTAAGCAACTTAGTGAGAGCCTGTCTCAAAAAAAAGAAAAAAAAGGGGGGGGGGGCTGCAGATGTTGCTCAGTGGTTAAGCACCCCTGGGTCCCATCCCTGCTACCAAAGAGTAAAGTGTTTGTGGGGGAAGAAACATCTACAGAACACATAAAATACGAAAGGCTAGAATATACAGAGTTTATACAAAAGACTAAGTACAGAGGAAGGGAAGAAAGGTGCAAATGTGTTTTATAAAAGAAAAATAAATCAAATATGTAAAGATACACAATCTCATCAGTGCCCAGGAATACAAATTAAAGCCCTGAGAAACTCTTTATGCTTACACAATACCAAGGGTAAATTATCAAGGATATTAAATAATAGCAACATTTATTCACTATTCATGAATGTTTGTTCCAAGCACTTTGGAAAACAAGCCAGTATTACGTAAAAGAGTTGAATATATGTGCTCTGTAGCCCAGGCCTTCCACCGGGAATACACCCCAGGGAAGCACTCGCTGGGTCCCAGGATCGCAGCAGCCGCCTTTGAAATGGTTAAAACTGCGAACAGCCTGACTTAGTTTCCCTCTGCTCAGAAGCAGATCCTAAGACAAAAATGAACGGGAACCCTGGAAGGGGCATGGAAGGCGGCCACTCAAGGGTTCACTGTCAGACCAACCCAGAGTGGCAGGTGAGGGTCACCACATGGGAAGCCATGGGGACTGCAGGGTCTTGGGGAGCCAGGCAGGCACACCCCAGCTCCCAGAGCCACGAGCCAGAGCTGCTCCCAAGGGCACATATGGCTTGTGCAATGCGTGCTGGCAGCTCAGCCTTCTGCAGAGGGATGAGAAGGGCCCCCAGGCACCGGTGCAGAGGGCAGCATCTGGAAGCTGGAGGGACACCGAGAAGGAGCCAAGAGGCCTGGGTGCGGCCCTGCAGAACTCGCTCTAGGACTGAAACCCGAAGCTGCATGAGTGGGAAGCAGGTGCCCCGAGGCACCTTCCTACAAAGGAGCACTACAGGGCATGACAGTGAGGCACTGAAGCCGCACACCTCACAAAGCAGGTGACGTCCATCCAGAAAGCCAGCAGGAGAAACAGGGCAAGCCCAGTTAAGTTTTTAAACATACACAGTCCAGCAGCTGTGAGTTAGGGACACACCGAGGAGATGAAGAAGGAAGGCAAGAAAACGGAAGAGGCAGAAGCTAGGGTATGGAGCTACGTGAAGCACGCGCACTGACTGTGTCTATACTAATCAAAACAATTTTTTATTTCCAAAGAAATTCTAACAGGAAAAGTTGCATGGTCAAGGGCAAAGTAAGGAGGCAAGACGGGAAGATAAAACAACTGGAGGACAGAAGATGCCCTCAGAAATGCAATTTTCATGTATATAATATTTCCAGAAAGCAAAGGACTGAAATAAAGATATAAAAATAGTCACATTCTGATGGCTGAGTGGAAGAATGACGGATTTTCTGTTCTGTACTTTCTACAAAAAACACACATTTGCTTTGTATTAATAAAACCATTTAAAGTTAAACATGTCCCCAGAAGCCCCCCCTTACTTGCCAATCCTAGTTCTACCATCTTATATCCACAGCCAATCTAGAAAAAGAGGGAAATCAAAGTTCGCGGATTCCCTATCGTGGCTATTAACTGATACTGAGATCCCAGGTTTGCTAATTCAGCTGCACATTTACATTTGCCCACAGGCGTCAATGCCAAAAAAAAAAAAAAAAAGTAGGCCAATTCTAAAATAAATCATCTGGTGGGCAATTAAACACCTGATGAAAGTTGAAGGGAAGAGAGAAGCAGAGCACCATAGGTTAAATTCTGTTCTAACAAATTTCCAGTGATTGCTTCTACCCTCCCATGAAGGGAGCTGAGCTGGATTTAGGTTATATCGAACATCACTGGAAACAACCCCAGTATTCAAACCATATGAAGCGATTTGATATGCTTACAGTATTCACAATAACAATTTCTTATTTTAGAAGATAAATAATAACTGAAAAGGGAAACAAACTGCATGATCTAGGGGAACTGAAGCTCCCAAATGCTTGAAATAACCAACTTGTATATTCATCAAAGGTCGTGTGTATTTTGTCAAACCATTAAGAACTGAAATCATTTCTGCTGCTCTCAGAAGTTATAAGCACCACACTGCTGCTTCCACTATTTGAATGCAAATTTAAAATCAATACCAACCACCCTATCAATGGTAGGACAGAATAAATGCTTCTCAAGTGTTGCAAAAGCTTACACTCACTACTAGAAGCGGGTGAATCTGTGATACCCTAAAATGTATTTGTGCATTCTATTAGCAGAATCGTGTTTTGATGATGCACTGGTTAGTGCATCCTCCTTCAGAACTCCAAAATCATTAAGGCTTATGCATTCATAATCTAAGAGGCCTATGTGAATAGGCTTGAGGGCCCCAGGAGCACTTAAAAGCTAGTTGGGGGGAAAAAGAAGTGCCTGCCCGAATAGCTTTTGCAAAGCAACGGAGCGTGAACCTCCTTTGTGAGCCCAGGGAGCTTGGACTGAAGAGGACAGCCGTAAACTCCTGCTTACCCAGACTGCAGTATCTGCCTCTGGGTTTCCAGCCTTGACCCCTGACAACTCATTGCTTTTGCCCTGTTCTTTTAGGGTGACTGTGTAGAACAAAGGTTTTGCAGGAATGTCACATGCCCTACAACATCTATTTCAATCCAAAATTCTCTTAACAACCAGGCTTGGGGACAGCAGGCTTTGCACCAGAGTATCTGAGAGCCCAGAGAAAAGAGAGGCAGGCCTCAAAATGGAGGCCTGAAAGGGCGCACTTGGTGACTCCGTTAATTTACAGCAGCAGCTTACTGTTGCTCTCGATCTTACAAATCTTAATTCAGAAAAACCCTGCAACCCACAAAGGCTGAAAGATGAAAACTTGGCGTCAATCACACACATAACCAGTGTATTTCTTCTATTGAATTTTACTAAACCTCTGTGTACATATTGCTTTCTGTTTTAATAAAAGAAAAACCTCTTCTAGTTTTCCAGTAGGAAAAGCCACCCTCAAAGGAGCTTTCTAGTACCATGAGGTAGACTTGTCACCCAGGCAATTTCAAAAGGCCTTTCAAACCACCCTCCGATAACTAATCTGTTATCTGGCAACTCTTATGAGAAGTCTTTAAAGCATCCATAAACAATCATTATCTTTAAACAGAATCCTAAAATCTAAAGTCCCCGGATAACATGGAGTTTTCACTTTCACCTCCCTCAGACTCTGCCTCAGGACTCCCTCCCAACCTTTCTAATTTAAAAAACATTTATTTAAAGCAAAAGTTAGTAACAGAGGAGGCTTTACAACAGATTCTGTACACACTCACCTTGCAAACATGGGCTTAAAATAAAACCCCTCTCTGAATTTAGAAAAGAGGCAAAGAGACAATACAAGGATGTGAACACAAATGAGGAAAAATCTTCACATCACCATTTACTTTTCCATTTTAATTAAACTTGAATTCCAAATGATGCTGAGCTTATTAACTAGATAATTCTTCATAAGACACTACTGAGCAGGTTCCATAAGAATTTTATAGTTTGTCAATATCAAATGGTAAAGAGTAATCTAAGAATTTAGTGAGTCAATAAAATTAAAGGCGATCATGAGACACCCACACAGTCACCTAGAACTCCCTGGAGGACTAAGGGGAAGCTTCCAGTTCTTTCCAACATGGCCAGTTAAAGCAAGAGCCCCAGCCTGGACTTCTCCCCATGCACCCCAGCTTCCTCTGCCTCTTCTCCTACCGACAGTCAGCTAGCTGCCTATGCTCAGAGGCGCAGTGTGGCTGTATGTTTGGGAAGCTGAAATTGGAATTTCTGCAGCTGAAGAATGTCTACAGGTCACATTCATCCTTACACATTTCAGATAATCAAACTAAATTTTACACCAGCAAATTCTATGACTTCCTAGGGTGCTCTGTCTCCCCTGAATAAGCTCTATTTACTACAGTTCCATTTTAATCCAATCTCTGCTTCCAGACTCAGACTCTCCCAAGCCACAGTGCAGACTCCAGACTCCCAATGTCCTGAAATAAACGTCCTATTTAGGTTAAGTGCAAATGAGGGAATGTTCGTGTGCACGTGTGCACACAGGAAATTTAAAAAGGTTGTAAAGATGCTGAGGAAGCAGCAGAGGGTATTGGAGGGGAAATTCCTTCAAACTCAACACAAGCTATTTGGAAATTCAGGACAGTGGAATCTGGTCTGAAGTATCACTTAAGCAATAAAGCGTCTGAAAACACATACGTTGGAATTCTCCACATTCCTGAATCAGACACAGCCTTGAATGGCAGAAATCGAAGTCTGAGAATTATAGCTCAGTTTTCAGGATGGCAATGCTGGGGCATGCTTTAGCTTTTCTAGCAATGTGTTATTTTAATTCCATATTTACCAAAAAAAAAAAAAAATGGGGGGGTTTCAACAGGAAGCATACAAGTTAAGAATCACTTAAAATTTGTCACTTAAAATTTGGAAACATTAGACAGAAGCGTTTGTCAAAAGAAAAATGGCCTCCCATGGCCATGGCTCCTCTGAAATGACCGTGAGGTTGAGCTCTCCCCTGCCACAGAGGAAGGCGGCACTGAGGACTGGACCCTCAGTCACCAAGTATGTAATTTCCACTGTGTGGGCTTCAAAGCAAGTGCCACCACCACCGACCCCAGCACCTTCTACACTGCGCTGCCCTCCCGCACAAACTCAGTTGTCACATCTATTGTTTTGTCCCAAGATAACAATACCTCTGGTAGAGCCACCCAGGCCATGGTGGGAAAGCCAAATGCAGAGGGCACTGCGGGCTGAGTAAGCCCATTGTCTGCCTTTAAATAAGGGGGCCGTAGGCCCAGAACCAGGGAAAACCTAGGTCAGAACGAAGCCTTGAAATGCAGAGACGAATCAAAAGTAGCTGAAAACCCACTCAAATGCTTTAACCTGCAATTTCTTGGCATTGTTTTGGGTGTTTCCACTGCAAAATAAAAATGTGGGGCTGATTGAAATTTATGAGGGGAGCACATATATGAGTACTTTCCCTCCCGGTTCCTCCTGAGTTTTTAAAACGCCTTTGGGGGAGGGAGCAGAGCATCCTCCACGTTTGACAAACATGCAGAGTGAGCTGGAGACCTGCCAAGCTATTGAGCATCCTATTTTATGCTCTGGCCAAAGATGCAAATCAAATGAGAAGAATAATATTAGTTTATACTTATACGTCCGTACAGTTTATCAAGCAGTTTACCATAAATTGCCTTAATTAGTCCTTAGGACAACCCTCCGTGGTACGTGTGATTGGTCCTCAATTCAATGAGAGCACTAGAGCCCAGGGCCCGCTGGCCGACCCTCTCTGGACACCTTGATGGAGCTGGGTGGATCTCAGTGAGGCATCTTCCTCTCCCAGCACAGAACTTAGAAAACAGTTCTGCAGCCTGCCTTGCACTGGGCAACTTGGGCACCACCGACGAGGCTCAGCCTTGCACAACCTCAGATCTGCACGCGGGCAGTTTGCGGAAGGAAACAAGTACGGATCTGACTTTCCTGGAAGGATGCAGCTTAACTGTCCAGTTTGGGGGCCTAATGATGGCCACAGACTGCGTTCCCAGAGCAGAAGTAGCACCAGTCTCAAGAAAGAGGATTTCCTGGCAGCAGCGCAGACCACAGCTCAGTCCCACGCAGGGCACCGCAGGAGGAAGCAACTTCCTCTTTAGGCCAGGTCCCTGCCATGGCCGAAGTTCCCACAGGGACCTGTGAACTTCTCAATGGTGACTCAACAGACTCCATGTTGGTTCAGTCTGTTTCTGCTGCTTGCAACTGGGAACCATGACTCCAACCTTTACTGCATGACATTCATCCTCTTTGGGGATAGTCCTAAAGATGATAAGATGCAACCAAGCAAAAGGGGCACGGTATTCCAGGCAAGGGCCCGGCCATGCAGAGACCCAACAGAATTAGCCTGGTGAGAGGCACGGATGGAAAAGAGCTGATAAAACGAGCTGAACCAGAGGGCAGAGGCCCGCGCAAAAGGCCTGGCTAGATACGCTGCACCACTGGTCCTGTGTGGCGTGAAGAGAGATTGCCTTAGGAAGCCAAAGTACAAGGAGACATACGCAACCCGCACTTGAAGTGTTACCTAAGAAGTTTCAGAAAAAGAGGAACATTGCATGACAGGTGCAAACACGTAACGACAGCGATGACCCTCCCAGCCGGTCTCGTCTCTCCCACACTGGGCCCTTCGACTCTCCAGGTAGCATTCCAGCCGAAACGGCCTATTGGTGAAAACGGCAGATTTGTGCCGAGGAAGCCTGCATCCACGCCCTCAGCCTCCCCTTACTCCATCCATAACCTCAGGGAACACAGAGGAATCGGCTGCCTGCCATCCCACCTGGAACGACTGTCCGCTCGAAGCACAGCAGACGAGGATAGCTGGCAGCTGACTGAACCCATGTGTGACACACAGTCACCAGGTAAGAGCACAGAGGATGTGAATGTCCGATGTCACATGACACCATCCTGCACACCACGCTCGGGGCTCACCTGGACTGCTCATGTGCTAAGCACCCAACAGCAGAGAGTGAGGCTGGGGAGGACGTCATGGGCAGAGCGGTAAGCTCTTAAGGATGACTTAAGACAGGCCAGGCCACCACATGACTAGAGAGGATGTCTGCTGTCTTCACCTGCATCTGGTGAAATAATTCCTGAATTTGAATATTGAGGATAACTGAATACATTACAAAATGAATTCCTACAAACCAGTTTGGCCAACTATGGGACCGCATCTGTGATAAACACATTTGAAAGTTTTCCTGCCGTTTGGAGCATATTTGACCATAAAACAGTTTGGGGGCGATAGATTTAAAATATCAAAAAGAAATTGCTTCTCCGTCCTTCACATCTTGAGATGGCTACCCTGCCATGCCCAAGGGCATCAAATGAGACTCACAGAGGGCTCAGAGGGAAACTGCAGAGATTTGCCTAAGCCAGCCCGGCTCCATCCACCTGGAAATCCACCACCTTCAGCAAGGAGTGGTCATGACATACATGACATTCCACAGCCCACCCGAGGGCAACCCAGGCTTACAAGCACTCCCACCAGCCCAACTAGACAGGCAGGAGTAGAGAGAGCCAGTCTGCACACTCAGCCCTGCCTGGGAGGTGGGACCAGAGGAGACCACTAAGAAATGACAGGGCAGTCAGGCTCACAGGCAGGAAAGAGGAGCAATTCCAAAACCGCTCCATCCACTAAACAACTGCCCACTATCCCAGAATATCCAGAACTGGACGTGATCGGGCCCAGATCTTCCTTTCCACTCTAACTAAGATTAAATGAATTCTGAGTATAAAATATTCAAGGGCAATTAAGGCTAAGGAGAGAAGCAGGAAGTCCCACAGAGGAGAAGTAAGCAGAGGAAATCCCTGGGGGTCCCGTAATCCAGGGACCAGGGCTCCAGGAAGAGCACCAAGGCTGTAGCACCAGAAGCCACTGGAAACAGCCTCCCTGAAGATCCTCCCTGGTGTGTGGCCTTTGGTGACAAAGGTAAGGACTGCAGGAACTAAGCCGAACTGAGAACAGGGTGACCTTAAGGCTTGTCAGCAGGCTGCCGCTGGCCATGTCTTTGCCATGCTTCTACAAGGGACAGACCCCGTGGAACAGTCCTGACTCACAGAGCAGCCACCAAGGACGCCCCTTGTGTTTTTCCTTACTTACAGGAAGCCTGTCAATCACCGCTTTGTGATCTTTTGATCTGGTGTCTTCCCCGTTTACTCTGACCTTCACTGCTCCCCTAACACGGTATTTCTGTGAATGTGTGTCCATGAAGCTCCTCTTATATGTAATACGGGTGCAATCTAAAACTGAATCTCACTCTAGCGATCTAGCATTAGGTAATCCCAGCATTGAGCACCAGCTCTGCAGACACCAAACTGCTATCTTATTATTACTTCTGTATCTAAATTTCCACAATCATTTTCAAACTTGAGTCTCCTTAATTCTCCAGGATTTTTGTCCCAAGTCATTATTGCTTCTTATCAACATAGTTTGGGTCCATAAGAGATTCATTCATACACAGATTCCCTTATCTGTCCATCAACATCATCTATAAACCACTTATTTCCAAAAATAACTTCAGTTAAAATTTATTTGATTCATTGGTTTAGGTGGTAGAGACCAGACATAATGTTCAGAATCTGCTGCAGTTTGCACAGAAACAATTTTACATCCATACAATTGCTTCCTGCCAGTCCAGGACTGGAGTACAGCCTTGGGAATTTAAATGACCAATTTACCCAGGGAAAGAAAGCTTATTTTTAGTAAGTGTGTGTGTGTGTGTGGCGGGGGCGGGGGGAATGTTGATTTAATTTATTTTACTGCCTGTGAATCTCCTTTGGAAAAGAGAAGTAGAGTTTGATTAATTAGATTAGCAAATGCAGTCGGTTGTTTATTCAGTTGGGTGAATCAATGCCTCCCTGAATTGAGTTCAGCCTCACTGTACACTTTCAAACTTACCCAGGTGAGATGGTGAGAGCCAAAAGCTCTTCTACCCCACAGCTCCTGCAAATCGCTTTTCATGTGTTGATTTGATCTTTTGTGATTGTGGGCAGGCACCTCCTCGGCCCCTCCCTGTCCCACCTGAGCACCTGGTTAACTCACCTACAGAGGACAGGAAATTGACCACACTGCTCTGTTACCATTGTTTATGCTTCCTGGTTTTTAGCAGCTTTCCTTTCCTACTGACTTTCATTGCAAAATTTCTTTTTTCCTCATATAAAAATCTAAAAAGAAATAAGGAGTATCCTCTGTTCTTAATGACAGCGTATGATAAGATTATTAGGTAAGAATTCTTGGAGCTATTGCTCTATTTTTAGAAATACTGTGGTTAAATTTCTCAAATTGTTGCTAGTTTTTCTTTCTTCCTTCTTTTAATGACCCGTCTTTCTAAGGAAGTTCCTTTCATCTGACTTGCTACACAGAATCACTCCTGATTCATTTGTTACTGAGATTTACCAGATTACAGCTGTTCAAACAAAGTCCTTGCCTAGGAAAGCCTGGGAAAACCGGGAATGATAATCAAATTAAAATTCCTCTACATTCTTTTAACGGAGTGCAGACGATTTTGTTATTTTATATTTAAAACATTAAAATTAAAAGGACTGAGGCCTGAAACACCATGGACTACATTTTTTTCCATTAATGATCCAGATGACATGATCAGAATGAGAAAAATTTAGGAATTCAGCCATAAATCAAGTGTACTCTTCTAAAAGAGATTTTGTTCTCGATTTTTAAAATCTGGAGACCTAAGAGAATGGGGGCTTGAGATCCTAGCAGTTGGGGACCACTGGAGATTACTTGGCTCTAAAGGGCAGGCATAAAATCTAAGTGCTGGTGGCCTGGACCTAAGTGTCTCAGGTGTCATCTGGTGGCTGTCCGACCACACTGATCAGCTCACGGTGGAACCTGAGGTGCTTCTGTCAAAGGCTGAAAGCCACCTGCTCCAAGAAAGCCCAACATCTCCCTCCTTCTCTGAAAATGAGAAGATTACAGATCAAGGTCTCCTTGGAGCTAATGAGCCACAGGCAACTGGCCTTGAAAGCTGGAAAAGAGGGAATCAAAACTGGAGCGAGTTCACCTTGTGAACTGATTCCTCCTCCCTCTCCAGTGCCCCTGTGCGCCCACTGGGCCAGCGGGGAACTTAAAGGTGTCTTAGATCAAACGGTGTCTGAGTCCATAGGTAAGCACCACATCTTCCAGCCCAAGGATCAGAACCCACTTCTCACTATTCCCCAGGCCCCAGCTCCAGTCAGTCCCGGAGGCTCTCCACCCCAGCCACTTTGTCACCTTCCTGCAGCCAGTCCCCCGGGGGCTACTGCTAACTCCCATACAGGGAGGACAGAAACCTCCAAACCAGTCTGCCTGCCTCGTTCTTCCCATGATCCTTCTAGGAAGCATCAGGATTTATATAGATGCAGAGAGTCAGGACTAAACACAGGAATGCTTTAGCACTCAGTCACATCCCCAGCCCTTTTCATTTTTAAGGCAGGGTCTCACTAAGTTGCCAAAGCAGGCCTCGAACTTGTGATCCTCCTGCCTCAGCCTCCCTAGTCACTGGGCTCACACTTGTGTACCAGCATCCCCAGGCATGAGGACCAACTCTGAACACCTGAATGGAGTTAAAGCAGGATCAGGATCTATAGAACATTCTAGCAAGCTTCCCTGCTTCTGCCTCAAGCCCCACGCCACACCCAGGTTAGTTGCTTCTAACCCCCAACACACACACCCTGTGACACTGGTGGCATCCTCCCTGGGCCAGCCCCCTCCCCTCCTCTTTGGACTCACCCTAACTGCTCATCGAGTCTCCACTGAGATGCCCCTTTCTCCCAGTTCTCCTCTAAGATGGGGTGAGATAACCCCACCCCACCCCCACACTCCCATGGCGCCCGGTATGCACCCAGTCCAAGCATTTGTCAGGCTACACTCCAAAGCTGTTATTCATTTCCTGTATTTCCCTAGAACAGAGTCTTCTCCATGAAGGCAGGGCTGGATCTCTAAGTGTCCACATGACAGTCCTCATGCTGGTGTCTGGCCCCTCATTGCTCTTCATAATAAATATCCATTGCATTATTTCAAAAATCTTATCAGAGTTTCACTTAAACAGTCCCTAAAGTCTCCACACAACTGTATTTTTGTTGTTGTTATTGGGTTTTTTTGTTTGGTTTTGGTTTTGGTTTTGGTTTGGTTTGGATTTAAAAAAAAAAAAAATGAGTTGGGAAAAGGGTCACTTAAAAAAAAAAAAGGTTCCAAAAAATTCAACCTGTAAGACTAACACACAGCAGGTGCTCAATAAATGTTTATTATTGCACAAAGGAATAATCAGGGTGGCTAGGCCACTAAGTACATTTAAGTACTTCAATCCACTTGCTGGATACCAACTAGGATGGAAATCCAGTCCCGCAGGTCAGGCTAGCACCGAGTCCGACAAGGCCTCCCCCACCGAGTGCACGGAGGCCTAGACTCCGCTTTGGGGTGTTTCCGCTGCTGCTCTGTTATTCATACCGCTGGCCACTGCTCCAGACGTCAACCCTCCAGAGCCAGTTCAGAAAGGACGACTCTGACTGCACCATTAGTTCTCCAGACTCTCGAGCCAGACGCTGAGTGAGAGAAACCAAGTTCACCCCATTTCTCTCAAATCAAGCCCACGAGATCTTGCCACGGTGTACAGTGGCGAGTCACCCCTGCCCTACACTGAATTTTGCATGTTTAAGCTTCCTGCATAATCTGAAGAATAAGAGTGATGAAATTGTTCCTCTGGCCAATCACAGTCTCTGTTTGCCACTTAGCCCAGGCTCCTGCCTCAGCAAGACCTGAGATCTGGGTTTAGATATTTACTAAAAAACAAGCCAGTCCTCAGAACTTGCTTTCAACCGTCCGAGTGCACCCAAAGCCCACAAGACAGAATCCACCAACCCCGTCCCCACAGCTCTCCACCCTCACCTCCGCCTGCTCCCTGGCCCTGGTGCTCTGTGCTGGCATCCGGGCCTCCTGCTCAGAAAGCTCCCAGCCTCCCTCTCTGCTTCGCACAGGCTCCTCCCTCTGCTTGGAATGCCACCACTCCGGTCTCACTCCTCACCCTGCCTGGTGCCCAGCACCCTCTGCCTGAACCTCGGGGGCCTCTCCTTCACCCCCAAGCAGAATCCATTAATGGCTCCCTTGACTCTCTTTTTATTTTTTATTTTTTAAACATGACTCAGGCCCCTTAACACATCAGAGGTCACAATTACTGCTCTTGTATCCACCTCCTCACCAGGCTGAGAGCTCCTCACAAGCGCATATCATATCCACAGTTCCTCAGCGGTAAAACCATACCCACAACATGGTAATCAGTGAATGGTTATTTAATTAATAGATCTGCTTCACCTGCACCCAATTAAGGTCAACATTGAAATGATCAGAATGTGACTATAACTCTGCCCATCTTTATTTTATTTTATTTTTTATTTTTTTTTATTTTTTTTTTTTGTGGTGCTGGGGATTGAACCCAGGGCCTTGTGCTTACAAGACAGGCACTCTACCAACTGAGCTACATCCCCAGCCCACATCTTTATTTTATGTAGCATTAAAAATCAAAACAGAAAACCAAATACACAAGTACTATAATTAGCTTGCTATCTAGTCTGAGAGTAAGTTACAAAACTATTCATAATGATAAGCAAATGACTCAGACTCTGCAACATAACCTCGAGCTCTTGCTCCAACTTGATCAGGAGTTGGGATAATCCAAAAGAGGCAAAGAGAGAGTTTAAGTAGCACTGGCTATCTGGCCTTGGGAACATTTGCTCAGCAACTATTCGCTGAATAGCAGTAAGACACATGGCTGGCCTTGTCTCAGTCTGTTTTCTGTGGCTGTAACTGAATACCACAGGCTGGGTGATTCATGAGGAGCAGAGGTTTATTTAGCTTGTGGTTCTAGAAGCAGGAGTTCAGGGACATGGTGCTGGCCTGTGCTGGGCACCAGAGCAAGGTGAGGGGCATCACATGGCAAGACAGAGCCAGAGAATTAGTCCTATTTCTTCTTTCAATGAAGCCACTAATGCCCTCTTGTCTTACAGTCTTAATTATCCCCCATGCCATTAACACATGAATTTGGAATTAAGCTCCCAGCACATAACTTTGGGGGCCATATTTAAACCATAGCAAGTAGGTATGTGGACTTGGTAAATGGACTACCAAGTCATGTTGGAAAAGATCCCCAACTTCAGTGTAGAAAGGATGAAGTCAACCAAATGCCATTACTCGTGAGTGGCAGAAACACATGGTTGAGACTTAAGAGGCTGAAGGCAGAGTCCTGAGGTCTTTCTCCACACATTGCTGGCATGATGGCACATGCCATCCAAGAGCATTTACTCCTGCACGGGGCGGCCTGCCTGCAGCTCAGGTGGAGACCAGGGCAGTGGAGAGCGGAGGTACCTCTGGCTAGAGTGCAGGAGAAACACAGGGCTCGGGACTCCTCGGGCTTCCTCTCTGGCAGGGAGGCTCATTGCCCAGACGCCGTGGTCCACCCAATAACTTCCAGTTGCAACTGGGGCCCAAAGCTCACCTCCTTGCAGGAGCCACTGAGGAGGACTAGCCTCCTGCACCCGAGGCCGTTGTTTACTCACACAGAGGAGTTCCCTGAACACACATCACCACGACACAGTTGCTGCCTTCCAGGACCCTGCTCTCTCATCCTCAAGGTCTAACATAGATGTAAATATCTGCCTTTATTTATTTGTCTTCATTGCATTCAATGTAATGTAAATCCTCAGGTTTTATGTATGCTTCAAATTAAAAAAATAAAAAATAAAATAAAAACACAGAGCCAAACATGACAGCCAATTGCTATGCTTAAAACCTTTTTTTGGGGGGAGGGGCGGTGCTGGGGATTGAGCCCAGGACATTGTGCTTGCCTGGCAAGGACTCTACTAATTGAGCTATATCCCCAGCCCTTAAAACATTTCTTTAGCCCCATTTTTTAAACCAATCCAACATCCCCATGATGCATTCTCTCAAACTCCTTGTGTCTCCCTCCCCCACGCCAGCTACGGCCCCTGCAGCTTACACAATGCCTCTTTTCCCTTGCACAGAAGTCAACACACCTCCTATTAAGTCACAGGACTTCAAATGTCCACCTCTCTTGATGGCCAATGCCCCAAACCACATTAATCCAAAATGATCATTGATATTTCAAACAAAGGATGTATAATGAGAAGTTTAAGGACGAACCATAATGTGGAATTACAGGGGAAAATCTTGTGTGTATGTAATGGTGCAGATTTTTTTTCTTTTCCTTGAGGCAAGATTCTATGACTTTCAAGAAATCCTCGAAAGAGGCCCCCTCACCCCTCTCAGACCTCGAAATGAAATCTTCTGTTAGTTCCAGGGAGGGAAACACCTTCACATATAAATGCAACACAATTTCCATTTGTCCACTCAAACGTGGCAAGATGTCTTACCATGCCTTTTAGCTTAAAATATGATCGCAAGACCCACATTACACACCAGGCCCGTCAGAACACAAAGAGCCTATGAGAAGCCACAGCAAGGAAAGAAAACAGAAAAGGCCTCCAAATAATTTATGCCTGAAAAGCTTGATCATGGAGGGAAAAAAAAGTGGGTCGCGGACTTGACATTCAGCAATCAGCAGCCACATTTTATTCCTGTTGACCTATAAATCACCTCCAGCCCCCAGTTTCATCACCATCCTACAGAAGGTTACTGAAAACCTCAGCGTTTCCCCAGCGCTGCCGTAGCTGCAGAACACCAGGAGGGTCCCTGCAGACCAGCTGGGAGCACCGGCCCTGGGAGACCACGGGAGGAACAGAGCCCACTCCATTCCAGGAGCAACGACCACACGAGAGCCTGACAGTGAAGGGGATTCTGCAGAAAGAAGCATCTGGACTCCTTGGGTGGCAGCAGGTTTGCTTGGATGAACTGGATACATAAGACTAAATGGGGTCTTCACCAATGTCACTTCTGGGGCTTGGGAACTGTCATAACAGGGAGGTGCACATGGAGAGCCCTCGTGCAACGTGTCCTGCGTTTTACCTGATGCCACCCCAGGTGATGTGTCTGCTTTCACCATCAGGCATGTGACACCCTTCTCTGCAGGTGGAGACGGGCGGAGGCGCGCCTCGGGTCAGGCTCTGCCGCTGCAGTGTCCTCGCTGTCTTCCCGGGGACCCAGCAACCTTCACCTCGTCACACTCCGCATTTCCTCCATGGCTCCACGTGGGAGTCTCCACGTGGGCGGCTTCAAACGTGTCCAAGGCTTCTTCCGTGATTCACATGCTGACAAACTCTTTCTCACCAACTGCCCAGGGTCGCTCAGAGGCGCCTGATTTGCAAACGCCTCCTGCTTCCCACCCAGGATCTGGTCCTCCTCGGCTCCCTGGCTTTGGCCCTGCCAGTGTTGGCATGTTGGTGAGGGGGACTCAATGCTTCCCCGTCATCTGAGACCGCCTCCAGCAGCCACGTGCTTGAGCTGCTCCCACATCAGTCCCCTTGGCCACGGTCATCCCTATCAGGAATAACCCTGGAAAAGTGGAGGACTCCTTTTTGGAAATGCTGAGCACTCCTCTCACAGATAGGATATGAGCCTAGAACCACTGAACTCCCACATGGTGGCTGGGCAAGGCTCCTCTCCTCCCAAGCCTCTCTTCCCATGTCTGTAAAGTGGGGAGAGCTCCACCTTCCTCGCCAGGCCTAAGCTTCAAATGTGCGCTGCCCAGGGAGGCTCAGCAGAGATGGCAGATGCCCACAGCCCGGCTCTGAAGAGTCAGGTCTTCGCTTATTCTGAGCACAGTCTTCCTGACTATGGAGAAGGGTGCGTATCAGCACAAAACTGTTGGGCTAAAGGATTATTTTATATTTAAGAGCAAGGAAGTGTTCCTGTGTAACGGACCCAGGGTCCACTGGGACAAGCCTCCGGTCTGCAGGAACACTGATTTCTGGTTGCTTCCCTTGTCCCCCATTTTGTCTTCTCCTCCCCTTCTCTCCATAAATGAAAACAGCACATGGGAGAAAAGTGTCAAGGCCGTCCCAAGACAACAAGATGATAAGGACTCCGGGTAAAGTCCCAGGGCAAGCTGGAGGCTGCGTCCATCCTCTTGAAAAAACTGATTAAAGGTTCCAGTTGTGGTGGCCGCATGCAAGACACACACGTGGTCTGAAATGACTGAATTCCATTGAGCTGCTCCTGCTAAAAACCCAAGCAGAGCTGGTGCTTCCAATGGAACACGTGGGCCTCCTTTGTGCCCGCGACCCCTCCAGGTATGTGAGGGCCGGAATCAAACACAGAAATAAAAACAAACGAAAGCCCACTCTCTGTCCAAGCTTGGTCTTGCCCAAAAAAAGAAAAGATGGTCGCATTAAAAATAAGTCTGTTGTGGGACGACCGGGGACTTATTTAGCCCATTCAGCAGGATTCTTCACAACGCTACAGCGCGAAAGATTCACTGTGTCACCGTCCAACACGACAATGAAGAAACTCAGCCGAGTGCAAAATCCCCGGGAGAAACGATCTGCAATTTAATTAGTGAATAATTGAAGCAATTTAAATACAATCCCAGGCATTTTTTAAAGTGATATTTGAATCGACATCTGCTGCTTCCACTCAGGGTTCACGAGAAGCACGATGATCCGCGATCCCACGAGGTGCCCACGGTGATGAGCAGGGCTGTTGTTAGGGCAAGACCCATAATTGACAAGGAAACCCCAGAAATTCTCCCTCCAGACACGTACCCCGTGCCCACAAAATAGATTAGACCGACAGACAGACCAAGTGCATGCTCGTCACACTCTCTTGAAACACAGAAGAATGGATACTGATTTAAGCTGAGCAGCACTGGGCCGGGGCCTGGCGCCTTGACTGCCTCTCTTCCATTACCACTTCAATTTCTTTATTTGTAAAATGGGAATATCAATGCCTACCTCACATAAGCTTTGCATATTAAATGAGAATATTCACAATGAAGAGGCTGAAATGTTGACGAAATGGAGTCTATAAAACCCTGGTCTCTCCTGCACCTTCTACCATGAGAAGTTCACTCTCCACCTTGGAGATGCATTTGTATCTATGAAATATTTGACCACCTGGAGCTTTACTTTTGTGAGAGGAAGAGAAATGGGGAGCCGCAGGGGGCGAGGGCAGCCCAGCCAGGCGAATGCCTTTTATATACTTGCTATGGTTACGACTGCGGGTTTTATGTTGTATTTTACAATAACCTCTTTCAATTATTAAGAAGCATTTTACTACACTAGGATCCCCAACAGCCAGAAGGAAATCCTCCTCCTCTGGCCTGGTCAGCAGAAGAGCCCAGGGAGGGGCTGGGACACGAGGCACATGTCAGAGCCCCAACACTCGGCAAAGGCACGCACACACCCTAGGACCTCGGCCAAACCTTCAGAAAGGGGTTTTCCCTGAACCTTTGTTAACAACACACACAACAGATTTCTGAATAAAGGTACCCACGCACTGGGCGCCAAACCCTCAAACTGCCCGCCAGGCATCGCACACTTAAAGGGGCAGAAATGACACATGTTCTGAATACAAACAAACACAAGTATTTGAAATAATTCAATAGTTTACATGTGAAAGTGTTTCAGAGACTCCTAGCCTACACTACAACAAGTGTATTAAAAATACAAAGAACCCCAAAAAGAAGAACCAGAACCCATGTTGCAACTCATGCTCTTCAAGGCAGTGGACACTCTGTTCCTGATGCACTTGGAGGTGTACCAGATGGATGTCCATGTGCACACAAGTCCAGGCATAGGCAAGACCATGGGCAGTAAAGGGGGATTTGGCTAAGCATCACTCTGGGTGAAAAGAACCCCAGGGCCCCCACTCTGCTGCCACCAGCTGGGTTACAACATGCAAATCACCCAATCTCTCAGGGCCCAGGTCAACTTGGCAGGTGACTGGACGGGACCCGTGACTCGGCAGGCCCTGCAGGTTTCGGCTCTTGACTTGGCTCCACCCCAGGCTTGTCTGGGAGATCCGATAACATGACATATTAACCCATTTCTGGGGCATGACCAAGTACAGCTAAGGAAGAAGAGAGTATGAAAAAACAATATCTTGCCAGGGGGCAGCAGTGAAGAATCTAGAAGACCAAGGCTGGGCATCAGGCGCTCAAACATAAACTCCACACGCACCTGCGATCAAGGCCCAGCACAGCCCGGATGCCCAAAGGTGAGGCCACCTGGGTTCCGCTTCTGCACAGTGTAGACACAGCCCTGGGCTAGCCACACCACCACGACGTATGGACACTGGGCAGCTACAGGAACTGAGGCCAGGACTGCCACTTGGTCCTGAAAACTCTGAACTGTCCCCTTTTTTGGAACATAGATGACAACTTACAAATCAAAGGCAATCAGGAGAGAGGGAAATTCAGTGCTCACCACAACACAACATTTCTCCACATCTTCTGGGGTTTACACTAAGGTATTAATAAGGCTACAAAATATTTTAATCCGGTTCAAAGTAGGACACCTCACCATGCTGAAAGGGCCTATCAAGTCCTTTATAATAAAACAACTGATAACTTAGAAGTTGACGTTAAACTCAACAGAGTGTTTCATCTTAAATTCCATTAGATCCTTCCAAGTTGTATGCTTAATTTATGTGAAATTCACACTCTGAAAGTTACCAGTTGTTTTGGTTTGGATCTAGAGGGTCCCTCAAAGGTTCACATGTTGAAGGCTTGGTCTCCAATGTAGCAAAGTCCAGAGGTGGGGCTTTGGGGAATGGATTGGATCATCAGGGATCTGACCTCATCAGTGGATTAATCCACTGATTGATCCACAGTTCAATAGAGTATTGAGAGATGGTGGAAAAAGGAAGTGGGACCTACTTGAAGGGAGCAGGCCCTTGGGGTGTGTCCTCACCTCAATACCTGAGTCCAGGCCTGGGTTGGACTGAGCATCCTGCACTGCTTAGAGGAGCGAGGAGTCTGACACACAGAAAGAGAAGCAGCCTTTAGTAGGTGCACTGCCAGGCACCACAAACTGGCATCTCTGCAAGGCAGATCAAGCTGCCTGGGACTTCAGGGAGGAAAGTGTCCAGGAGACCTGAGAGGGATCTGGGTAACCCAACATGGAGCCAGGGTGAACACCTGGGCTCCTACTCCAACAAGAGACAGTTGAGTCAGCTAGGGCAAGATAAGATGGGACGAAGAAAGGAAGCCCACCACCAGCCAGGCTCCGAGTCCTCACGAAAGCCTTTGCCATCTTGCAAAGGCTGCTGGGAGTTGGGAGTGTACGTGGTTTTGAGAACATGAACTAGCAGTGGTGGTGTACACCTGTGACCCCATGCATGACTCTGGAGGCTGAAGCAGGAGGATGGCAAGTTCAAAGCCAGTCTGTGAGATTTAGCAAGACCCCAACTCGAAGAAAATCACATAAAAAGACCTGGGGGTGTAGCTCAACGGCAGAGCACTTTAGTAACATGCCAGGGTCCTGGGTTCAATCCCCAGCACCACAGAAAACAACAAGAAAAGAATTTAGACTAGCTCTATCTTGGCTTTGGGGTTGTTTAAATCTCTTTGAGAGTATAATACATATTGCAACAAGGTGGCTCCCCCTTGGGAGATGAGTCTCCTATGGTAGAAACTAAATGCCCCTTTGTAGAGATTATTCCTTCATCCAGGAAGACTGACCAAATGCGCAGTTTAATTATTCAAAGACCTCTGAAGAGATGCCGACTGTAAGGAGGTCACACTGCGAAGACAGGCAGGACTGCCTCCCTGCAGACTGTCAACTCCGGGGCACTGCTTCATGCCCAGGAGGGGATCTGGACCACAGGGTACTGACAGCAAAGTCTCCCCAGATATAACTGCTACCAAGACGCCCTTCCAAGACAGGAAACAGGTGTGTGAAGAGAAGACACAAAGGCTCTTCTATCTGCTGACAGAGGAAGGACTGAAGTGAAGCTCTGCCTCGATGAGACCATGGACGCCCCACGAGATCAACCCAGACTTGAAACGATGACCTGGTGCTGGTCACCAGAGGTGGTTCTTCATTCTCTGGGGAAGACTGCAGATCTGCTCCCCGACACCATTTGTACCCCCACAAAGAATTACACACAGCTTCCAGGACTCCTGATAACATCCCTGAACTTTCGACATGGGTGCTCAGAGCTAAAACTCTGTGGACCCCTGCATTCTGTGGGTATCGGGTTGGAGCTTAAGTCAAGCCGACAGCACTCCAGGGAAACCAATGGCACGTCCTTGAAGAGAATATGTATTCTTCCCATGGGTCATCCTGAGAAGGAACAGGTCTCGAGGAAGGAGAAGGAAGGACAACTCCTGCTCTTCTGAGTCTCTGAGGCTCTCTGGCCAGCCGGGGCCATGCATTCCAGTAACGCCCTCTCTCCCAGCTGCTGCAAGTTATTCTCTATGAGGGAGGCCTCTGCTCTCCTCCACCTTCTACAAAGTCATGTTAAATGTGACAGCCTCGATTTGGAACTCTTTGAGGAGCCCTGGGGGAGTCTGTTGAAGCTCACACTGGAGTGATAAAAGGAAGAAGGGCCCCCTTTGAAGCCAGCACAGTCATGGTGGCCACGATCCCGTGACCACGCTCAGCAAAGGCACTGAGAGTCGAAGGAGGCCACGCGGATGGGCGGGAAATCGTCACACAGGCATAAAAGGTGGCGTTCCAGTATCCTTCCAGAGCAGGATGAAGGAGAACAGGCCTGATGGGAGCCCGCCATCTGCTCTTCCCACAGGAGAGATTCCAGTGGATTCCAGGTCCACCTGTGAATGTGATCCCACTGAGTCCATTTTCTGTTGCCATAGCAAAGCACCTGAGATGGGGTGATTTCTAAATAATAAGGTTGGTTTGGCTCAAGATTCTGGACACTGGCAAAGCCAGAAGCATGGAGCTGGCATCTGACGAGGGCCTCATGCTGCGGTGACATGCAGGGCCCCACCTGGCAGGACAGAGCTAACACACAGAGCACTCGCTCTCACAACAAGGCCACTCCAGCAACAGCCCACAGACAGGGAATCCACGCCTCTCCCCAAGCCCTATCTCGACACGCCCGCACTGGAGACCACGCATGGACGGGGGCACGTCCACACCACCAGACCACCTCCCCTCAGAAGAGGGGCCACTGGAATATACTAGCCAGGCTGGAGGAGAGTGGAGATGAAAGGCCACATGGAAAAGAAACAGAAGTAGAAATATGTGTTTAAAATTTTATAAATCAAGATTATCTAACGTAAATTCATGGTAGCATTTTTAGATCTTAATGACAGTGGTGGCTTTCTATACAGACTGCAATTCTCAAGAGTGAACCGATACAGAACAGGGGATCATGAACTGAAATCGACTCCCCTGCAGGTAGGAGTTTGTCAGGACGAACCCAGCCATGCTGTATAACCATTAAGCTCTATAAATAAAAAGAAAAAAGTAAACCAATGCTCCTGAAGAAATTAAAAAACACATAAAGTGGGGATTGGGGAGTGTCAGTACCAAGTGTGCAAGGCCCTGGGTTCAATCCCCAGGATGAAACAAAAAACAAAAGTGTGAAAAAGCACTATATAAAGTAATTTACACCAAGGAAAAGCTTCAGTGCCCATCTGGTTTTATTGGTCAATTAAATTAAGTTTCAAGGACCAGTAATTTTCATGCTAAACTGCTTCAGAATATGTTTTTTTTTAAAGAAAATCTCAAGATGCAAAAACACCACATAATTTCTACCCCTACCTATAAAATCGTGCACTATGGGACCTCACTTCCCATGGAGTTTGGGGATGAGGGGAATAAAGCCCGGAAAGGGAAAGGTCTGACCACGTGCACACACCCAGAGCACAACCAAGTCAGAATGTGCCTGGTAACCCCTGTTGTCATTTGAACTGAGATTATGACACGAAACTTTAAAAAACACACCAAGTCCCTGAACTTCCCGACCCTCACATTTACACTTAAGTGCTCACAAGGCTACCTGGTTTATTGCAGCTGAGACGGAGGGTTAACCAAGCACAACCAGGTACCGGTCACCTGTGCTCCTAGAGCATCTGCCCTTCCACTTCATCTAAGTCTGGGACGTGTATTTGGTACCAAAATCTTTGATAAAATGCTCCACCATTCAATATTTTAAATGTAAATAAACTACTGCATCATGTATTGATTTTATTTCAGATGCAGTTTCTCCAATACCTTAAGAACGGTAAAGTCTATATTACTTGTCATTCTCTTAAAGATCATTTTCTTGGAGAGGAGAAAGTAGTCAAAACTGTGATGGATTTTCTTCTGATGGATATGGGGGCTCAGCGGCATATCAACGGCTATGATGGATCCGTCCAGCTGAAGCGTCCTCCAGTCAAAGAAATAGTAATGGGACATCAGATCTTGCCGCACTGTGGCTATTACAAGGTTTGGATTGGCAGAGTCTAGGCTGGAAAAATAACCCTGTCACTGATAACCCATGTTCTGCCTCCTTTTGGTTTCTTAAAGTTCAGTCCCATAACTGTTATACATTACACATGCATTCTCAAAGAATAGAATTTAAAGCTAGAATCTTCAGTGTGCATCCTAATTTTACAGACTAGACAACTGAGGCCCAAGAGACTACTTATTTTGTCTACTGAATTTTATTAGGCCCATAAGAGACACGTAGTTGTGGTTGCTTTAAATAAATAAATAAATAAATAAATAAATAAACAAACCTAGAACTTCCCATTTCCTCCATGCAATCTGCATTAGACCAAAAAAGAGGAACCAGTCCAGAGATCCACACATCATTCTGCTTCAAAATACAACAGTGTGCACACCACAGGCAAGAGCTCTACCCTGGTTTTATATTCATAATGATTCAGGGCTTAATGCGGAAAGATTTTGGATCCAATCCTCAGCGACACCTGCCTGGGTTTCCAAGGAGGCTGACGCCATGACATGAATTATTGATCTGCCCTCACCAGCTCCACATCAAATGCAGGCAGAGAAGGCTGACAGAAAACAGGGCGGACGTGGGCAGAGCATGAACGTCCCTCCATGTCTGGGGAGGTCAAGGAGACATCTCTCAGCTGGTTCTGGGACCAAGTGACTCCTGGCCTCCGGGAGTATCCCCTGCCCTCCCCCAGGAGGTCACCACTCATGTCAGAAAGAAAGGCCTCCACCCGCCTGGCCTGTTCTGAGGACTGCCACTGGAGCTTCACTTTTTATATTATCAGCTCTGGATATTATGCAACTGCAAGCCTCAGTGTCTCGCTAATTTTAGATGATTAAAAAGAAAATTTCTTAGGTATGTAGGACTTCATCACCCAAAACCATTTGAAGACAAAAGCTGAGAGCCAGATCTTAAACAAGCATATTGGTGTGCCAGGGAATTGTTCAGTTCACCTTTACGAGTAGTCAGATTTACAGGGAGTTAGAGAAAAGTGAAAAGAAAACGGAGAGATTATTCAGGAATGCTATATTGTGTTTCCTGAGAACATGTAAATATGTGGTATTAAAATATCCCCCTAAGACTGACACTCTTTAAATTTAGCAAATTTGGAGTAAGTGACTTTAAAACATGAACATGTGTTCATGCACACTCAAATATAGATGAAAGTTCTGGAATTGACGACACAGTTTTTCCACAAAATGAAGAGGAAATTCTTTGAGGTCACCCAGTGAAATCTGTCTCACAGATTCTCACCCTAGACACCTCCGCTGACTCTCCAGCCGCACCCATTGCGACAGACTGTTCGTGTGGGTCAGTTTTTTGTTTGTTTGTTTATTTTTTCATTAACTCATTTGTTCATTTATCTGATACTTGCTGAATGGTTTTTTTAAGGTCATGGAGATACATAGAGAATTTTTTTTAACTTCAATGTTATCCTTTTTAAATCTTTATTTTTTAATTTGTTCTAGTTAGTTATACATGATAGTAGAATGCATTTGATACATTTACACAAATGGAGCACAACTTCACCTTCCTCTGGCTGAACACGGGGCAGTCACCCTGGTAGTGTGCTCATACACGTACACGGGGTAATAATGTCCATCTATTCCACTGTCCTTCCCATCCACATACGCCCTTCCCTCCCCTTACTCCACTCTGCACAATCCAAAGTTCCTTCATTTCTGGATGGTGTAGAGGAAAATGGGACAGGAGCGGGTGGGGGAAGGAAAGATAGCATACTGAGACAGACAGTATTACCCTATGTATATGTAAGATTACACGAACCATATGAATCTACATTGTGTGCAACCCTAGAAATGAAAAGTTGTACCCCATTTGTGTACCAAAAAAAAGAATTTAAATTTAAAAATTAGGTCAAGCAATGAAAAAAATTTAAAAATTTAAAAAATAAAATACAAAAAAAAATGATAAATAAACTATGAGTGACTCAGAGTCAAGGATGGGTCAGTTTTCTCAGGCTGCAGGGGGAGGCAGCCTCAGACTCCCCTCAGCCGGCTTCTTGCCGAGGTGAATTTGAGTCTTTCTCATCATACACCCTCACCGGAGATGCGAGAAACCTTCCTGCCTTCATCACAGCTGTTTTAATAATAAGTAGGCAGGTTGCTGGGGGAGAGGAAGGTGAGAGAAAGGGGCTGGAGAGGAAGAGAAGGCACAGGAAGCAAGGAGGCCACAGAGGGAGAGCAGAGGTGCGGAGGCTGAGTGTCCAGGTTCAGAAGAGGCAAGTGGGCCAGGGGGCAAATCCAGGGAAGGGCAGCCACCTTCTGAGAGCCCCGCCTGTGGGCCTGTCTGGGGACTTTAAATGTACTAACTCATCAACACCCACAGCACCCCAGAGCTGGGCTCTACAATGAGGCCCACCTGAGGCCCCTGCGCCCTGTGAGATGCCGTCCACACCAAGGCTGGACAGCACAGCAGCTGGCAGGGTGAGGAGAGGGGTTTCGGGGCAAAGCCTCGAGGACCTCACGGACTCACCCCTTCCCCAGAGATGCTGCACAGATCAACCTCTTAGGCGTCTGTCAATCATCGCTGCCAACAGTGAAAAAATGACGACACTACTCACCAACTTAGGAACCCAAAAGCAAAACAGGGAATGGCAAACTCTGTAACCAGGACATCACGTGAGAAAGGTCTATGCTGACCGGCACGGGGACAGCAGAGAGGTCTCTGAAGTGCACTGTGGAATTTCCGTAAAAACCAACTTGCATGACCAGTACTGTCGGAGGCCAAATAATGGCCCCAAAGGCAGCAGATCTGGATCCCCGGAGGCTGGAAATGTTCCCTTATTTGGAAAAGGGGTCTTTGCAAGTGCCACTGAAATGAGGCTCTTGAGATGGGGAGATTGTCCTGGGCTGTCGGGAGTTCTCTAAATACATTCACTAGTGTCACAGGTTGTTAGACCAGCGTTCTATCACTGAGCTACACCCTGGGCACGAGTGTCACTGGAAGAGACACTTAGCTAGGCTTCATTTTTGAGGCAGGATGTTTTAGTCAGCTTTCTTGCTGCTGTGACTAAACGACCCAACCAGAACAACTGCAGAGGAGGAAAAGTGTGTTTGGGGCTCATGGGTTCAGAGGTCAAAGTCTACAGAAGGCCAGCTCCATTTCTCCAGGCTTGAAGCCGACCATCATTGTGGGAGAATGTGGCAGAGGGAAGCAGCTCACATGATGATCAGGAAACAGAGAGAGACTCCACTCACCAGATACAAATATCCACCCCAAAGCCATGCCTCCAATGCCCACCTCCTCCAGCCACAGCCCAGCCACCTCCAGTTACCACTCAGTTAATTCATCAGGTGACTCATTCACTGATTGGGTCAAGGCTCTCACAACCCCATCATTTCTCCTCTGAACCTTCTTGCATTGTCTCACACGTGAGCTTTTGGGGGACACCTCATATCCAAACCTTAACACAGCACTTTGCTCTGTTGCCCAGCTGGTCTCAAACTCTGGGGCTCAAGCGTCCCTCCTTGCCTCAGCCTCCTTAGGAGGTGGGCCTGCAGGCGGAGGTCACCATGCCCGGCTACTCTGGTTTTCTTACTATGAAGAGAATGCCTAAGACTAGGGAACTGATCAAGGGAAGAGATTTACTTTGGCTCACAGTTCTGGAGTCTGGGGAGTCCAGGACAGGGTGGCCACCTCTGAGGGCTCCAGCTGCTTCAGAGCACGGTGGGAGTGGGAAGGACAGGGCCCTGCACGTCCGAATGGGACAGGCACCAGGCTGGCCCTGCTTTGTAACAGCCCACTTGCAATAGCCAAGCGGGTGAAGACTGGCCCACAGGGAAGGTGGCAGTCCCTCTCAATGACCACTCACCCCTCACAGCCCCACCTCCCACCATCAGCACAAGGGTAGTCAGTTCAACATGAGTCCCGGAGAAGATAAGATGTACTGACAAGGTGGCAGAAGGCAATGGGACCGCGAGGCAGAGATGTAAGGATGTTGGTCTTGAAGGCTGGAGCACTGCAGCCACAAGCCAAGGAGCCCTGGCGGCAGCTGAGAGGCAGGGCACAGGGTCTTCCAGAGTCTTCAGAGAGAACACCCGTTTGCAGCCAGTGACACTGCTTAGGGATTTCTGCCCTCCAGAACTGGGAGGGAACGCCCCTCTGCTGGGGAATTTTGTTACAGCGGCCACAGGAAACAAGTACAGACACGTGCCCTATGTTTATACTAAGATGCCCAAAAGTATTAGGGAAGCAAAAGCCACGGGCTGACAGAAGGACCTTGAAGGAGGTGGGGACAGGGCGAGCAGAGGAAGCAGAGAGAAGGAAGAAATGATGTCCACAAGGCTGGCTCCATCCCTCCACTGAAATTAGCTCAATCTGCTCCTTTGAGGCAAAGCCTCCGCCTGAGGATTTCTCTTTGTTGTAAAGGGAGCATCATTCTGCACCTCGCCGGAGCATATAAGCCTCACCTGCATTTTAACTCAAAGTACAGGGACACTCTTCCCCAAAAAGGAACCCGTTCAGTGTCCCAGGTGTTGACCTTTTGCTGTTCCCCACTGTGTTCCCAGCCTGAGTGACCACGGCCTTACCTGGCCCCAAGACAGGTCCGGGCGGGGAAGGGGAGAGGAAGGCCAGCACACCCAGGGCAGCCTCTGGCCAAGCCCCACAGCCCCAGCATCCAGGGACAGTGGCCCCACGGTCCCTATGTCCAGGGACAGTGGCCCTGACCTGCAGGCGCAGGCCACCCAGTCCCCCAGGCCAGTCTTAAACCACACTCTTCCTCCACCTCAGGACAGATTCTCTACAAGGGAAGTTGCCATACGACATTTCTAACACAGGCTATTCTGTTTTCTCTAAATTTGAAGCGTGCTGGTGACAGGCAAGAACCGCCGCTCCAACTCACACACCACACCCACAACAGAGCTTCTATTAGAGACCAAAGAAAGCATTAAAACGCTGACACTGAGGGACTGACAGGAAACTGCCCTTCAGGACACTTCTTCTCTTTGCCAAAAGACCAACTGGCGGCCCCAATCCAGTCATGCTTACAATTAGGTAAAGAAGAACAGCGTAGAAAATTCTGGGTGATTTTTTACTGATGGTCAAATATTTTGTTCCTGATATCCAAATAGAAATAAGTCTCTGCTTCCAAAATCCCCCGACATTCTTTCAAATGTGAGGCACAGAGGAAGCCCTAAAGAGATGGGAGGGAGCAGGCCCGGGGCTCAGGAGCTGTGCCTGCCCCCGCAGGGCAGGCCGTGACTTTGTCCCTGAGCATCAAGGTCTTCACCTGTGCCATGGCTGCAGGGCCTGGGTTTGCGGGCAGGTGGAGACGAGCTTCCACCCCAGCACAGTCCCGGGGAAGACAGCCTGTCTCCAATTCCTGCTGCTTTTTCCTGACATCTTTCCAGCCATCACATTTCCAAACTGAAAATGTAACAGCTTGCAACCACTGCAGAAGACTTAAGATGTAATAATGGAAAATGAGATGTTATTGATTGGAGAGGGAGGAGAAGCGACCACAATGGTGTCATCAAGTCAGAGAGAAAAGAAAATTAACAGATGAATTCTTCAGGACTGAGATTGGGTTCCCACCCACTACAGATGGCAGAGTTCTGAGCAGCACTCCCCAGACAACACAAGATGTGCATGAAGCATGTGGAGCCGTCCCCCAAGAGCACGCCACAGCCTCCAACCACCAGGGAATTCCTCCTTCCCCAGCGCCCCAGCTCACATGCATGTGCCGGATCCACGCTGGTGGCAAAACCGCACGCGCGCACACAAACACGCTTGTCTTGGAGTGGTACATGAGCAAGACAGTTCCTTTTCACTTCCTGTGAAGCAGTTGTTGGGTACAAAGTACAAAGGAGCCACCATTTTAAAATGCTACTAAAACAGTGTATTTTTAAAGTAGTTAATAATAAATGTGGCATGGCCTCCAGGGGAGGCAGGCATGCCCAATCCAATTATGAAGGAAGCACCTTCCAATTCCGTGACCCGGCACCTAAAGAACGGGTATTAAGATTGTAGAGGGCTCATGAGGCTGAGGAAGGAGGATCACAAGTTCAAAGCCAGCCTGGGATACTTAGCAAGGCACTGAGCAACTGGCAAGACCCTGTCTCAAAATTAAAATAATAAAAAGGGCTGGGAATATGCCCCTGGGTTTAATTCCTGGTACCAAAAAAAAAAAGAAAGAAAGAAAAAGATTTAGAAAAACTGTTGAGATACTGAATATTTTCTCCTATACTGGTCATTTGTGTATCTTTGAAGAAATGTCTTTTCAGGTCTTTAGCCCATTTTTTAATCAGGTTTGCAGGTTTTGTCTGTTGTTGGGGTTTTGCTGTTGAGCGGTGGGAGTTCCTTAACTCTTTCGGTGAGCAATACCTTATCAGATGTGTGGTTTGCAACTATCTCCTCCAAATTCCAGGGGCTGCCTTTGCACTCTGCTGAACGTTTTGTCTTCTGTGCTGTTTGCTTGAGGCCACTGATCCTCCAGGAAATGCAAGACGCAAATCAAAACCACAACAAGCTCTCACCTCATGCTCGTTAGGATCGCAATATCAGACTAGCGAAGACAGGTGTTGGTGGGCTGTGGAGGAAGGGGGACCACGGACACTGTTGGCAGGATGCAAGCTGGGGCGGCCACTATGGACACAGGGGAGGCTCAAAACGTAAAAGAACTCCCACAATCCAACTCCTGGAGCTTAATCCAGAAAAACCGAAATCAGGACTGCAAAGAGATATCAGCAGTCCATGTGCCCACAGCCAAGATGTGGAAACAACCCAAATGTCCACCCAAAGGTGAAGGGATGGAGAAAACAGGTGCAGCTGCATGAATATTATTCAGCCTTTACAAAGAAGAGTTCTGCAGTATTCAGCAACATGGACAAACTTGAGGCCATCCAGCAAGTAAACTAAGCAGCAAAGACAGAAGCTGCAGACCCCATTCAGGGGAGGCACCTACAGTATTGAAATTCATAGATGCAGAGTGGAAAGGGGAACGCCAGGGGACAGAGAGGGAAGAGATGGGGAGCTACTGATCAACAGCTATAAAGAACTTCAGTCAAGCAAGATGGATAAATTCTAGGGATCGGCTGGACCTCTAGCTAATGACACTATACCATGCACTTCAAAACTTGTTCTCAAAAGGTGGATCTCATGTTAATTGTTCTTACCAGAATGAATTTTTTTTTTTTTTTGATGGAGAAGGATGTATGTAGAGTAGTGGAAATGGACAATACTCTCCTGGTATTTTCTGCTAGTGATTATTGCCATTTTATTAGTTTGTCAAAACACACAATTTATCAAACACAAAGCTATTCAAGCCTGAACCTACTTCAGAAAAATGCAACCATTTGAGATATCAATCTGTGAATTCTTAAACAGAAAACACAATCCATTTAGAAGAAATTACTACAAAAAATCATCTCATTTTGAATAATTTAAATAAAATTTAGATTTAAGTTCCAAGGTTTCCTTCCCAGAATAAAACAAGTGTTTTCTCTTGACATCAGGATGATTCATTTGTATCTATGAAAACTGAGTTTTGATCAGGCACTCAGGAAAACAAAGATGTTTTTACAAGACCTACATGTAGAGAGAACATGGTGGCCCAGTCAGTTACGTGCCCCACCATTCAGGGCAGGAGTGAGAAACAGGCGCAAAGACAGAATTGTGGAGAAGTCTTCTACACTGTGTAGCCTCTCTTCCCTTGGCCTAGAAAAGGCGTGGTTGATTCCGCCTGAATGGGAGGAACGTCTGGGATGGACTAGCCAGAGGCTCACTGGTTTAGAGTCAAAATGGCCCTGGGAAGGACAACCAGACCCTCAGAAGTTGAGTCTCCACAGCTATGAAATCCTTCCCAGAGTTCTTCCAAGCATTTGGTGAGAAAGGTCTGTGAAGGGCTTGCACAGAGGCTACCAAAAAAATAAGTCATCCATGAACTTGCTTCTTATCCTGAGCTTACGTCCCTCAGAAAAGAGTGAAGTTCACCCTGCCTGCTACCAAAGGGAGGAGTGGCCGCCAATTCACACCCACAGCCCCCAACACAGGAGAGACCCTGACACCGCACTGGCTTCGCCCCGTGTGTGCTGAACTGTGAATTAATGTTTCCCAAGTGTCCTGACCTCAGTTTTTCCCATCCTGTGCCAGGAATGTGCCCAAGCCTACTGTCCAGCAATGTCGCCTCGGCTGAACAACTGAAAAGGCCAGCCAGGGTGTGCTGAGCAGGTGAGCCAGGGCCTCCCGTGGGAGCACGGCTCTGGGATGGCTCCATCCTGGAAATGACTCTGAGGCCACCATCCTGGGTCACACAGTGCGTGTGCAATGCTTCAGAAAAAACAGATGGAGTAAGTTGCCGGCAAAGTCCACACAGGCAGATTTAGTGCACAAAATTGCAGGCTATGATATTTTAAAAATACAGAAAAAGATTCTGGTGCCAGCGAGTGGTTTTGACCTGGGAGGGGGTGACTAGGACCAGAGGCACTTTTCTATCTTTGTCTAAGCTAGACGTGGGCAGTGCTGGCCTTTGGTCACTCAGCCGCAGGTCCTCCTTGCCAGCCACTCCCAAGGGCACTTTGAAATCTCCTGTAAGTAGGAAAATGCAAAGTATAAACAGACCTCAGCCCATTTTCAAAAAGACAGGCTCCTCTCTGGTGGTGAGCTTCACTCTGGAAAGACATCTGTCACTCACTGCTGAGGCCCTCGGATGGTGCAGGAAAGTTTTAAGACTCCTTTAATACTTGGTCACTAAAACACACATGGCCAAAAAAACCCCAAACACCGTCATCAAGTAGTCATTCGATGACTAGGTATGGAGCACCCACTGTATCCGCAGCTGCCCCAGACAACGAGGCTGCGATCCAGAAGTGGCATGGCCTCACCTCACCCCCTAACCCCAGCCCTGGCCCATCTTCAACAAAGATGCCTGTCCCTTAAAGGGACCCTCCACCACTCACCAATCTGCTCCTCCAAATCAGCCCCTGGAATGTGCAGTTTGCCAAAACACAAAAGACTCCTTTCTGTTTTCTGAATACAGACGGGGACTCTGTGAGAAGAGGCCTGCTCTTGGGCCTCTGTGAGGCAGGAGCATGACCTCCCCGAGGGGCCTCGACCCCACCAGACAGCTCTCCGTCCACCTCAGCCCCAGAGCCTCTCCCTGACCTCTGCCCCCTTCTCTTGAGCCAACTGGAAGAATGTCTTCTTTGTGTTGTGCGTGCTTTGCAGGCTTCCGCCAGTGGGGACAGGACGCAGAGGGCCAGGGTCAGGGACTCAAGACCGACAGACCGGGAGGGGAGGCTCTTTCACGTTTCTCCTTCACACAACCTGAGCGGCAGCCACCGGGCTCCAGGTGAGCCCCGATCCTCGGGCAGCACACAGGCACACAGCTTATGGGCCATTTTCTTAAATACTTCGTGACATGGTTTGAGTGACAGGCCAGAGCAGCGCTCTAAAGGCGTGCAACGTGTGCCCAAGTAGCTGCCCCAGGTCACCGTCCGAGGGAGGGCGGGTCCTACCGCCTTCAGCCTGGGAGACTGGGAAACTCGTGCCCCAGATCGGGAGCCCCCGCACTGGGTCACTGTGTCAGCCACCCAGGAGCTTCAGGCCCAAGCACCTGAGACCGCCACGCGCACAGCCTGCCTCCCCTCAGCGGGCAGGGCGCATTCCGATTCTCACAGCTGTCTCTCTTCTCAGCCTGCACCCCGAGAACCCCTAAATGGCACCCGATTCCTAGAAAAGGCATCCCTGCCCATGCAGGGCTGCCGGCAGCCAAAAGGAGGCATCTGAGGGACAGGGCACAGCACAGCCGGGCACCGCGGGAGTCAGCAGTGCGCAGCAACAACCCACGGCCACGGTCAGCAGGAAACCCTGCCAGAAAATGAAACGTCTCACGTGACATTCTTCTTACGGTTTCCTCTATCCTCCTGCCAACGGGGTTCAGCCTCCCAAGGGGCCTTGGGGGAAATAGAGTTGCTGCTGTTTTTAGCCAGCGAATGTAACATTGAAAAACCATGTGGAGCATCAGATAGTAAGAAAAACAATAAGCAGGGCAGGGTGGCGCATGCCGGTCGTTCCAGCCACTCAGGAGAGTGGCAAGTTCAGGGGCAGTGTGGGCAGCTTAGCAGGACCCTGTCTCAAAATAAAAAATAAAAGTTCTAAAGTTGCAGCTCAGTGCCAGCGCACCCCTGGGGTCAAACTCATCAGCAACAAAAAAAACAACAAAAAAAAAAAAACAAATAATGCCAAGGCTGACATCACAAGCCCAGTTTCCTCAGGAGAGAAGCATATGCATACAGGGTTGCAGGGTTTCCAATGCCTTGAGATAGGCACCCTAAAAAATAGAATAATATAAATGCAGAAAATGCACTACGTTATAATTCTGCAAATTCCTAATTCTCTTACAAATAATAAAAACAATATACAGTCCTTCAAAATCAATTCCAGAAGTGTAGGGCTGTCAATATCCAAAGACAATATTATTATTATTAAATAATTTTTACCTTTGATGTGGAAAGTTGGAGCCCAGGTTCTAACAATACCACTCAAGCACTTTACTGAACAGCTAGAGATTTAGCTCAGTCTCTAACTGGCTCCTTCCTCCCTCAATAGCACACTTCAAGGGTTGTTTTGTTTTGTTTTGTTTTGTTTTGTTTTGGTACTTGGGATTAAATCCAGGGGTGCTTACCCACCAAGCCACATCCCAGACCTTTTTCATATTTTATTTAGAAACAAAGTCTCACTAAATTGCTTAGGGCCTCGCTGAGTTGCTGAAGCTGGCCTTGAACTTGTGATTCTCCTGTCTCAGCCTCCCAAGACGCTGGGATTACAGGTGTGTGCCACCGTGCTCAGTTTAACAGCTAATATTTAAATGTCTAATGACACAGGTTGTTCCCAAATGGTTTCTGTGGCCTTTTAGGAAATAACTCCCCAGATGGGACCTGGGGAGGCCCTAACATGTGGCTGGAAGGGGTTCAAGCACCCCAGGAAGTGAGCTGTGTACCCCACTCGCCACTGCATCTCAGCCCCTGCATCTGTGGTTGGCTGATGGGAGAGATTTTATCCCCACTGAGTCGATTTTCATTCCCAGTTACATTCTTGCTTCAGCAAGAACTACCCATATATTAGTCTTTCATTACACAATAATGCCCTGCTTTCAGACTCTCTCTCTATTTTGGTACATCCTTTTAAAGTAAAAGGCATGCCATTAAAATGCATTTGTTCCATTGAGTCAGATTTTTAGACTCATTATGATGCTCATTGTTGACACAATAGCTCCTTCAGACACACAACAATCTGTCATAAAAGGCCCATACTTGGATGGTTGACAAAAGTGTCTGCAAAGGCTGTCTTCTCAATGCAGTCGCTGTCAAAGACATACATTAATATCATCCTAGTTAAAGAGTATTTATTCTAAAAAGTGCAGACCATTTAAATAGAAAATGACTTCATGAGCTATTTCTGCAAGTTCAGTTGCTTCTGAAAGCCGTGTGGTTGGATGCGCAGTGGCATAAACCAAGAGCGACTAATAGAGGCCCAGAACCCTCAACGCCCACCAGGAGCAGACACACCACTTGGTTAGACTGCAGCGTGGATTCCCAAAGTCATTAATTTTCCATTCTTTCCCATAATCAATATGCATTTTAGATTTCAAGTTGTGTTGCAGATTTCATTTCAGACTTAAGTGACCTCTTCTCTCACGTTAGTACAAAAGAAACAGCTTACATGAAAATGATGTGACCAGCTTCAAAATACTCAAGTTGGGTCATCTGTGATAAAAATAAACCTTAAAACGAAAATGCACTCTCCCCCTCGGAAGTGTTAAGACCAACATCTGAGCTAGAAGGTGGTGAGTCCTTGCAGAGTGAGGTCATGCTCTATTCTTAATCATGCCTGACAGACTCAGGACACAAGGCCGATATTCTGAACAATTAAAATGCCAAATGGAGTCTACGCTGGGTGAAAAGAGGAGGAAACACAAAATATATTTAGAATTTCATTTTTGTAATAATTTTTTTGCTAGGACGTCATTTGCATTCTGATTTCCCGCCCTATAGAACACAAATTATGAGGCTTGATTTTGAGGCCTTATTGTATATTGAGAAATACAGACCTAGAGTTGGGGGTGCAGCTCAGTGGTAAGAGCATTTGCCCAGACAGTAAAAGACAAAAAAGAAATTAGTGTTTATGTTCCCAGGTGCCCAATTCAGAGATCCCCAGAGTATCCAATACTGCTTCTTGTCTTAAAAAACAATATACAACAATAGGTGGTCAGAATCATGCTTGAGAAGAAATAGATCCAATTCACAATAACAACACAAAGTACGGACCATCTAGGAATCAGCCGGGTAGGTGCTTATATACTAAAACAATCTAAGGATCTGCAAAGTTTAAATCGTGTGCTGTGCTCATAAAAGACTAGACGGCAGGGCACTGAAGCAGTGTGGATAACCCACATGTAAAAGATGCTAACAGGCAAAGGAGGTCAGAAAAATGGTTGAATTTCTGGGATGACTGGTCCCTACTAGAAAAATAGTGGTAATCCCTATTCTAAGCAATAGACCCAAATGAGGTGCAGAAGTAAAAGAAGGCAAACAATAGAAAAGAAAAGCAGATACACACAATAGCGTTGAAATGGAAGAGACTACATACAGCACAAAGGAAAATTCATGAACAGAAATGTATATATCTATATACACATATTACTATACATAATACATGTATAAGGTATGTATACACATATGTATATACCTTATATGTGCGTATGCACATTAGCATATGTACATTAGTACATATACATTATATATGTATACATATGTGTGTGCGTGTGTATATATATATATAAATATTTGTGAGAAAGTCCCCTTCACTGTTTTTCAGAACATATAGGGTCAATTGTTGCAACTGACTCCCAAAGGGAACATCTTTAATAGAGAATTGACATAACTAAGAATAAAAAGCATGTACAAATAGAGAACTGTACAAGGTATGTTCAGCAACTGCAAGACTAGTAAAAAATAAAATAGGGGAAAAATATTCAAGCACAATGGTAATCGGAAAAAATACTCAGGCACAATTGTAATCAGAAAAAATGACAATTAAAATAAATAATTGAATGCCATTTTTTTTTTTTCTTGCGGTGCTGGGGATTGAACCCAGGGCCTTGTGTGAATGCCATTTTTATCAACAAAGTAGCTAAAAAATTTTACAGATAATATTCAGAGTTGGTGGGGCACAGAGAAAACAAGCAGGTTTAGAGCCAGCTTGTGGGGATACAAGTCAGGATCAACACTCCAAAAGGCTATAAGATTGCTACAAAAATATGTGTTCATTGGCCCTGTAATTTAACTATATGTATTTACCCTGAGGAAACACAGGATCAGAATGCACAAAAGATATATCTATACACACACACACACAGAGGTATTCACTACATTTATAGCATCATTTATACACAGAAATTTTTTTAAAAAACAATGTTAAACAGGAGGAATTGATTAAATTTTGCTGTAAATGTTTGGCCAATATAATACTAAAGAGTCTCTAAAATTTGCTTGTAAAAGAACTAATGCCTTAAGAAATGGTCACATTAGACTGTTAAAAAAAGAAGCAGGGAGCTCATCAGTTTATGATTCAAATTATATTTTAATATGCATATATTCCTGATGAAATTGGATGCCCCAACTACAGCTTTCTCCAGGCTGGGTGAGTACTGCTACTATTAATTATCTTCACTAAGTTTCTCATAGATATCCAAATTTTCCAACATTATCATATGTTAGTTTAAAAAAAAAAGAGTCTAACGGTTATTAAAATCTGCTTACATATTAAGATACTAAAAGTAAGTTCTTTAGCATATTAATACATTAAAATGTGACCAGCTGATAAAGTCTAGCTGCAGCATACTGAGGATTCTGAGGGGGAGGGGGGAAGTCAAGTCCACAGTGGTCACTTTTTTTTCTCTATAACTTCAAAACTCTTTAAAAATGAAAAATGTCAGTCGCACACAAAAGTAAAAAAGAAAAGAAAATGAGCTCTCATTGATCCATCATTCAATTCAACGATCTCCTGCTCAGGGCCAAATGGACTTCTAAAATACAGACTCGTTGTTCTTTAAACATAATCAAAACAACATCATCACATTTAAGAATAATTTGTAATAATCCCTTAGCATCAGCAAACAGCCGGCCACTATTCAACTCATCCCACTTGCATCGTGACTGTTCCGCAGCTGTCCAGACCGGAATTCCCACGAGACCTGTGCATCTATGTGAGTCCCTTTAGGCGACAGCTTCCCCTTCACCTCTCTCCTTCTCCCTCTATAATTTCCTTGCTGAACTAATCTGAGTCGTCCGTCCCACAGTCTCCCAGCGGCTGGATTTACTGGGTGCGCCTCCTGATGTGGGCAGCACAGTTATCCAACCTCATGCTTCCTGAGAACATGCTACTCAGATTCTTGAGGCTGGCTCAGACACATGTTTGATTTTTCTGGTAACTCCACCAAAGCGCAGTAGGACGTGCTCCCAAGAATCTTGTCTGCTTGTTTCTCTTTTGAAAAATCACCATCTATCGATAATTACTGCCCAGATACATGAGTTCATTAAGGGCTGGAAGTGATGGTAGGATCACAGTCCTCCTCGCAGACCACCTGGAGCACTTCTGGAAGCTTCTCTTCTGCTATTTGGTTGCTATGAGATAACACGTTATGTGGTCAAATGTGGATGTACGTTGGATTCTTTCTTTTTATTTACATTTGCAAAATAATGACCTAGTTCCTAACACAGGGTAATCCTTCAAGAGTGCAAATCGTCCCACGTAGCCTATAGCACCCTCACAGAGGCTCCCAGGCCATGAGCTGCCCGGCCTGGCCTGCCTCCCCAGGACTGCCTTTTCTGGAAACCTCCGTGGTCCAGGACACACTACTCCCTCCTGCCACAGAGCCTTTGCACAGCCCTTACCTCAGCCTGAAACAATTTCGTGTCTCTTACCTCCGGCCTTAGTTCATTTTTGTTCATCCTTAAGGTCTCATCTTAAAGGCCACTTTCTTTGGGAAGTCTTCCCAGTCCCAAAAATCGGGGTCAGGCTTGTGCATCCCTTGCTCCCTTGTTTCACCACCCTGATCTCGGTTCACCACCCTGATCTCGGTTCACCACCCTGATCTGGGTTTGTAACTGAACACTCCCACAGTGATTCCCTCAGGGCTGACTCTCCCTGCCCCCAGCGGCAAGCCTGCAGAGCAGCTGTCCTGTCCGTTTTCAGGCAAGATGACAGACCCAGCACCCAGCTCCGCACCACCACCTTACAGTCTCCTGGTGTAAAATGACATGTGCAAAGAAGAGGGAGTGAGGGAGTGTATGTTTGGGTCCTAACACTATTGCTGAGTCTCATTCATTCAAAGGGCCGGGACAGCCCATGTGTCAGGCAAGAAGCTGCGTGCCAGCGATTTTGAGCTGAGGACGATCTAGTTTAGAAAGTAGACTGGTGGACAGACAATTCCAAGATGGTGTTGACTGCAACATGGGGGCACAGAGTGACAGCTGGGCACCTGGGCAGAGGTGACAACAGGCACAGTTCATACAGCAGTGTGCTCTGCTGGGTAAGTGGGCCTCCTTCCTGCACACGGCTGGACCAGCCAGAGGACAAAGGGACTAGAATTATCTTTATAAAGACATTCATCTCGCCGGGCATGGTGGCGCACACCTGTAATTCAAGCGACTTGGGAGGCTGAGTCAGGAGGATCAGGAGTTCAAAGCCAGCCTCAGCAACTTAGGGAGGCCCTAAGCAACTCAGTGAGACCCTGTCTCTAAATAAAATACAAAATAGGACTGGGGATGTGGTTCAGTGGCCGAGTGTCCCTGAGTTCAATTCCTGGTTCCAAAAAAAAAAAAAAAAAGACATTCGTCTCAACTGAAGACAAGGCTCCCTTATCATTACAACCCAAATACTCAATGCTTCTGTCCCAAACATGACTCAGGAAGCTAATGAAGATAGAATGCTGGGACCACAGAGAGCACGGGTTAAGATCCTGAGGCCAACAGATGCCAAAGGGATATGCCGTCGGTCTCAAGGTCACACCCACAGATTCCAACTATGGATCAAAAGTATTCTGGGGAAAAAACTGTGTCTGTACTAAACTTGCACTGACTTTCACTCTTGTCATTATTCTCTAAATAATATAATATAACAAGTATTTAACATAATAGCTTTCCCATTGTATTAGGTATTATAAATAATTTAGAGATGATTTGAAATCTGAGAGCTGGCGAGGTGCAGGCAAATCCTACACCATTTTGCACAAGGGACTTGAGATCCATGGATCGTGGTATGAAGGATCCGGGGTCCAATTCCCCAAAGGACACCCAGCTGCATTTTAAACTAGGGTCTTCACAAAAAGACAGAAAAACATGCCACAGATTCTATAAGTGAGTCAGAATGAATATGACTGCCAGGTCACCATTAGCAGCATATCTGGAAGATCAGCAGAAGCTACTGGGTATAACAAATCATTTCATGAGCATAGGTATTCCTGCATAAATACAGCTTCACCGGAATCCAGAGTCATGATCACAGAGCTCTGATTAAGTCATTAAACACTGCTTTGATCCATTTCTACCGTAGTACTGAGACTTCAGGGATAGAAATGACTTCTGTATCTTCCTAACCCCAGTTTTGGATTCCACAACCTGGCACTGAGTCCAAACTCGGCGATGACAGAATAAATGAATCAGTGACTACAGACGGAGAAGCACTAAGTATTACAGAAGAGGTGGAGACTATGAACAGGGAGAATGTGACTCAATCATCCAAAATCCAACACTTCTGAGAGCGAACAAGGATTCCAATAGTAAGTGTAAACCTCGACTGTCCAAAGCAAAGCCACCCTTCACCCCTGCAGATCAGCCCATCGTCCACATGCGGAAGGCTTCGAAGAGTCTGGGAATGCCAGGGATAGCATGGTGCCCAGGGATAGCATGGTGCCCAGGGTTACTCAAACAACATCACTGATCAGGATATGTGAATGATGAAATAGACAAAGAGATACCCACATCCACTTGTCTACATGGAAATACAGCACACAGTCATGATGAGCTTCCACTCTTCATCTGAGGGCCTAACTTAAAAATGGCACCAGCAAATGGTGACACACGGAACTGCCACACATTGCTGGCCTTCGGAACAGGCACCTTCAGAACACTCTCTGGCACATCTAGAGTCTAATACGTGCTCAACATCCCAGCAACTCCCTCTCACGAGAGGAATGCACACGTACATTCACAGGAGACACGTCACCAGGATGTCCCTCACCATCACACAGCACTGGCATGTCAGTCCATCAGGCCACACACATTGAATGAACGCCATTTTTACTTGTCAATTGAATGCTCCTTAATTTTTAAAAAAAAAAAAAAAAAAAAAAAGTAGCATTCTCAGCAGCACTATTCCTGAAACAGCCCAATGTCCACCAACGGCAAGATGGACAAACACGGAGTGGGGGATTTCAATATCGCAACACCACACAGCAACGAGGAACTGTCACCCACGACACCCAGTCAATCAAACGATCAAATCCACATGCAAAATGCTGAGGAAAAGAAGCCAGACACAGCAGGACTCGGAGCACAAGTCCACGGATGTACGTGGAAAGAAGCATGACACTTCCATGTGTGGTACTAAGGGTCCTGACAGCAGGAGAAGGACCTGTGGTCACCCCCAACCCCAGGAGCTCCCCTCGCCGTAACTCACTGGGAGAGCATCTCAGAACCGCTCTGCTCTTCTCTCCACATATTAACTGTGAGTTTAGGAGACAGTGTACCCAAGAATGGCTGTCATATCTTCTCATCTCCCCAAAGTTCTGCACTCAGCTGACTTGTGTCGTGACAGAGTGACAGTGGGTTTTCAGAAGGTGTTTGAAGATGCAGAGGCTCTTTGTAAGCACTGGCCACTGCTGGCTACTTCCTGCTTCCTCTTTCCTATTTCCACTCACTATTCTGTTCAAGATCAAACCAAGGCACACACCTGTAATCCCAGCAGCTCGGGAGGCCGAGCTAGGAACGTGGAAAGTTCGAGGCCGGCCTGAGGAATTTAGTGAGACCCTGTCTTGAACATTAAAAAGGGGAGGAGTCTAGAGGGATAGTTCAGAGGAGCAATGCTCCTGGGTTCATTCCCAGCATCGCCACCACCACAACAAAAACCGAGAGCAGAGGAGGCCACCAGGAAACAAGAAGTGAGGTCAGCAACCGGGCTCACTGATGAGGCTCCCAGAGAACCACAAGATTTTTAAAAACCTAAAAGCAATTTCCACATCATTAGCATGGAACAGTCCGAGAGAAACAGCAGGACACTGAAAATGCTGTCTTCTTAGATACTTAGAAGAAGAGCAGGAAGAAATGAGGAAGAAGTCTGAGTGCCAAGGTCAGGTAGGCACAGGAGCTGGACTGGGTCCACCAGCTACGCATGCTGAAGACGGAACTCCCAGGGCTGCACTGGAAAGTCTGTTTGCAGTGCTGGGGACCAAACGCAGGCCCTGCGCTTGCTATGCAACCACTCTGCCATGGAGCCAATCCCCAGCCTCTCGGAGTCTCTAAAGAGGTAACTAGCTTATAACAGGACCAACAGGGCGGGCCACAATCCAGTGTGACAGGTTCCTTTGACAGAAGAAGAAATCCGGACACAGACTTATACAGAGGAAAGAGGATGAGAGGGCCAAAAACAGCCCTCTACAAGCCAGGGAGCCGCATAAAAGACCCCCTTCCCTCGCAGCCCTGCAAAGAACTCAGCCCTACCCACAACACCTCGACCATGGCCTTCCAGCCACCAGAACCCTGAGAAAACTAATTTCTGTTATTTGAACCATGCAATCTGTGGTTCTCTGCTACTGCAGTTCATTCACTGTGGAAAGGTAAGAAACAAGTGCACTGGCTGACACTTTGTGTGTGTGTGTGTGTGTGTGTGAGAGAGAGAGAGAGAGAGAGAGAGAGAGAGAGAGGGAGAGAGAGAGAGAGAGAGTTTGAGCCCTCTAAGACAGGGCTGCTGCATCCTCAGGGCTTAATCTATCTGCTCCATCTATCAAGTCACCTCCTGCAGGTGTGCACTCAAAACTTCTTTACTTTTATGTACGTGTGTGTGCTCTTGGAGCAGCTAATTCATATTCCTCTCTCAAGCCCCACTTTGGTTTCATCCTCTTTCTGCCTCTGTGTGACCCAGGAATCAAATGAGAAAGTCCTCTTGCTTCTAGAACAATCAGTATGAGAAATGCCAGTCATGAAAACACAAAGAATAAATGAATTCCACAAGATAAATGAATACAGGATTTACCTTCCCACTAGAGAGAGAGCGAGAGAGAGAAAGAAAAAGTGAAAAGGGGAGGGTCACAAAGACAGGAAGGGAAAATGGATCGCCCCAGAAAGTGGAGTCGCAGAACCAGCAGTATCAAGCTCCGCTCTAACCTCCCAGGAACATCATTTATCTGTGTGGAAGGACCAAGGACTCGTGCACTGTGGTTTATTGAGCATCCTAGTCTCCTAGTTCTATTTTAACCACAGAAAATACTGCCCAACTCTCCTAAGTGTACAGAATTAATTCAGCTGCACCTGTCACGGACCTTCCGGAAATCACTTACAATAATTTGTCAAGATTAACCTTTTGATAAAACATAAATTCATCTAAATTTAAAGTGCTTCCAAGTGGTGCAGAGGTCCATTTTTATTATCCAAATGCTGCATCAGCAAACTGATAGAGGCAAAAAATCCCAATGCTGAGCAAAGCGACTGCTCCGTTGAACTTGATCTTCAGTGCCATAAAGCAGAAGCTTGCCACTTCAGCGCAGGCCGATGTGATTCACAGCCAACTGCATCTCCCTCGGTGAGTCCTAGAAATGTCAAGCCCTGTAATTAACGAGGGACCCTTATAGGTCTGCATCCTCGATTTTGAAATGACAAATGAGGCGTCCACTTCGCAGCATTTAAAATGTTTGCAGGCATGTGTTTTTAATACTCAGCAGCCACCCTGGGCACAGAGGACGTCAGACATTCCTAGATACCATCCAGTACAGCACGGAAGAATCCAAATTGCCTGCGGGATACAAGCTTCCAGTGTTGGGAGCAGCTACTGCACATTCAGTGACTTTCAAACACCGGCCAGGAACCCACAGCTGGACTGAAAGGCAGGTGGGGTACAACCAGCAGGTTATCCTGGACCCCTGCATGGACTTAACTTCACCTATGTCTTTTTTAATTAAGTTACGTCTAACCAAATATCAATCAAAATTAAGCTAGGACTCTGCTACAGAATTTCTACTGGGGAACACAGATCAGGTGACAATAGTAACACAGTGTAGACACTGATCTTCAAGAAGCCAGGGTCTTACCCAGGACAAGACTGAGCCCAAGAAAACCTAACAATTCGTGGAGTTTGAGTGATTTCACTGCATGCAATGGCAGCTACAAATCCATAGCATATAGGATGCACATAGTATTTATGGAGTACTCAACACCTGTAAGGCGATCCCAATGTAGATGAACTCAGACTTGCAAGAAAACCCGTCTGACTAATCTGAATATTCCTTCAAATCGATTCCACTTTCCTGGGATGATCACCAAAATCATAAAGGCAAACGTACAGATTGAGTTTGACCTGATTGGAGCCATCTTGAGTCCCACCACCATGCATGCCCCAGAGTGACCCCAGTCTGTTTCTCCTGCACAGATTCCCAGCAAACTAGCCAGTGAGGGGCTCTGCCCACTGCAGGGGAAGGCTCTCTCCCGGGCCCCCAGGAAGGCACGCAGCTTCAGCAGAAAGAACCCCCTCATTCTCTCTCATCCACCTGTGCTGGAATGAACCACTTCTGAGATACCAAGCACAGTTAACATCAACTGAGATGCTTCAACAGCTCACAACCGGTAAGTAAATTGGCTGGCACTTCATTTCCAAGAAAGAGATTTAACCAATAAGTAAACTGGCTGGTGCTCTATTTCCAAGAAAAACATTTGAAATTCTTCATTAGCCATATTTGTCTACCCTACTCTCCGGGCATTCTATCTGAGCTTTTAAGAGCAAGCGAATACAGCAGGCTCAGTAAAGACCAAAGCCAGGGCTCCAGACTCAGTTATTTTCAAGAATGGACTATTAATTTGTTGAATAAACCAAATATCTCTAAGCTAAAATAAAACTAGCATTCATTATTGTCATTTAGTATAAAACATAATCTCAAACCTAAGACTGATCAGAATACAAAAATAAAAACCTTCTAGAAAAGCAACCCAGGGAGGGTTCCTCATTCATTGTGAAGGAACCTTGGTACTCCAGGATTCCCAGTCACACCATTAGTCACACATGTTCCATATAATAAATAGTTCCTGAGTCCTCGAGTAATAACCAGACCCGCCTCTTCGCTTCTTTGATGATGAGAAAATTACTTCATTCCCAGTCATTGTCTCGGCAAAGCCAAAAGAGGTTCAAAACATAATTACCAGATGGAAAGGGATTTGCTCTGCTTGTGCTTCTTTACAAACACCATAAAGGAAAACCCGTAACTACGTGCAGACACAAAACAGCAAACCCTCCTATTTGCAAATCACCAGCTTTTTTACTTTCCTAATTCTTCGTCCCCCCAAATAAACTCATTTTTCCTGAGCTGGATATGATGTCTAAGCTTTGCAACTGCTTCCTTACTCTCAGGAACCTGCAAGCAATCGTTTCCAAGGGAGGGAAGATACACGCCCATCCAACTCACCCTTCCGACGCCACCAGGAGAGAACACTCGATCTGGAAGTTCTTCAGAGATGGTCTCCTTTTCGGGAGATCCATGTGAGGCCAAATCAGACTCAGTGTCTGGTGGAGTCAGTATCCATGGGTTAATACCAGAGACATGAGTGCATCCCACACACACACACAACTCAGAATATGCTCTCAAAAGAGATGACTTTCAAACATCTCCAATTAGATCAGCTATGGCAAAGATCCAAAAAACACCCTCTCCTAACCTAAGCTACCTGAGAGGCTGGTGCAGGAGGTTCCCGAGTTCTAGGCCAGCCTGGGAAACTTAGCAAGACCTGTCACAAAATAAAATACACAAAGGGCAGGGGGCGGCGGGTAGAGCACTAGCCTAGCATGGTACACCCCGTGTTCAATACCAGCACTACACACACACACACACACACGCACACACACACACCTCAACCTCACAGCAAAAATTACCCTTAGTTAGATTTCCTTCAAAGAAAAGAGTACTTGAATTCAGAGTCGTCTAGCTTTACCATCATACCATCATTCAATACCAAAATATTTTCAGGGCAACACTTCAGAGAGTTCCTCCTTTTACATGAATATTTCTTTTTGACAGTCACACTGATGCCCTGCTGGTCTCAAATCCTGGGCTCAAGTGATCCTTCTGCTTCAGGCTTCCAAGTGCTGGGACTACAGACACACCAACACCCAGCTAAAGTGCATCTATTTAAACCCAACAGTTCTCCATGTTGTGCAACATAAATAATACAAGTTTTCTGTATTTGGGAGGGGGGTGTTTTTAACTTATAAAAATATAAATAGCATCGTATCTATTTATTTTAATGGAAAATGTAATGATTAACCAAGTGCGTGTTGCTACGACCAAACCTTTGTTTTCAACTGTACAGCTCACAGTTCTTTGGGGATGTCCAGTGGGGTGTGAACCAAGATTCAACATTATTTTTTAAAAAATAACTAACAGTAGAAGAAACTTCACCAACACCAGCCTCAATAATCATAACCTCTCCCTAAATCTGTCAGGGGTTTGTTAAACTTTGTTGAAGTCATTCATCCTTCCCTGGATAAGTGTTTTTCCATGAGGAAAGGAAGGTGAGAACACTGCTGAGTTATTGGTGGAAGCTATAGCAATGAGCTGTGGTCCCCACCACCAGACCCCGCTCACCAGCCCTTCATCAGGAAGGTCATCTCACTTTGAATCAAGTAAAGAAGGATACTTAAACTGTGCAAAAACTCTTAGGAAGGTGCACCACCTAAAGACAGGGAAACACGCACTTGACCATGCCAAGGTGAGCCTTGGTAGCAACACGAATTTGGGCTACAATCTCCAGGGACTTCATATTTATTTGTTTCACCCTTCCCCAGAGCAAGGCAAACCAACAGTGGCTAAAAACACTTTCCTGTCATCAATCTTATATCCAGAACACATTAAATAAGAAGAGAGCAGAGGGCTGGATAAGCCCCATGCAGAATGGGTGACATTTATCCCTCAGGGCCACCTTTCCACTCTAGATACGCGACTTTGGCTTTACATTGGCATGTGCTTCATGGAAATGCATTAACAGAGTCTCCAAATTCGTTCAGTAGCTCAGACTCATAGTTCAGTATCTAAACAATGATTTTTTTTTTTTTTTTTTTTTTTTTTTTGCCTCCAGGGTTGAACCCAGGGCACTTAACCACTAAGCCACATCCCCAGCCCTTTGAATATTTTATTTTGAGTCAGGGTCTCACTAAGTTGCTGAGGCTGGCTCCGCCCTTGAGATCCTCCTGCCTCAGCCTCCTGAGCCACGAGGATCACAGGCGTGCACCACCACGCCAAGTTAACAATGAATCGTTTCAATTGTGTAGTTTTTGTTTTAGTTGCACACACTGACAGGACAATCCCTGTACCACATTCAATGGTTTCCAAAATCTGAGTTTTACATCTAGCGAGCAAAATAATTACTTAAAATAGGAGGCTCCAGATGGTGTAAATGTGGGCTGCCAGATGGTAGCCACTAAATGCATGTGGCTTTAGAGTGTCTGAAAGAGGCTAGCCAAATGTAGCTGTACCCTAAGTACAAAATATATGTAAGTATCAAGAACACATATCAATATCTTTATCTGGATGGCATGTTAAAATTATATTTTTAGTACATTGATTTAAATAAAATATATAATACCCATAATTAAATATTTAATATAATTTATGAAATAGAATATATTACCTACATCCTTTTCTTTTTTAATGTGGCTATTAGAAAACTAAAATCACATATGTGGCTCAGACTTGTGGTGCATGTCACATTTCTCTAGAAGAGAACTAACTAAACTGTTTAAGAACACGCTTGCGTGGAACACAAGATTAGTTATTAGGGGCCTGAGATGTGGCTTGGTGGCTGAGCATTTGCCCAGTGGGTGCAGAGCCTAGATTTCCATCTCCAGGACCAAGAAAAGAACAGATTAGCTATTGCATTGACAAGAGAGCTCACGACACTCAAATTACTAGTTAAGCCCTTGATGACATCAAAATGTGTTGATTTTAATCATTGGTCAAGCATGAATTCATTCAGCAAACAATCATTTATTGAGCAATTACTATGTTTGGGGTACAATAATATGAGGTTTGGTATGTGGACCTGTTGCTTGGGAATTTCATACAAAACTTTTAGACAATGTCATGATCATACTACTTAATTCTTCAGTAATTAATGGGGCTGTAGCTATTAGTAATTAAAGTGAATGGCACTGGGACATATCGAAGCATGGCAGAGAGAAAGAGCTGGGGCTAACCCCAACCCAGGGATGTCATTAACTGGACATGGAGGTGGGAGCCTTACAGCTAAACTCCCTAACGTCAAATCTAACCTTAATCAAAATCGAAGGTCAAACCCAAGTTCAATTCCATGGGGGAAAGGTCTCTTTCAAATCAGATCTTCACCTCACCCACCTGCAGAGCCAAAGTGATTTCACATTAGTCACATTATTGTAGGTACCAGCTAGACTTGATTACTAAAAACAATGAAAATGACTAAATCTTGCAAAAGTCTAGTAGTGTATCAATACTTCTACATGGAATTGGGCAAAAATATAAATACTAAGAAAAAATAAATCTCACTGTAAATCTGTAAAAACCTCCTAGCTACACTCTATAGAAAAACAAAAAAAAAATCATGAACACATTAACCACAAAGCTACGACGTGTGAGATTTGCCTGGCCTTTGTCCTTAGTTTTAACAATACTGGTAAACTGTTCCAGCAATTTATTTTAACTCCAACTTGGAGTTTACAATGTAACTGAGCCTCCAAGGTGAATGGTCTGAGGAGACCTTGTGGCTCTACAGGAGAAAATAAAATCCTGGTGTAAGAAGACCACACTATCAGAAAGAAAATGTTCACCGCCAGACCAGGCTACTGAGCCAGAATCCCAGACACTTTTCTGTGGCTGCCTCACACATAAGGACAAACTGTTTATACTTCCCAAAGAATAAGATCCCACTTTCCCTTTCAGCTGAAGTCCCAGTAAATACAGTAAGGGTTCTGCTTGAGTGAGAACCAAGCTCACAGCTTCAAAATTACATTTCATGGAAGATTTGAGCAGAAGACATTTCAGCTTGGATCCAGAAATCCCAGAACACTGTCATTGAGATACTGTCTGAGCAGAGGCAGAGGGAGCAGGCGCGAGGTAGGATCTAATTAAGACATCAAACCCTGCCCTGACGGACTTGCTCATCTTGTTCTGCAGGATGAGGCTTTCCTGGTGGTTTTATTAATATTCTCGCACAGCAAAGGAATTGCTACATTAAAACGCAGTGTAAATCCAAGCTTCAAGTTGCAATAAACTCATAAGGTACTAAGCCTCAGGGGTATTAATTTCTTCTTTTGCAAATACATGCCAATATCTCCCTGTCTTTCTTCCTTCCAATAAAATTTCACATACAAATCTTCAGGCTCTGAATTTCTGAACCAATGAAGAAGTGGGTTGGAACACTCACGTCTGAGGGTCTGAGGTGTCGAGAAGCCACGCACAGGGAAGACCCCAGAAAGGCCGCAGCCCAGATGATCTCCTCAGGGCTGTCGTGACAGATGACCCCAGGTTTTGGGGCTTAAAGCAGCAGAAGTGTCACCGCTCCTGGTGTCACTGGGCTACTCCCAGGGAAGAAAGTGTCCCTCGCCACTGTGGCTTGTGGGGCTGCTGGCACTCTGGGGCATTCCGTGGCTTGTGGCCACATCACCCCCACCTCTGCCTCTGTCCTCACACCTGCTCCGTGGGGACAACATTTCCACCCTCTCTTCCAAGGACTTTTGTGATTGGATTGAGGGCCCCCCTAGAAAACTCAGGTCAATGTCCCCCAGGGCAAGATCCTTAATCACAGGTGCAAAGACTGTCTGCCTTCTGTGATAGCAGTGACAGGTTCCAGAACTGAGGCCTGACCCTTCTGGGGGTGTCAGGGCTGGGCCTCACCTGACCCCCCACTCTGCCACCTTCATGGGAAGCTGGGGCTTCCAGCCACGAAATTAGAAAACTGAAAACCAAGCAAAGCAGCACAAAAACCCGTGCCAACGGCGAGCTTTGGAGAACTCTTCTGCCCCGCTGGAGGCTCCGCTTAGCTTCCTTCAGACACTCCCAGTGACCTTGTGGCTCCTGCCTGGGGTGGCTGCCATTCCTTGGTCTCCCACTCACGTTGTCTTTCCTTTTCTGTGGCTCCTTCACTCTGCTCCCTCCCTTAGGCTGGCATACGACTTGTGTCGCTGCTGCTTCCTGCCACTCTTGTCGGTCTGGGGCCTGTCTTTGCTCAGCCGACATGAGCGACCACCTTGTAAGACCAGAGAGAGGGGATGCTTCCTGCTGCCCCAAAGTATTTTAGGGTCCACCCCAAGGCCTAAAGTTCCTCACACCTCTCCTCTCCCTTTAAATTGAAATACGAGGGCCGGGAATGTGGCTCAGAGGCAGATGAGTCTGACCCCTACAAGATCCCGGCTTCAATGACAAGCATGAAAATTAAAAAAAAAAAAAGTTAAATATTATTTTGTAAGCAGGGCACAGTGGTGCACACCTGTAACCCCAGCAGCTTGGGAGGCTGATGCAGGAGGATGGCGAGTTCAAAGCCAGCCTCAGCAACTTAGCGAGGCCCTAAGCACCTCAGTGAGACCCTGTCTCTAAATAAAATACAAAATAGGGCTGGGGATGTGGCTCAGTGGCCAAGTACCCCTGGGTTCAATCCCCAGTACCCTCCAAAATATATATATATAATTTTGTAGTGGATTATACATTAAACCACAATTTCAGATTCTTCAAGAAAGAAATCTTCAGTCATTATTTCCCAAATAATTTGGGAAATTTGTCAAAAGGTTGGTTCTGTAACATTTTATTAATGAGTGTTCTGGGGGTTTAAAATAAAAACAGGCAAAGTAAAACTTAGCAGAAAGCATGATTCCATATTCAAAAAGTTTTTTCAAGTTAAGCTTTAACCACCAGACACCCCAGGGCCAGGCTCAGAGGGCCTGACCAGTCCTAGAACAACATATGGATGCTCGTGGCTCTCCAGACTGATTAACACACAGAAGCCACTTGTCCCTCTCAGTGAGAGGGTGGCAGGAGCCAGGCCTGGTTCTGCTCAGCCTTGTGTCTGCTGCATCTAGTCCAGTCCCGACCCACAACAGGGACTTGATGGCATGTGAAGGGGAAACTGGACAGGAGAGAAGGACGGAGGGAAGGAAGGGAGGAGGGAAGGAGGGCAACCTCGGAGGCCCGTCTGCTCTGAGGACACAGAGGAACCAAGCAGAGGGAGAAATGGGAGCGAGACTCTGGGACATGCAGACAGTGGCCGCCACACTCCCCCTAGGCCGTGTCACCAGGGGAATGCTGTGACCAGGCAGTGGATCCCAGAGAAGAGCTCGCAGGTCTCCATGAGCACCTCTCTGCAGGGTCAGCATGGCAGGTGTCAGGGGCCAGGGGCCCCCGGGCTCAGCTCCCAGCTCCACCGTGCACGGCTGCCACCACTCACGTGCCAAGGTGGGCAACCATTCCTGCTTGCCAGGGCTGTTGACGGGTTCAGAGACCCCAAGACTAGCACGTGGGGTCTCTGAGGGGCTGCCTTCACTGGACACTTTATCTCCTGAGATCTGCGCAAGTGCTGGACACGAGCCTGTCACTTAGGAATACCACTTAGCTGATGTATTGTTGCCTACAATTAATCGTTTCTTTCCTCCCTCCCTCCCTCCCTCCCTCCCTTCCTTCCTTCTTTCTTTTTATCCTCCTGTATCAACTAGATGAATACAGTTACTTGAATCAAAATTCAAAATATACATAAGAGCACAGGGTGAACACTCTCCTTCTGTCCCCTGGGCTCCCAAATTCCAGGCCATTTTATAAGCAATGGGGTTCAATCACCAACTGCTTATCAATTAGGTTCACAATAAAATATTGTTCATTCCACGTTTAAGCAACTCGAAACAAAGCACTCTGCTGTCCCTCACTCACTCCAGGTGAGTGGGGCCAGCCTGCATCACCCAGCTGTCATGATCCCTCCTGTGGACCCTTCAAGCAGTCAGCTTCATAGAGAACCACCACGTAGATTATTCCATCCATCCAGTTTTCGAAGGCTTACCAAGATGCAGTTGACATAAAAGTGCTCCTCAGCATGGCCCAGGGCTTCTCAAATGACTGAGAGGGTCTGCTTGGTATTGGACCAGATTTCAATGTCACTCACACAGCAAATCAGAGCAACCAACACCCTACAGAAGGGCAGAAGTGACAGCAAATAAAGAGTTCTGATTTTGGAAAGATGCTGAGTGACTTTGTTTGGGTTTGAGCAACATGTCAGGAGCCAAGACTATTCCCTAAGAATGGAGGCAGAATCTGAGACCACTGGGCAGGATCCACTGGTCTTAACCAACCTGAAGTAAGGTTGAAAGAGGATAAAAATCAAGAACAAGAAGCAGCATCAAATTAGGGACAGCAAAATTACTTTGGGTGAAAAAGTAATGGAAGAACACAGAAGGCCTGGATGTGCTCAGAGGACCAAGCCGAGAGACTGGCAGGACCAAGTCAGAACCAGGAGGTAAATGCAGCCCTGCATGGATACAGACCACAGTCAGGAACAAGATGGAGCCCATGGGGGGACCAGCACTCACACTCAGAGTCCCTCTCTGGGCCCCTGGATTGACTCCTGTGTTCCCAAGGTGATCTGACGCCTGGTTCTGGAGCCTCGGCACGCAAACCCCAGGACCTCCGGAGATGGAGCCCAGAGCCAGGTCCTGGCACTAGGATCCCGATAACAGGACACTTCTTGCCCTTGTCTGTTTGCTCGCTTCACAGATATACTCCCACTGCCATTTGGCTAGAAACCTGTGCAATATATTTAGGTGCAGCAGTTGAATCATGATAGTAAAGTGAGAATTTTGAATTTGGCTATGGAATCGGGCAGAAATTGACAGAAATTTCCGAAGAAAAACATTCCACGACCTTTTATCCAAATTTCCACAAAGAGACAAATGCTGAAAATTTATTATGATAGAACCAAGTTTGTTTACCCTAAAGACAGAATGACAGCAAAGTAAATTTTGTTTGTCCTTTGAACTATACTAATCTGCAAAAAATAAAATAAGAGAAGCTCAACACATATGCCTGCAGCTCTTGGTTCCATTACCATCTCTTTTATTCTAATTGCTGTGGCCAAACATAGTAGGAGCTATTCCAGCAGAGTTGTCACACCAGTAACTGTGCCACCCCTAACAGGGGCTCCAGCCCACGCCGATCTCAGGAACTAGCAGTGTCAGTGCTATATGACATCCTCCAGAGGAGGAAGCAGACAGGAAGGACAGCTCCCAGCTCCCCGGAACGTCAATTTGTGGTGAGGACTAAAGGAAGAGGGAGCAGACACCCAGGGTTACCACACAAAGCCTGAGCACAAAGAACTGCCCTCTTTGGGGTGTTTTGAGTTTTCGGACTTCTTTCTTTCACCTCTTGCATCCCAACAAAAGAGCGTGCAAGAGCTGGGGATATAGCTCAGTTGGTAGAGTGCCTGCCTTGCAAGCACAAGGCCCGGGGTTCAATCCCCAGCATCGCAAAAAAAAAAAAAGTGTGCAAGGGACTCCAAAATGCACCATGCTAGGTGGACTCACCTGCTGTAACCTCTAGGGATCACCCTTCAAGGCCACCCAGAGCTGCACAGATCTGGGTCCAGGCCACCTTGAACTTCAATGACACAAAGCAAGGCATTTGCACTGGCTGTGGAAGTTCTGGGGTGGCACACTGAGGGAGGTTCAAGCTCTCTTCTGCTGTCCAGGCCAGGATTGAAAAATAAGGGCTCAAGAAGTCTTGCAATCCAAGACACCATGCTGCTGTAGGATTGGCCATGTTAGAGCAGTGACCCAGACCCAAGGAATGGGGGACAAAGCAGGATGCCCCTCTTGGCCCAGTTCTGCTCTGGGCTTTCAAAAAGAGGTCCTGATACCCCTACTGCACTGGTAAGACCTAGAGGACTACTAGGAGCCCATCCTGGAAGAGGGAAGGCTTGAACCAGGCGGCTCAGGCTTGCCTCTGAGGGCACAGCCAGTCCTCTCACCTGTGGGTCCCACATCCCTGGGTCCAACCAGCCACAGAACAAAAACGCGCATGTGTGACTTGTTTCTCATCATGATCCCCTAAAACACCACGGAAGAACAACTGTGTACACAGCATTTACAATGTGGTAGGCCAGGCAGAGAGGAGGTGGAGCACAGGAGAGGATGTGGGTAGGTCAGACCACACACCACAACGTGCCGTAGAAGGGATTGATCATCTCAGATTTGGGCATCCAAGAGGTATCAGAACAAAGCCCCCCTGGATACTCAGGGACCACCTTATCTGTGTGGGAGAGGGAGAGAGCTAAGGGAGAGACAGAGAGGGGGAGGGAGGGCTAAACTCAGGGACAAAGCCAGACTGGAGCCAAAAGGAGGTCTTCAACTGAGGTTTCAGTGGGGGAACTGTGAGCCGTCCACAGCTCTTCCTTAGAACTTGACTTGAAGAAAACAAAAAGAAAGGATGAGCCAGGTGTGGTGGCGCACGCCTGTAATCCCAATGGCTTGGGAGGCTGAGGCAGGAGGATCGTGAGTCCAAAGCCAGCCTCAGCAACTCAGCATGGCCCTAAGCAACTCTGCAAGACCCTGTCTCTAAATAAAGTACAAAAAAGGGGGATGTGGCTCAGTGGTTAAGAACCCCTGGATTCACTCCACAGTACCCCCCACAAAAAAAGACAAAAAAGAAAAAAAGAAAGGAAGGATGATCCAAAAATTAATATTTTGCTACAGAATGAGGATTCTCTGAACACTGTTACAGATTGTCTTTGGGAGTCCTTACAAATAATGACACCATCCCGCCCAGGGGTTGCCTGCAACATACCCTCTCAGGAATCCACAAAATTCAGCAGAGCAGACCTCCTCCTTTTAAGCTTGATTAAATGATTGGCCTCAAAATATAGTCACAGTATTTGCAGAGTAAGAGTGAATCTGATCAACATGGGACAAGATAACTGATCAGGTTGAGCTGGCCCTTCAAGGGACCTTTCTCCCTCCTGGTAGACACTGGATCCCTAATCTAGTGCAGTCAACACATGGGCATGGTGCCATTTACCGGTTTGATTCCTTGGACCAGACACTTCTCTGAACCCCCACTTCATCACCTGGAAAATGAGAATATTACTAACACTTAAAACCTGGGTCCAGTGAGAACACAGACAAGTTAGAGTATAAGACACTGCTGTCCAAACTACGGTTTATGCAATGATCACTACTTCTCTGAGAACACCAAACTGAACATTTTAAGATGTGCTTCACACCCAGTAAGACCTAAGTTTAGCCTGGTGCAGGGATGCACGCCTGTCACCCCAAGGGAAGCAGGAGGACGGCAACTCCAGGCTGGGCGACCAGTGAGACCCTGCCTCAGAGTAAATGGGAACGGCTGGGAATGTAGCTCGATGGAAGGGCACCGCTGGGTTCAACCCCAGCACCAAGAACAGGCGGGAGGAGGGGGGAGAGGAGGAGAAGCAGGCTTAAATTTCTCTTTTTGGCATTTTCCATCTCTAAAATAAAACTACCTACAATGAGGGTACTGAGGTTGTTCAGAATTTAAATATTCACTGTACAATTCAAAATGGTATTATTAAAACCGCAGTTTCAAAATTCTAGACATCATTGTCTATATAGTGCTTGCTCTAAGGCTTTTTAAAGTCAGAGTGGCCCAGAAATTCATTTCAAGACCCACAGTGATCTGAAGCTAAGCCTAAATTACAATTATTTATGTATCCCAAAAATAAAGGTTTTGCTTGAGAGCTTCAGAGACTTCTGAGCACTGATCATACACGTGTTGACCCACGTGTTCTGGATTTTCCAGCAGGAAAAAAAAAAAGCACCAATACTCTCCACCCAAGGAGAAGACTCACTCCACACCATCTTTTTTTTTTTTTTTTTTTCTGAGTGCTGGGTCTGGAACGGAGGGCCTCACACATGTTAAGCAAGGGCTCTTACCACTGAGCCATATCCCTAGACCTAAAAATGTATTAATTATAAAAGAACAAGGATAGGACTAGGAAATACACTTTTTTAGTGCAAGTTCAAATAATTTTCCCCAGTCGCTGCCAAGTCACCCAACACTTAACTCAGCCTCAGTATCTTTCCGTATCTTAAGCCAGGGATTTGGTGGCTGTGAGCTTACACTTCTTCACGATTATGAAACACTGTAGCTGGAATGTCAGGAAAGCTACATGTCGCCTCATAGCAAAGGAATGCTGGGCCGGCAACTGCCCGCGTCGCCAGGGCTGCGCTGGCCTTGCCGTCGGTTTCCTGAACAGGTTAATTTTCAGAAACTCTTAATGTAATGAGCAGAGACGACTTTAATAACCTGGGTTCCAACATGATGGATCACTTCTGTTTGCATTTCTGGCAAATTTTTTAAGCCATGATTGTGGCCGCACAGTGGGTTTAAGTCAGTAATCCCCACTCCCCCAACACAGAGCCTGGGGACAGCCAGGAGCTGCCCGTCCAACTTCCTTCTGACTCTGGGCAGTATCAGCCCCTCCCAGGCTGGGGAGGTGGCCCATCAGTCCAGGCAGTGTCTTGGCGACTCTAGTTCTTAGGAAGTCATCTCAGGTTTCTCTGAAAGGTGTTCTCACTCATTAAAAATATATAAATGACAGCAGAGTGAAATGGACATCATTACCTCACGTACACGTATGACTGCGTGACGGATGTGAGCCTGCAGTATAGACAATCAGAAAAATAAGAGAGGCCTCTCCATTTATGTATGACCTATCAAAATGTATAGATGCATCTACTGTCATGGACAACTAATTAGAACAAATAAAATTTAAAAATTTTTAAATATATATATATAAAAGACCAAGAAGTGGAGAAACTGGGACCCTCGTACACCACTGGAGGAAACCTCAAATCTGTAACATGGTACCTCCAACTGGAGGACAGGCGGCTTCTGAATGACCACACCAACCAGCAGTTCAATTCCTAGGGAGCACCCAGAGAAATGAGAGCACAGGTTCAGACTGATGCACAAAGGTCACAGCAGTACTGTGACAACGGCTAACCAACAGAACGAACTCAGACGGCCAGCGCCTGCTGACAAGGTCACCCACAAAGCGTGCCCGCAGGACGGAGTACCACCAGACACTACAAAGGACCAAACGACCAGTGCCTGCTGCCCGCGAGGGACCTCGGAAACTCGATGGCAAGCAAAGAAGACGGACGGAGGACCACGGTGTGGGACACGCAGGTGAACATCGGGAGGGGCGCACCCACAGAGGCAGTGGCGGAAGGGTGACCACCCGGGCCATGGCAGGAATGGAAATCAAGCACAAAGAGGCACAGAGGGTCCTTCTGTGCCAACCTGGAGGACAGGCAGCTCCTTAAAGGCTTAGGGTGTGAAAAGATCCAAACATGGTGACATGGGTGACACCCATGGTGACAGCTTCCCAACTTTGTACATTTACCCCCAAATCATGGAATCGCTGAGTTATGTGCACGAAACACCTCAAAGATGTCCTCTCACCCCTCCCATCTCAGGGTGCCAACTGGCCAGAAACCGGGACATTGCTGAGCTGCTAAAGTGGCTACTCTAAAGTCCCACTCTGAGTTCCTTTCATGAGAAACCAAAAGTAAAATAAAATAAGACCCTTACTTTCTAAGTCACTTCGAATTGGGAAATTTCCTCCTTGAGGTCCAGAGCATCCTGACGGATCTGGACGAGAACAGCCCTCACCAGAGCCTGCTCAGTGCCAGGCAATTCAGATGCACCTCTGATTTTGGAGGACGAATATAATTTTAAAAATATACATTTGTAGCCAGGCACGGTGGCGCACGCCTGTAATCCCAGCACTTGGGAGACTGAGGCAGGAGGATCGCGAGTTCAAAGCCAGCCTCAGCAATTTAGCGAGGCCCTAAGCAACTCAGTGAGACCCTGTCTCTAAATAAAATACAAAATAGGGCTGGGGATGTGGCTCATTGGTGGAGTGCCCCTGGGTTCAATCCCCAGTACCCCCCCAAAAATATATATACATTTGTGACGATGTGTGTATTTTCAAGCATTTCTAACTACATTGTGATCGACTATTATGGGTTCTGAGGTACATTTAAATGCTACCTAGGAGTTAAATTATTCTGCTAAACCCAACTTCAATCCAGCTTGAACTGGCTTGCCTCGTGGCCTGTCTCCCTCCCGCTCCTCTTGCTCAGCATGAAACAAATGGCCTCAGTACCCTGAATATAATCCAGGTACCACTCATGATGCTTCATTCCCTCAGGCTTTTGCATATTACTGCTTCTTTCTCTTTTTTCTTTTTTTGTTTGTTTTGTTGGGGGCACAAGACACTGAACCCATGGGTGCTCTACCACTGGGTCACATCCCCAGCCCTTTTTATTTTGTAACAGGGTCTTGCTAAATTGCTGAGGTTGACCTCAAGCTTGTGATCCTCCTGCATCAGCCTCCCAAGTCACTGGGATTACAGGGTAGGGATCACACCTATACTACACATTGCATTTTCCAAACCTAGAATGTTCTTCCATTTTTTGACCACATGACAAAAGGCTATGCATCCTAGCTGGGCACAGTGGTGCACACCTATAATCGCAGCAACTCTGGGGGCTGAAGCAAGAAGATCACAAGTTCAAGGTCAGCCTGGGTGACTGAGCAAGACCCTGCCTCAAAATGAAAAATAAACAAAGAAAAGGTTGGGCTGTAGCTCAGTGGTCAAGTGCTTACATGTGAGGCCCTGAGTTCAATCCCTAGTACTGCAAAAAGAGATAGCAGAAGAGCTGGGCATCTTTTTAACTCCAACTCCTTCTTCCCTGGCCCCAGCAGACAGCGACTACCTCCTGCTTTAATTCTGCACTTGCTGTGTACCGCATTGTCACCTCTTCTCCCCTTCTGTGAATGACAAAGGGTTTGAAGCTAAAGCACAGCTCTACCTCACATTGGGTGACTCTGGACAAGTTCCAGCACTTTTGAGTCCCGATCTCTTCCTCCGTGAGATGAAACGCAATGCCGCCCGTCTCCCGTGGGCTGCAGGGAGCTCACCTGAGATAATACTTCTCGCAGCTAGAAAGCACTGGCACATTTTAGTTAGAATAGACGCTGGAAAGGTTCGTCATGGACGCTGCGATCGAGGCAGTGGAAGGGCTCTCTGCCCTCTTCAGAGCTCACCTAGCCAGGCCACCAAGGGACAGCCCTCTGGAGCACCAGAGCCAGAGATGGGCTCTTTCTCTGTTACTCCACTCAGCACCACCCTCCCACCTTCCCCTGCAGCTCTTCCTTCCCCAGGCCTCCTCCCCCTGTTCAGTGCTGTCCCTTCTCATCCTCCCCATGGAAGCCTAGGCTGACACCTCCCAGGTCCTGACACCTCCTAGGCCCTGACACCTCTAGGCCCTGACACCTCTAGGCCCTGACACCTCCTAGGCCCTGACACCGCTATTCTTCCCACACTCAGGCCCCCATGATCTCACCCAGCCTCATGACTTTAAAAACCATTTAATTCCTTCCAACTCACAAATCCCTACCTCCAGATCACTCCCCTGAAAACCCAGTTACCTTATCAACTGCTTAAATGCTGAGAAAGTCTCTTAATCCCAGGTGTCCCCACTGAGCTCCTGGTCTCCTCCCCTTAAGCCCATCCTCTTTGTTAAAGGTTTTCAATCTTTCCAGGGACATGGGCCAAAAATCTCAGAATCATGCAAGATTTCTAACTCTCTCTCACTTCCCACCCAAGCCACCAGGAAAACCTCCAGCCTTAACCCTAAAACACATTCAGATTTGGACTCCTCACCACCCCCAGCCACGCTGCTTTTACCAGGTCCAAGCCACATCGCCTCTCTTGGGGTCTCCCTGCCTCACCCTTGCTCACCTCTGCTCTGGTCTCAGCCCACCAGCCAGAGCCACCCGTCACACACTAGTTACATGAGGTCCAAAACCTTCAATGGCGGCTCACTGCCCTGGCCTCAACTCCAAAGGCCTGGCCTTCAAAGACCCCTGCCACCTGCAGACACGTTCCTCTTCCCTCTCTGCCCTCACCTTCTCCACTGCCCCTTGCACTTGGCCAGCCCAGCAGTGTGTCCCTGTTAAGTCTCTCTTGTCCTTCCCTGTCTGAGGCCCTTCTCCAGATGCCAGGAGCTCCTTCCTCGGCTTCCTCACCTCCCTCCTCAATGCCACCTTCCCCACAAGCTCATCCCTGGCCATCCTACTGAAAACTGCCACCTCTCCCTTTCCCCTCCCAGTCTCCTTTTCTGCTTCATTTTTCTCAATAGCACCTGCCCCCGTTGAACATGCAGTTGACTGTTTCTAGCAAAAGCTTTAAGAATACAGGATTTTTTCTTATTTTGTTTACTTTTGTGTCTCATTGTTTAGAGTAATGCTTGGCACATAGAAATCCCTACAAAGACAGTACCTAAAAGAATAGAGCTGGGCATGGTGGCACACACCTGTAATCCCAGTGACTTGGGAGGCTGAGGCAGGAGGATTGCAAGTTCAAGGCTAGGCTCAGAAAAAAAAAAATGAGAAGAGGATGAATGAACAAAGTAACTTCCTAGATCATGATGAATATACTTCTAAACACCTGTGTCTTTACCAATAATGGGCAGAAATATCACAGTTCTCAGAGACGGCCAGCATTTAAAAAAAAAAATCAACAAATTTGAGGCCAGAGGAGAAATCAAAATAAATTTGGAACACACAAGTACCTTAAAATTTGGAATACACAAGTACCTTAAATACAGCAAATAAGTAAGTAGAAATGGTACTCGGAATACAACTAAGGACACAGATAATCAACTTCAGGACTCATCGTGAAGCTCAACATTAAATAGATGTTTCTCTTTTACTTTTAAGATCTTTAGCTTGTATCATAGTCATCATTTCTTGAAAGCACAATTAAATAATCAGATTTTCTTCCTATGTAAGTTTATTGTAAACACCTTGGTGGATTGCTCTGACTATAGTAATTTAAACTATTCCAAGTTTTAAATATCCAAAACCATAAAATTTGATGTCTATAATAAAGTTATTAAGTATATCAGTCATAATCTCAAGAGTTAACAACATAAAAATAAATCTTAAGGAATTTATCATTTTAAACTCTGACATTACAAGTCATTACAATAGCGGTTGCTAAGTTAGTGGCATATAACCTGCTAACTAAAACAAATGCTTTCAGCAAAGTTTTGGACACGACTTTTTTCAAAAGATCTTTTCCTATGTTAATGTTGATCGATTCCCCATTCTTTTCTTTTTAACACTATCATCTCTAGGCAAGCATCTGCTAGTAAATCACAAATGTGAAGAAGCAATACTTGAATATACTTGTCAGCAACTCTGTGAAGGTAAAATGAATACAATCTTCAAGCTAAATAATCACTCAGAGAAAACAATACATCCAGCTAAATTACAGATCTAGAAATGGAAAATTCACAACTTGGACCTTCATTTCAGAATGATGCTCTCCCAAGTACCATTTATATTAACCATGAGATTTTTATTTACACAAAGACCCTTCTGTAAAGACTAATATTAGATAACGTAGCATACTTCTTGGGTTCCCTATCAAGAAACCACTCGGCCATTACTTTATATTTTAGCTGACAAGGGTGAATAAATAAAACTGTTAAATCTATTCCTAAATCTATTCATCAATAGCATTGGAAATAAGAGTATTTGAGTAAATTTGAGGAAGCCAGTTCTAGAAAGGCACCAATATTACCAATTTGCAGGTATTTCTTTAAGGGAATGAAACACCACGGGTCTGAGAAAAAGCCCTGACCTACAGCAACACACTCACCCATGGTCCAGAGGAGTTAAAGAGCTTCAATGAACTAAGTGAATATGCATTGAATTGGATAAATGAATTGACAGAATATATAGTTAAAGAAAAAATAATTAAAATATATTCAAACTGTCCAAATGAATTTTGAATATTTCAGTGAATATTTCTGGTTAATGTGGCTTGAAATTTGTGAGACAGTTAAGAAAGAAAATTTGAAGTATTCAAACATCACTAATTCATTGCAAGAGTGAATAACAGTATCTCTTATTATATTTCACAGATGCTCAATCCTCACCATAGTGTTTTCTTACATATGTGCTTTTAAAAACATAGTCCCCTCAACAACCCTGTGAGATAGGTGTTAGGATACTCACTTTACAAGTGAGGAAACTGAGACCCAAGGGAATCAAGGAACCTGGGCAAGGTACATAGTAATTGCCCAGGCTGGGCTCCCAACTCCCTTCTGTTTCATTTCAGAGTCTGTTTCTAACCCTCTGAGACCAACACAGACTGCCATTAACACAAATTCAAACAAACTCACTTCAGATCTTGGTGGCTGGGAAATAGTACTGCACTCTCCACCTCAAAAGAAGATTCCAGCAGATAAGGTTTTAGTAAAAACACATGAAGGGATCTGAAATTCCATTTGGCACACTTTCCTAAAGTATACTTTACGGAAAATGTAAATGTATGTTTCCCAAAGTAATCTTCCCTGAGCTGAGCATTCACACAAAATAATTATAACTAAGTCTCATTAAGGTTTCCACACCAGCACCTCTATTGTTCAACAATTTGAAAATAAACTTCACAGGAGAGGATGTGTCTTAATTACAGAAGCAATCAACAAATCATAGAATCTTACCGCGAAAAAGATTTCGTGAAGTTTAACTAAACCTTCATTTTAGAGATCATGAACTGAAGCTCTGGATGGCTGAGGAGCTAAGTTTATACAACTAACAATAAGAAAATCACAATACTTTTTTTACTATATCAGAATAAAAATATTTTCAATTTTCAAGTAATTCCTTTGACAGACCATGGAAACAAAACTCTCACTTCCTAAGGCAAGCCACCACTTAAACAAAGACAGTGAATACTATATCAGAGCTAACTTTTTGCACTTGTATCTTCACGAATTTTTAACTGCATTCTCACAGAGATAAACAAAAATAAATTGTGAGACTTAAAAGAAGGAATATAAAATTCGGTGTCCGCTCTAAAACCTAGTGTATACCATGAAGGTCCAGCAAATCTGCAGGTTGCGTCATTAGTCAGTTTTCATTCCGATAGAACTTGTTGGACTTTAGATCAACTCCTTCTTATTAAAATTTCATTTACTTGTGGCCACTTTGGGATTTTTTGTACCAAAATGAAGTGTCAAAATGAAAAAAAAAACAATAATAATGCAAACCACTTAAGTTCATCTAAAATAGAAACACCCACTGTGATACTTATGAAGAAAACCAACCATAAATAAGATAGGGCATTTGTCTACTAGCCCTATCGGACCCGTAACTATGACAAAATTTCATAGTGGCCATGAGATCACATTCATTATATGTGCAAATGTTGAAGAACACATTGTAAAATTAATAAAACTTCATCAGATGTACTCAGATCATTATTGCAAATGAAAAGAGATCAAAAAAAACTAGTTCCAAACAAGGAAATCTGAAGTTGTAAACCACTTTGGCCACAACTCAAAACAGGGAGACCCTTCTCTGATGGCCTACCTATGTATGGGCCCCAAGAGGAAGTGACCGCCGAGTGTCCAGAGAACGAACCTTTCCAGGTGGAGAACTCCCCGTCCTCAGAGTGTAGTAATCCACATGGGGAAGGCACTGCCCCAAATCCCAACAGTGTAACTCTGAAGCAACTCCAAAGGAAGAGGTTTGATGGCTTCCCATCCAGAAGGATGTGCTGCACTGGCACTTCCAGGGGGTGCACTGATAGATCCAGTAAGAACAATGCAGAACGCAGAAGGTCATCGCCAGAGGTTCTCCAACCACTGCAGGATGCTTTTAGAGGCTCACAATTATCACACCTGTGCAATTAAAATTAATCAAGGTCAACTTCCAAGTCTCCCTCCACATTTATTTTCCAGACAAAAGCAACTGTGGCCTTGGACATGAAAACTCAGACACAGAAATAGCACCTACCAAATCCTAACTTGAACAAGTTAAAAGACTGTATCTGGGAGTTTCCCCAAGTTATTAGCAGTGCGTTCAGTGACGGTTCATTTGTCCTGTCAAGAGTAAACACATCCAGAAGTGTGAAGAAAGCCTCCAGCACTCAGGAATAGAAAGGAGAGGAAAGCGGAGAAGGTGATAAATTACCTCTGTGTTTGGACCCAACCCACAAAACACACCTGAGCATAATGACCTACATTTGTCTCCTAGAACCAAGACACATCTTCATGTTTAAATACGTCCCAACAGCTAGAGCAAACCTTCACTCACTTTCAACAAACCCCCACCCCTAGGTCTCCAAGATGCCTCTGGTAGTAACCAAGTGACAGGAAAGGACAAACAGCTCTTGTAGTGAAGTGGAAAAAAAACGCAGAAAGAAATCCTACATCAAATGAAGAGGTTGGCTAGTTTTGAGGGTCCCCTTCATCTGAGCAAGAACCAACCTAGAAACATTCGGAAGTGAAGCGACTTGGGAAACAAAGTGAGGGAGCCTCCCTTGGCCTGTGAACAGGAGGGAAGTGGCTGCCTCTACCCCGCAGGAGCTGGAACAGCGATCCCTCTTTTGGGCGGGCGTGGCCGGGAGAAACAAAAGGTTAAAACACAAAAGGCAGGGCAGAGGAGGAGGTCAGGAGCTTCTGGGACTCGTGGTTCTCCTTCCACTCAAGCACCCTGAAGTGGGAGGTGTATGCACAGTGAGAGCTAAGGATGGGTCCCAAGACAGCATGGGACACTCAGGGTGGGTCCAGAAACGGAAAGGGGCCCAGGGGATGGCGACGCTAACTAGTGGTCCAGGCCCCATCCCTCCATCCTGCATCTCTTGACAGTTGGGACCTGGGGCTTCCTCCACCCCACCCCGGCCCCCAAGAAAACTTTAGGAACTCTTGTCTGTTTCTGGTAACTCCCTGGACCACAAAGACGACAGTCCCTTCCCTCACACCCAAACCTCTTCTGCACTCTATTGTTGCAATCTTTTTGTGTGGTGCGTTGAAGACCCGCAGCGCTCCGCAGACAGTTAAGTTACAAAACGGGTTTAGAAATGACCACCAATCCGTTCCCCTTCTTTTTTCAGGAGCAAAGTCAGGGCTGGGCTCGGGGGGAGACTGGTCTGGTCCCCGCCAATATTAGCATATTTTCATCCCGTATGTGCGCAACTGGGAGAAAGTGAGTCAATGCCCCCCTGAAACCCTCCTCCCCAGCCCACCCCCGGCTCCTCAGAAAGAGCAGCACGGGAGGGAATGCCTGTTTGAGTTTTGCCTATTTTAAACATAAAATAAAATAACACAATCCATGCAAGTTCGTTCCAGAACAAAAGGGAGGGAGGGGACGGAGGTACAATTCCGCAGCCAAACTTTGCCACGAGCCTACCACTCTGCCCTCGGAAGGGCGGAAGCTGGGCGAGCCCGGGCCGAGAGGTAAACAAGACGACAATCCCCACTCACCTTCTTCCCCACTTGATCGCACTTTGGACAGACATGATTCCCTTGTCGCAGTGGGCGAGGCGCTCGGACACTTTTTTTGTGGCCTGACAGCAGAGAAAGTGGCGTAGGCAAAGTTGCGAGAGGGAGATACCCGGGCGTCCGGGGAGAGGGGAGGAGAGAGTTCATCGGAGTTGCCCTTTTGTTCCCGGTCCCGGAGCAGACAAAGAGGCGGCGAGCGGCGGCAGGTTTCTCCCTCTCACCCCTTCTTCCTCTCCCTCCCTCCTCCCCGCCCCCTCCCTCTCCCGCATCTCCCGCCCGGCTCGGGAACCTCGGCGGCGGCGGCGAGCCGGGCTGCGCAGTCCCGGGTTGCGAGCGAGTCCGCGCGACCCGTCCTCCCGACTCCTCTCCAAACTTTTCTCAGGGGAGGCCGGTGCCCACACCCTCCCCGCCCACCCTCGGGCCACCCCCAGCTTCCCAAAGTACTCAAGTCTGCGGGGGGAGGGGACCTCCAAAATCATTGTTTCCGGGAGATGCACCTCTTTGTTTGCACTTTCCCTGCCAATCAGTGGGAAAGAGCCACTTTGGCATCGAGTTTCCGTCAGTTTTTCATCATCTCAGGAGACAAAATGCGGAGGGTCGGGGGTCAAGCCTAGAAGATAAAGGCGCTTACACAATCGGAGGTGGGGCGCACGCGAGCCTCTCCATCCCTGATCCTCCACTCAATTCACCCTCCTCCACCCAGCACGCCAAACAACTCCTAGGGGCTCTAAGTGACAGAAAACTCTCCTCCCGCCCTCCCTCACCCACCCAAGCCACCCACGCCGGCCCTTTAGCGCGCCCTCGAATCCGCAGGACAAAGGCCAGCTTGGGGGTCCGGCGGGGCCTCCACCCACCCCTTTGGACTACCTGTTGCTGCAGGCACTGTACAACTGGGTCCAGGGGCTCCAAGGGCGGATTTCCAGCCCCAGCCTCGCGCCCACCCCCTCGGACCCCAAATTCCCTCTAATCTCAAGCTACCAAGGGAAGGTTCTCAGGATGCCCGCGCTCGCTCGGACCCTAGAGCCAAGCGCTCCGCTCCCAGACCCTTCCCTACACACCACCTTGTCCTTGCCCCCAAAGATCTAACTCGGGGTCCCTGACTGCCTCCCCATTTTATATCCCCTGGCGCTGGCATGTCCCAGGGCAGCGTCCCTTCTTACCGCCCCCTCCCCCGTTGCCTTGTCCTGGGCAAATCAGGTGTCTCTGACCTGGAGCAACTCCCCACCCTTCTCCAGACATTTGCTTGACCTCCGGAACTAGGGATCCCATCCTTACCACCCCCAACCCGGCGACCCCAACCCAACTGTGGGCCCCAGCGTTGGCTCTCTGAGTGACTCGGATCAGTGCTAATTTTCCTTCTAGATCTCACTAGAATTTAGGAAGAAACCAGCGAGGTGGGAAAAATGGGAGAGAATGGGGACCTCCCGAGGAGGCAGTTTCTGGGGCAAAGGGACAAAACATTCCAAAAGGAACACCCACCCTGCGGCTGGTGTACGACCCTTTGCGCACCTTGGCTCCCAGCCTCTTTCTTTTCCCCCATCCCAGACTGGAGATCTTAGCGGGCTGGTGGAGTTTGGGGATAGAGAGATGGGGTAAAAGGAAGCTGGGGACTTGGGAGCTGTGTTCCGGCTAGGGCTGGGGGAATGCCAAGGGCGGGGAGCAAAGGGCCCCTGCTGGGTCTGGAATGTCGCGGGTGTCGGTCTCTGTACTCGCCCGGCGACTCCCTGCCAGGTCTCTCCCCTAGAGCAGAACAAAGGCGCCGCGAGGAGCGCTTCTGTCCTGGCCTCTGCCGTGCGCACCCCGCCCAGTGCTTCCCTAGCTCGAGCCCACGCCGCACTCGGAAACTTTGTAACCAACTTCCCCCAGAGTTTGCGCGCGCGGCGCCGGGCCCGAAGAACGCCGGACAGTCGCCTCCCCGGACCCGAGATGCCCTCCACCCCTTGCGCCACCGGCCCCAGCCCGCGTGCGGGGCGATCCCCTATGCCAGGGCCGCGGAGCGCGCGCTTTCCTCGGCTCCCTCAAAAGGAGGAGTTTTGTTTTCTTTTTTAGTTTGGACGCGCGCAGTGCGAGGCAGATGGATCGGAGGGTAACGGTGGCAAAGAGATAAAGCAGCAGCCGCTAAGAAGGCGGAGGGCGGCGGCTCCGGCTGCGGCGTGAAGCCGAGGGCGCAGGAGGAATGAGCGCGGGCCGCGCCCGTCGGGCCGAATTGCTGCGCGCCGCGATCCGCTCTCGGCTCCCTGCGAGCCTCCGCCAAGCCGCGGCGTCGAGACCGGGGACCCACCCGGAACCCGCGCCCCCTCACCTGCGGGAGCCGGGACACCTGCGCCGCCGCCTCACCGAGCACTGCCTCTGGGGCAGCAGCTCGCCTGCTGGAAGCGCAGAAGCCTCATCTTAGGTTAGGAATCTTGAGCGCACCACAACCAACCACAAAGAGAAAACAGCCCCCACCCACTCCTGTCTGGCGCATTTTCTTCTTTGTTTAATTAAGATGACTTCCAGAATTCTCTTTTTAGGAGAAGTCTACCCTCCCCCGGACAAACCCTTCCCTTCTATCCTCAGGGACCTGCGTGGAAAATAATGAAAAGTCAGGACTTGGAGACGGTTCTGTTCCGCTGCTCCTCGAAGTACTCGAGTTTAGAGGGTAAAGCAACCAGGATAGTATCTAACTTCTAAATAACCTCCAGTAGCCGACTTGCTCTCTACTCGTCGAAGCTATGAAACCGGTGCAGACCCTTTGAAAAGATTGATTCTCTTTTCTCAAGAAATAAGGGTGGTTTGCTAGGTGAAAGTGACGGCCGCCTTCGAGTTTCTCGGGGATCCTGTCCCTGAAATGCTCGAGTTACGGCTCTTGGAGGGGGTCCCTCTTTCCCAGTCTGCTTGGGAACAAAGTGAGAGCTCCCAGGCCTTCAGCTGGACACAGGTCCCCCGTCTCAGAGTCCACTCACGGCTACATTTTGAAAGGACGCCACCTTTGCTTGGATGCCACATTTTAAACTTTTTTTTTTTTTAAGTTAACACCCTCTGTGGTCAAAGCCCGAGAGTTGAAAACCCCGGGTCTCTGCTCTGTGCTGATAGCCTTGGAGCCCTCTCTCACAGCTTCCTGCCGGCCCACCAATGGCAGCCCAGGCATGCCTGTCCCCTTTCTGCTTCTCTGTCCAAGGACTTGCTCTGGCTCTAGAGCCCACTTGGCTGAAGCAGAGGGATGAACCAGAAAGTTCCAGGCAGCGAATGCCCCTCAGAGCAGCCCTAGATCAATCAAAGACAGTTTTCTCACCAGGAAGTAGGAAAATAGCTGCATCCCTCAGACTCCCTGGGGTGCCCAACTTCGAGTTTTAGTTACCTACAACAGCAACCTGTGGGCTGGCTGCTTTCCTTCCTCCTTCCCTCTGCCTTCCTCTGTTCCTTTCCTTTCTTCCCTCCTTCCTCAGTCCTTTCTCTTTTTCTTCTTCCCTTCCTCCCTTCCCTACTCCCTTATTCTCCTCACTGCCAGTTCTTCTAGAATCACATCCCAGCGAGGCCTCAGGACTGCCCTCGAATCCTACTTTCAAGCTTAGCTCCTAACTCAACCTAAGTTGAACACCTCTCACATATGTTCTTTCCAAAGGAAGAGGCAGTCAGCTTGAAGAATGAAAATACCAGATCAGATTTTCCCTAGAAGTTATTTTAGTAATAAAAAATGTTTTGAGTGATCTAGTTCATTTTCTATGCAAGAGTTTAGGATCAGATATCGTAATGAAACACAAGTAGCCATAAGTGGAATCATATATCATGTGTGAAAGTTCTATCCACAGATTCATAAAAACACAAAGAACTCCCTTCATGTAATGCTGGCGGCCAGTAATGCGACAGGAAATACTATTAAAATCACTTTTATTGGCAAACGAGTTAGAAGTCACATAGCAGGGAGATGGGGCGAGCTCAGTGGTGAGGCACGTGCTCAGCAAGCTCGCGGCTCTGGGTTTGATCCCCAGCATCATATGAAAAAGAAGTAACACAGAGGGCTTTTGATAGGGCCTCCTATGTGAGTGAAGGAGGGTGACAAATGCATCTTGTACAACGTGACCTCACGAGATCCACCATGCCTTTCAGCAAACTTCTCACAGCATAAGCCAGCCACTATTGCAACGTGTCCTATGAGATGATATATTGTCTCATTTTCCTCTTAGCCACCGTCACGAACAAGTCATCTAATATCCGCCTAATTATAGCTCCCTAAGGCCATCCCTGGCTCTAGAACCTTCTCCAACCTAAGCTGGTTACTTTCACCTTGGCTGTTTTGAAATTCCCAGAGGTGGTCATTAGTGCTACTCATCAAATTTTCCTTCTCGGCACAGAGGTGGGGCAGTTCCCAGCCCTTTAGATGCAGGCATGTGGTTTGCTCTGGCCAATAAGGTGTGCGCAGAAATTGCATGTGTGTCTCTTCCTGGTGGAAGCTTTGAGAGCCAGTGTGTGATTTTCACATGTTCCCTTTCCATCTGTTACAGCTGGTTCATCCTGGGTACCAGAGTGCTATGATTTGGATCTAGAATGTCCCCAAGGGCTTGGTGAGCAGATGATGGCGCTATTGGGAGGTGGTAGGTGAGTTGAGGTCTAGGGGGAGGAAGCAGACCACTTGGGCTGTGCCCTAAAAGGATATATCTTTTATCTTGTCCCTGGCATCTATTTCTCTCCCCCTCCCCCCCCCCGCCTTCCTGGCCAACTCTGCTCCACTATATGTTCCTCGCCATGATGTTCTGCCTTGCCAAAGCAATGGGGCCAAGTGACCATAGACTGGAAACATGAGCCAAAATAAATCTTTCTTTCTCTAAGTCATTTTTCTCAGGTATTTTGTCATAGCAATGAAAAGCTAACACCCAGAGTGAACCCCCAGCCAACCCTCAATAGTCATTTAGTACATGAAAAATAACCTTTCTTATCATAAGCCACTGCGATTTTGGGGTTGCTTGTAATCCCAGCACCACCTCTGTGACTCTTGTTCAGATACTCCTTGTCACCTACCTTTGCACCAACACACACACACACACACACACACACACACAGAGTTTTTGTATGGGTTTGAGATCTTTGAACATTTATACAGAAGCTCACTTGAACTGCTCACAGTAGTTTCTAGCTGGGCTTCAACCTCTGTGCTAGGAAAATGGTTTTCTTTTACAAATACTAGCTTATTTTGTTGAAAAGAAAAAAAAGACTACCAACAATTACTAGGAAGGGAGCAGAACTATGCGGAAGGCACTTGGCCCACACAGTCAGCGCCCCTGTCTTTGCTATTGGCTTACCAATTGGACCAACACTGGGCGTCTTTATCTGACTGTTTTAAACTACATTTCTTGAGGCAAATCCTTGGTTTTATTTACCTAATGAAACTGAGAAGTCATTACCTTCTTCGTGGGGTTATGATGAGGATTAAATGAGATACTAAATTAAAGCGTTAATGGGGGGGTGCTACACATAATAATAGCTACCCTTCAATTTCAAATACTCTGGGGCATGCCTAGCAAGTTCCCGATGGTCAGAAACATTGCCTCTTTGGAGAAGTTCTTCATTTTCTAAATTCCTGGCAAATGATCACTTTATTGCAAAAATATTTTTAAGGTAATGAATAACCATCTTTTTCCTTTCCTGAAAGGTATCTGGAAAATGGAAATACTGTTGTATTTCTAAGTCCTACAGATGGTTGATTTGCCTGTACTTCTGCTGTTGAGATTATTCTGTTTCCAATTATTTCCATTTCCGGGGGTAAAGCCACATAGCTCCACAGCACATGGCCCCCTCACCCCTGAGATATTTCCCCATGTGCTGAACTGCTTCCGTGGGCTGCCTGTTTGCTCACACTCTTCTCTCCGAAGACACATGTCCCTTGCTTTCCTGTTTGTGTTTTGTTTGTTTGTTTGTTTGTTTGATGCTGGGGTGGAACCAGGCAAGTTGCGCTGCCCCTGAGCTCCACCCAGCCCTGCTTCTTCCTATTCCAGTCCTTCTGGGGCTTTCGGATCCTCTTACAGCCCCCATTCCCTGAGGACAGCCCTCTGGAACCCCCAGGTGGGATTAGGTGTCCCTCCTGCAGGGTCCTATCACGTATCTCTATCCTTGCAGGAGGGAATGAAGCTTCTTAAGAATCGAATCTGCCTGGTGCGTCTCACCGGCTCTGCCACTCACTAGCTGTGTCAAGTCCCCTGGCCTTTCTGAACCCCCACTACCCTGTGTCAAATGACATAACACTACCTGCACCACAGGAGTGTCAAGGCCAAATGTTAACAGAAGCGAAAAGTGCGTAGCACGCACACCTGAGGAATAACGAAAATAGCTGTCATTTACTGAGCACATATTATTTCTAGTAGATACAAAGAGAGTCAAAGTACTAAAACAGCAGATGATGGAATTTATTTTGAGTCTCAGTTCTAAACCTCTGGAATTGCAATAAATGATCTTCCTTAAGGATGATGGCATCGAAAACAAAAGCTTCCCAGACTCTGGGTACAAGAAGTTACATCAGAGCCTGATTTCCTTTTTTTCTTTTTTCTTTTTTTTTTTTTTTACACAATCCCTTTGGTGCTGAGGATCCAACCCAATGCCTCACATGTGCTGGGTCAGCACTCAGCCACTGAACTACAACCCCTCTACCACTGAGCTACAACCCCAGCCCCTAGAGCACTATATTCTTTATATCAAAATATAGAGGCAACAGTGACCATTCAAAACACTGAGAAAGGGAACAGAATCAGAAGTACTTAGTTCAATTCATTGGACTGGAGCGTTTCATGCAGGCAACAGTGGAGTCTGTTCTCTGTACAGTTGTCCCTCTGCATCCAGGGGGATTGGTCCTAGGACCCCCGCAGATACCAAAGTCAGTGGGTGCTCAAGTCCCTTGTAGGAAATGGGGCATGTTTGCATACATCCCACCCGCACCCTCCCGCATATTCTTAGTCATCTCCAGGTTGCTGATATCATCTTCTATAATGCAAATAGCTATGTAAATATTTATGCCATATTATTTAGGAAGAAAGTTTGCATAAGTTCGGTACAGACTCAATTATCTCTAATACCCTCAACTCACATTTGGTTAGACCCAAGGATGAAAAGCCACAGATAGGAAGGGCCAACAGTCAGTACCAACAGAAGGCAGGCCCCCATTTTCCCAATAAAAAGATTGTTTTAAAAGTCATTTTGACCGACGTGACTATACACACTTTTAGAGCATATGTCTATGTATTCACTGTGACTCCTGATGCAGTCACATTCATAAATGTAGAAGTCATAATTTAGTAACATTTCTCTTTTTTCTGGCCACTAACAGTTTATGAAACAATTTTATCTTCTCTTCACGCACATATTTGTCATTTGTCTCCCTTGATCAGAGCTCAGCTTCTTTATTCTCATTTAAATGGCTTAAAACACAGCTCCTTGTGCTCATGATACGGATAACAGAAATTGGATCCCAAATGCTCCCTCCCACGACGTCAGCAGTATTGTTCAGTCTCCTCACTGATGTGAGGCTGAGGAAGCCACACCGCCCAGCTCTACTTGAAAAGACTGATTTACAAAGACAGCAACGCTTGATGGTCACCACAGCACACCCCAGAAATAAACCACCTTCCAATCCCACACGAGGTCACTTGGCCTCCTTTCTTGCCCATTTACTTAGGTGGTCGCCATGAGCGTCCCCAAGTAGCTGAACACATGCAGATGGAGGCTCATGGAGAGCCCAAGCAGAACTTGCTCAAAACAGCCAGAGAGATTCTGTCAGAGGAGTTCTGGACAAGGCAGCCCGCTTCCTGAGGCTCTTTCAGGGGACAGAGTTACCTTACATTTAGGAATATGTCGGTGCGACTGTCTTGTGGCGAAATTCTCATATGGGTCATGGCAGCGCTTTTCTATGTGAGGGAAGAAGAGATCCTGGCAGCCTCCACCTCGGGCCTCTCAGGACAGCCCATCAGCCGTGCCAGCCTTTCTTCTTGCACTGGACTCCTTGTCATCTCCCTTCACATCTGAATAAGAAGCTTCTCCGTGTCATTATCCTAGCAGACCCTGAGATGGCAAGGTGTGCGGGTGTGTGCGTGTGTGCGCGCACGCAGTGCTGGGGATGGACCCCAGGGCCTCACTCATGCAGGCCGCGCTCTACCCCTGAGCTGCACCCAGTCCCGCACCATATCCTTTAAATACAGATTCAAATGTTTCCCACTGCCTTTCATTTCTCTTCCTCGCCAGCACTCCTACATATACTGATTTGCTCTCCCAGTTCCCCTTCATTCCTTCATGTGTGCTGCTGTGAAGCTCACTTCCTATAGAATTCTGTTTATTCTAGAACTCTCCCTGAAACCTCTGCATGAGTTAGATGGGTGGGACCTTGCTCAGTAACATGTACCTCACAGCTTCAGATCACATGTTCTCGTGGTTGCCCTGTGTGGAGAAGGCAGGCCTTCCAGCCCACTCGACCACAGGGCAGCCACGGAGAGAGCTTCCCAGGACAGGGAGGAACCCGATCCGGCTCTTCATTAAATGAATGGCACAGTTGTGAGGTGTAATTCCTGGTTCTCAGTTTCATCACATGCATCCCTCATATCTAACACAACATCTTCAACCTAAAGGCAGTGCAGTTAAATGCAAATGGCCTTACCTGCTTTCTTTCAATTTTGCAATAACTGTGTGCTCCAAAATTCATGTAACTTCGTCATGGCTTTTTATTTCCTGTGGAAATACTTATTTGAGATGATAACAGCCTTAACCAAGAATAGAACTGAATGAATATTTTCCTTTGTGGAGAAAGGTATTATTAGATTTTCTCCAACAGGGTTTAAAACTTGCACATGCATGCATACACACACATGCATACACACACACACACACACACACACACACACATTCAACCTCTCAAAGTCATCCTGGTCCTAGAAGTTTCTCAGACAGACATTTTATTATAGTTTTGATTAATCCAGAAGCTTCTCGCTGGTAATCACAATTAGAAAGATGGAAACTCAGCCTTGTCACCTGCTTTCTTTGGTTTTTGTTTTGTTTTACTTTTTTGAAACGGGGTCTGGCTGTCACTCAGGCTGGCCTCAAGCAAGTGATCCTCCTGCCTCAGCCTCAGTGTAGCTGTGTCTGCAGGTGTGTGCCACCATGCCCAGCCCAGCCACCTGGGGCCTTCTCTCCTGCTTTCTGTTTGGTGGCCCTGTGTTTCCGTGGACTGCATGTTTTCTGTCACGATTTGGAATGGTGGCCTGGCCTCTGCAGGGACTCTCCCCTGCCCTGTGACAGCGGACTCTCTACACTGCTCCAGTATTCGCTCTACCTTTTGGCTGATGTCGATCTCATCAGGCTTCCCTTGGTTTTAGAGCCTTTTCTTCTCTTGTTACTTATTGAGTTTGCTTTTTCTTTACTGGTGAGCTCGGCCCTCATAAACAGAGCTGGAGACGGGCCTTCTCTCTGAAAGCGGGCAGGAACTCTGACAGCAGACCCTCCCAACCCACATCCCAGGTGGCCCCATAAACAGCTGCCCGTAGCCCCGGAGGACAGACCCTCATCTTCAGGGAATGATACTGGGGTCATCCTCCTATTTAAACCCGGGCAAAGAGGCAGCCATTTGTCTCCCCTCCACAGCCAGCAATTTTTCCCTGTAATAAATGACTTCATTCTGCATCTGGAGCTACAGAGGTTAAATTTACAGCTAAGTACAATCCTTTACTTGTTATAGCACTTTCCAGAGGATTCTTTCATTTATTAGCAAAAATATCACTCTGAGGCAGCAATAAAAGTGGGATGTGCTCAGACAAAATTATTAGGAACGAGGGCGAGAGCTGACGTGGAGCGACATTAATGGTTGTTCTCCTCGGCTTAGAACGTGGGAATAAGACATGGGAGAAGGGTCTTTAGTTTCTCCACGTTCAGGTCCCCCCAGAGTCCTTCCCTGGCTGTCTTCTCTTACTCTCCACCTGCCTATCCCAGCTGCACAGTCCACTGTGGCCTCAAGGGCTGTGGCTCCCAGCCTGGTCCTCCAGCCCAGGTTCCCCTCCTTGAGCCAAACCCAATAAATTCAGCACTCACTGGACATCCCCTGACATGTCTCTCACATGCCTCACGCTTGACTATCTTCCCTGATTTTATCAGCTTTCTCTCAGAACCAGGAACTCTCCTCCACGTTGCTTATTCTTGTCAGCAATACTGTGATTCACCCCACGGAGGAAGCACCAGCAGACCATGAGGGGCCTACTCAGCACTTCTCCCCTTCCCCCCTGAAACGGTCATGAAGGGCTGTCCATTTTAGGTCCTCGGCATCTCTGACATCCTTCCCTCTTCCCCTACCCTCCCATTCCGTTAACTCCCTCGTTGCCTTTCACAGTTGTAATAGAATTCGTTACAGGCTGAACATTAGTGTCCCTGCCCCATCCCAATCCCTGTGTTGAAGCCCTAACTCCTAATGGGGATATATTTAGAGATGGAGCCTCTATGGAAGTAATTAAGGTTGAACAGGCCATAAGGGTGGGGCTCTGAGCCTTAGGATTAATGGCCTTATAAGAAGAGCCACTGGAGACCTTGGTCTCCCCCTGTCCCTCTGTCCATGAGCCCAGGGAAAAGCCTGGTGAGGTGGCTATCTGTCACCTTCTCACTGTGAACATTCCCACACCCCATGAAACCACCGTATCTAATTCACACCTTCCCAGAACCCTGACATACTGTCTGCAATTGCTAGTCATGTCTTCCATATGGGACTGTGAACCTATTTATCATTGAATTTTGAGTACTCTATCAGTGATGCCAAGAAAGAAGAGCCAGCCTCGCCAGAAACTGACCTGTCACACCTTGATCAGGGACTCCTGGCCTCCAGAACTGTGAGAAAAGAAATGTTCTGTTGTTGAAGGCAGGGCACCGAGTCGGTGGCTTCTGTTACAGCAGCCCACCCTGACTCATACAGCCTCACGCCAGTCTCCTTCCTTATCACCTCAGCACCATGCCCAATCCATCTGAAGCACCGTCGCACACGCTCTTCATAAGAATGCCAAGCTAGTGTCTGCACTTATGGGGACGGGGAGCTGTGGGTGGCTCCATCCACTGCCAGAGTCCAGACTCAGCTTCTGTGATGAGTTGGCCATGTCCACCTCCTACCATCTCCCCTCCCACACACACTCCTCTCCACCCACTCCATCACATGCAGCTCCCCAAACTGCCTCTCCTCTGTTGCTGTCTGTCTGTCTGCATTACCCCTTCCTTCACCTTTTCCACCTGGGGACCCACAGGACCCCACCCTGGTGAAGATCAGTTCTTCAGCTGGGGTCTCTTCACTGTAGCATCCCGTCCTTCAACCCGCAGGAGTTACCTTGCCCCACTTCAGGCCACCGTGGTACCTATCCACCTCCCTGTGAGAAGGTGCCCAACTGTCTGGGCCTCCCGGGAGGCCATGTGTCCTATTTATCAGCTCATTTCTAGCTCCTTGATCAGTGTCTGGCATACAACAGGCATTCAATGTTTGTTTAATTGGAAAAGGGATGGAAAGGCCGGGGAAATATCCAGACAGGTTTCCCTGCTGCTCTGTGGAAAGCCTTTGACCTCCTCGCTGTTGATCTTGATCTCTCTGGAGTGACCTCATCACTCCAGTGTGTTGGGATTTTTTTTTCCTTTTGGCATTTAGATCTAATATGATGGATCCACCAGTCACAGGTTCTGCACCTTCAACCCAGTTATTGATTTCACAAAGGGATTAATAAATCCTGGTCAGATCCCTGAGAGAGGCCATTTGAAAATCGCCTTTTATTCTGATATTGATTCTTTAATTACCTTCACATTTCACCTGCTTACTTACCCACTGAGTTCTGCCGCCATTCAGCCCATTATAAACTATATCTACCAAGGGTCCACCTGGTCACAGAAGCCTCCCACCCGTCACGCTGGCGATAGTGCTGCTTGCCTCTCCTCGTCCCCTGCTATTCCTCCTGCACACCAGGATTGACTCAACAGACACTGGGATTTGATAAAATCTTCCTTAAAAGTTTTAAGCATTTCTGAAATTGAGTGTAAGCTCAAACTGCACGATATTTCCTTTATGTTCACTACCCACAGAATTAGGACTTGAAGACACAGGTTCTCAGTGACCCCTTGTAGGATGTGCCTGGGTGTGTTGGCATTGCCCTTTACCGAGGGCCATCAAAGAACCAGGCATGAGGACTATTTTTGCCTCTATTGTAGCCATGTCACCAAGGACGTTTTTTACTCTATCAACCCAGGTCCTCTCTCTGAGAATCTGCAGGAGGATATTTCACAGGTTTTGGGATCAAACAGTGTTTCCTTTATAGTTTGGCTTTAATCTTAGGGATAAGTCTTATCACTGAGCAGCCTCCCTCTTTGCTTTATTCCTTAAAAATATAGAGCCAGATTTGCTGCCGTGGCCATGCACCTGTTTGAGGTGGGAAGGTAAGCAGTTTTGCTATGGGCTTGTCGTTTCCCTTGCTTTAGTTTTTCTAGACCCTTATTTCCTGTCCAAAAAATTATCTCAAAAATTGTTTCTTTTTTTTTTTTTTTTTTTTTTTTGGTGTTTCTGTAAAATGTGCACATGAATCAGGACATAAATAACTCTCAGTTTCTTTTTATAGCAAGGAAACTGAATGCCCTCGTGAGCTAATAAACTTACTGACGGTTTTTAATGACTGGTTAACCCAATGCTGCCTGCCTTGCTAGGCTACCTCTTGCACTGGCTAGCTAGGAAGAAGGACGGCAGGTTCAGAACATTCAGGGGGCGCTTCTGGATGCTGGGGATGGAACCTGGGACCTCACCCACGCTACGCTACTAAGCTCTGCCACTGAGCTACACTCCCAGCTCTTTGATCTAACACATGTGAGCTCTCTTCCCTCTTTTCATAAAAGTTTTAGTGCTCAGCCCAGGAAAACTGAAGTTCAGACATCATAGCTCTAAAGAATTTTAACTCAGAACCCATGAGTCGTCCGCTCCAGATCTGCCTCTACTGAGGCTGCGGTGAAGTGCCAAAGCCTCCCCACACGCTTCCAGTTCCATGTCATCTGTAAGAACAAGGGAGTGCATACACCTCTGCTCTGAGATTAGAGATGCGAAGGCACTTTAAGAAAGAAGCACTACGTGATTAATAGAGAGTGGCTTTGAGTCAGAAAACACATCATTATCATCTCTACATAATGATGTTTTACACACAAAGCGTCTGACTTCTCTAAGTGGGGCAGGTCACAGGAAGGATAAATATATATCCACGTGTGGGCTTTTTAAGTTAAAAGATGTGTGGTATTGTGGCCATAGAAATAAGGAAGGGGGCTGGGTGAAGTGGTGCACACCTGTCATCCCAGGGACTCAAGAGGCTGAGGCAGAAGGATGGCAAGTTAGAGGCCAGCCTGGGAAACTGGCCTCTAGGATGAGAGAGATCCTGTCTCAAATAAAATTTTTTTTTTGGCTGGGGATGTAGCTCAGAAGCAGAGTGCTCCTGGGTTTAATCCCCAGTACCATTAAAAAAAAAAAAAGAGGAAGAGGAGAAGGAGGAAGGGAAGGAGGAGGAAGAAAGAAGGACAGGAGATGGGTCCTAGATGCAGCCAGATGCGGCCAGCCAACATCCACTTTTGCTTTTCTGTATCTCCATTGTGCTTTCAATTATTTTTCACTGTGGTCAAATACATACAATGTAAAACCATTCTAACCATTTTTAAGTCCACAATTCGGGGCATCAGACACACCCACAATGTTGCCTAACCATCTCTCCATCTTCTGGAATGCCTTGTCCCCTCCACAAAAGCTCGGCACCACGGGACAACTCCTCACTGACCGTCCACCTCTGAGGGCCCCACAGACTGGTCCCCTGCCTGGCATTCTTGCTCCTCAGGTGGAGGATCAAACTTCCTTCCAGCGTGCTTCTCCTTCTTCTGTCCATGAAAAGTCCTTCTATCCAGGTAATGGGTTCTTTTTTCCTCTGCTACTCATTTTCTTTTTCTAATATAAATTTTAAACTGTGACTTGCTTGCTTTGATATTTGGGGCACGATGAGAATGTGCCACCTGAAAGCAAACCTTAGCCCCACTGGTTCCTGTGGCCAGGGAGTATCCCAGCCTCAGGGATTGGACTCCCAGCACCCAGGCAAGCCCTGACCTTGCCCTCTCCCTAGTGAGGCTCTGCCTCTGGCCCCTCTGAATGCATGTAACCGGGGTCACGTGGAGCACAGAGTGAAACAGTACAGGTAAATCAGTATAGCTCACTTGAAACCTAAGCTCCTTTATGGAAGCTGATACTTTAAATAGAGATCTAGATCCATTTCAGGCACCACCTATGAGCTCCCCGAGAACCTCCACCATTTCCTCTTTGTAGCCTGTGCTGATTGATGACAGGTACCTAGCAAATGTTGGTCGAAAACAAAATCAGAATAAAACGCTTCCTCTGGACAGATTTTAGCATAAAATCTAAGCGTATAAGAAAAGTAGAACACATTCGGGAAACAGGAGGAAAGAGAAAGGGTTCTTAGAGTTTGTCATGTGCCAGGTGACTGTGCCACATTCACATTCCTGACTCCATGTCATGCTTACAGGAACCCAGAAAGGCAGGCGTTGTCCATCAAGCCTGCTTCTCACAGAGGCTAAGTGCATTAGTCACCTTTCTGTAGCTATAACAAGCACCCCAGAGAATCAACTTGTAAATAGAGAAGGGTTACTTTGGCTCACAGTTTGGGGGGTTCCAGTTCATGAATGGTCGGCCCCATTGCCTTGGGGCTAAGGCAGGGCAGCTCATCCTGGAGGCAGTGACCAGACTGCTGGAGAAACAGAGGGAAAGAGGAGGAACTGGAGCTCCAGCATCCTCCTCAAGGGCACAGCCCCAGTGACTTGGTCTCCCATAGCACCACACTGGGGACCAAGCCTCTAATGCACAGGTGTCTGGGGGGACATTCCAGATCTAAGCCATGGCACTAAGAAGCCTGTGTGAGCTTGCAGAGTGTAAGGGACAAAACTAGAATTCACTCCCTTGGATTTTCATTTATTCTTCATTTCTATGTTGAGATCACTAAAATCGTTCTTCAGTATAACAGGATATTATTTAATATTTTACTTTTCTGTGAAATGGCTACTTGAACTTTGAGCTCTTGACTATAATGTGTGTCAAGATGGAAGGAAAACTAAATGGACTGGATGGTGGATGAATTATAGCTGAGAAGTGAGGTAAGATATGCACTCATGGGCCACTCCCGGTGAGCAGGTGTAGAACCCCAACCCAGGCAGCAATGTAAGGATCTCCATTTAACAGTGGAGCCAGGCCCCACGCTGACGTCTTTCAGGGCTTGCCTTAATATGGCCATTATATGACTCTCAGATTCCAGGTCAAACAATCCCCAGGTCTCTGGGGTTAATAATGAAGAGTATTAACGGGACTTCCTGGAACCTGACCTCTTCCAGAATAATAATATTGCCATAGTTTAGACATATTGACTTCAAAAATGATTGGTGATAAAAATATATTTGCACATAAAGTATGATATCGAATGTGAAACATAAAGTATGTTAAGAAAGAGGTACATTTTGGTTTTAGAAAGCTATTACTTAAACCATACATTAACTGAATAAACAGAAAAATGCAGTAGGTATCTATTGTCATGATTCCATCATTGAAAACTTCTGTACTCCCTAAAAGAAATAAATACAACAGTGAATCTAAAACTCTAGAAATTTATGGACTTAAAGACAGAATCTTCCACCAAAAGTCTTAATTAATAAGCATGTTTGTAGTTTTATGCAAGACCCAAAAAACAAAAATTCAAACAATTTTTTAAAATGATGTTTGCATTTACAAGGAAATCCTTATAGATGTGCAGTTAGAGGTTTCAAATACAACCTATTATTTCACCTAAAGAAACCAAAGAAAAGACTAATCTGCTAAGGTCCTTTTCTGAAAAATCAGTCAGTGTGGCCTCTTTTCCTTGGCCAAATCATTTCGTTACCCAATTTTCTTTTAATTTGTAAACTGGAATTCCTCCTTCTCCGAGGCAAATGCTTTTTGATCCACTAAAATTCTGAGATTTTTAATCACAGTCTTTTCTCCCACTCGATATCATCCATACCTCCATGCTCGGTGGCATGGATTGGCCCACCATGACATCATGGACGACGTGGCAGCCTATCATAGCTCAGGGATAGCCGTCACCATGCACAGGGTATCACAGAAAATCACTCTGGAGTGGCTGCAATGCCACCTTATTTATTAATGAGATGATCTTGAACTTTCACCAATATGGTGGACAGGCAAACTGAACTGAAGTGGACCCTCCTTCCCCAGTCACCACAACAACAGAAATGGTACATACACACAGATCCATGCACGTGTGTGTGTGTGTGTGTGTGTGTGACATAACCGTAACCAACGGACACATAGACAAGAGGAGTTTCAGGCCCTGGGCCATGGGCATTTCTGGGCTAGGGTAGGAGATGTAGTATTTCCCATATAGCATTCATCTACAGCTCAGGTCTCTTCATTACAGCTGCCTAGGTTATGAAAAAGAGGCAGAAAACCCTCTACTTTCCCTCTAAGGGACACAGCAGAGGTGTTTTTACCAGCCTGCAGACCCACATAAAAAAGTCTTGAGAGAAATCAAATTTCGAGCCTGCATTAATAGAGAGTTCACATTTTAAAAAAAATATTTCTTCCTTTTCTGCAGTACTGGAGATTGAATTCAGGGCCCATGTATGCTAAGCACACACACTACCACTGAGCTACATCTCCAGCCCTAGGGTGCACATTTCTATTGCCCATGTGAGCCAGGAAATCCAAACTGAAAAATTATCATAAGAGGGTATCAAATCAGCAAAAACTCTGGAACTCTGGCATTAACAATCAAAATTGCTCTTTGCAGATGCTCACAAACTCTATGGGCATTCACAGCCAAGCAGGACTCCCACGGACAACGATCCTCACAGAACAAGAGCTCACAACAGAGAGAGGTTATAAATAAAGCGTGTCTAAAATAAAATCATAAAAAAGGAAGTGAAACCATAAAGAGTGAGCGGAACAGTCTCCAATAGTAGGCACAGGTGGAAAATATAGTAATAGAACTTTTAAAACTGAAAAGTACTGAGTGGTGCCTTAATCTGAGTTGACCTGGGGAGAGGAAGGCAGCCAACCAAAGGTGTGTTACCAAGCTCATTTCCATGGCTGGTTATTAGAGCCCACCACATGGGAATCCATGATATGGCAGGAGGAAGGATCGGCCTATCTGCAGGGCAAGGGAGCTGGGTATTTATGCAGCAACTTCTGAGAATCACTGTGGGCTGATGGAAGGAGTGTTTATTTCCCAACAATTCCAGCTTTTAGTTGAAGGAAAAACATATATATATATACTGCAGTACTCACAGCTGGAAGTCAGCCAGAATACACTGAAAGATCCCAAGGGGATGGGTGAGCTGCTCGCTACACACTGAGTTACAGAGCAGGCTTGAACGCGGCTACAGGTAGTTGTTACAAAGTGAAAGAAAGACTAAAGGAAATATCCCAGAATGAAACAGAGCGATGAAAATGAAATGCATGAAAGAGAAAATAAATGCTTTAGAGGTTACACTGAGAAAGATAATCATATATTAAGTACTTTCCAGAAAAAAAAATACAGGAAAGAAGAGGAGACATTTTTCTATACTAATATGTGTTTATAAATTCCTAAGAATTTCGTTTTGATAACAGACATGAGCCAACACACTGAAAATTCAAATCCTCAAGATAAATAAGTCCAGTCACAACATAGTGAGAATGGAAAAAAACACAGAAAACTTAATGCAACAGGGGGATGACTGAAATAAATACATATTCCTATCCTTACATATGAATACATGACCAGTGTAACTCCACCTCACATACAACCACAATAATGGGATCCTAATTGGAACAAGTTATACTTACTCAATGCATGTAAAATATGTCAAATTATACTCTACTGTCATGTATATCTAGAAAGAATAAATAAATAGAAATAAATACATATGTAACACAAAAAAAAGCATGCCAGAAAGAGAAATAGTAAACTTCCATTAGCAACAATACAGATAAAATGATATCATAATGTCATCAAAGTGCTCAGGGAAGCAATGCAGCGTTCACAGCCAGTGTAACCATCACGCAGGAACCAGGCCACACCGGGATATTTCAAACCAACAAAGACAGAGGGGGCTGGGAAGGTAGCTCAGGGTTGGAGTGCTTGCTTAGCATGCCTGAGGCCCTGGATTTGATCTCCAATAAAAATAAAATAAAAAAGACAAGGACACTTTGAAATGACACTTGATGGAAGAACAGCAAAAAAAAAGAAAAAAGGGAAAAAAAACGCAAAGCAAAGCAATTGCTAGACCTTGAGAAATGTAGGTAAGCAGTCACAAGAAAACCAATGATAAGCAGTGAGAAGAGTTGTAGGGGGGATTCAAAACGGGAAACTACGTAACATCAAATATTGGAATATTGGATTGACACTGAAACGCTCTCACAGGTTTTGTGTTGTTCAGGAAGAGGAAGATCAGGGCTGTTAATTTTGGACTTTAGGTGCCATGTGAATGCTAAATGTAAGGGTGATCCTCACACTACCTAATTCCCAAACTCCAGAACTGTCGCAGTCAAGACGGCCGGTATCCAGGTAAACAAACAGCCAGATTAACTGGATGAACAGAGTGAAAAGTGCAGAGAAAGAGTCCTGGTCACCAAGTCACTTAGTTTCCAACCAACATGTCAAAATTAAATAGAGAAACAAAAGCCTTTAAAATGAGTGGCCCAGAACAATTGGTTACCTACCTAAAAACAAAAAATAAAATAAAATAAAATAAATAAAATAAAGTAAAATAAAATAAACAAGAAATTAGTGCATGGAAAACAGCCATCAGAGACAATGAACATAGAAAGACCTTGAAAACACCGATCTAGGAAAAAAAGAAGAGAGGATGTAACACTTGTCTAGGTGTGCCTTGTATTTAACCATGAGAAAACACTGTGAACAAATGTCCCTACCAATGAGCTTGAAAACACAAGTCTGAAAATTTTTTTAAAATGTCAAAATCGGTTCAAGAAGAAAAGAAAGCCTGAATTTGCTTGTAACCACTAAGGGGATCAAATTAGTAAACAGAAACCTATTCAGAAAAGTGGCATCTGAGGCACACAATTTTATAGTTTTTACTAAATCAAAGAAAACAAGAAAAAAGAACTAGATAAGCTCTATGGTTCAAAACTGGTTTGAAATAAACTATTTCAAAACTGGAAAAAACGAGCCAGTTCCTACTTCATTTTATGGAACTAATATAGCCTTAGTACTCAAATTGACAAAGGACAGGGTAAGAAAAACTATAGTTTAATCTCATTTATTAATATAGATCTGAAAACCCTAGTGAAATATCATAAAACTTAATTTATCACTGTATTTTAAAAAGAAATAAATCATGAACAGGTCTGGTATACTCAAAGGATATATGAATCATTTAACATTAGAAAAATCTATTAAAGTTATTTAACAAAATAACAGGTTAAAGGGGAAAAACGATCAGATCTTTTTAATGATTTCAGATAAACAATTACTAAAATTCTAGATTTGTGCCTGATAAACAAACTACTTAGCAAATTAGAAATGAATCAGCCCTTTCAAAATGTGCTACAGGATATCTTAAAACAAGGCTATAGCTAACTTTGCACATCATGGTGAACTGTCCGTTTTCCCCTGATTGTCAGGGGAAAGATGAGATGCCAATCTCGTGGTTTCTTTTCAGTGTTGTACTGGACGTCCCACACAGAACCATGCAAGAGGAAATCAGAGGGCGTGGAACGTCACTTTGGCATCTACTACTGTGAATGAAGTGGGCTTAGGAAGAAACTGTTGTTTAGTAAATTCTCTCGCTAAATTACCAGTACGGAGGTGAGAGCTGGGACTGACGGATGTCTGGTGTGGGAGAAAAGGTGACTCAACAGCTCTTTGTCTGAAATGGAGATTTTAGGCCTGAGACAGAGACTGCAGACCCAGGAAAAGGAAGGGCTTCACTGCCAGAAGCTAGAGCCAGTATTTACCAAGGGCAAAAGATCTTGTGGCCAGATGTTCTCAGCACTCCATTTGAAGATACGTGCACTTTAATGAATAAGTCTTTCTGCTGCCACAGAATCTTCGGGAAAGATTTCCACACTTTCTGGGAATGATTTTTTTTTTCTTTGTGGAACTTAAAAAAAGAATGAATACCCTATCTGGCTCAGTGAGATACAGAGCCAGAAAAACACAAGAATGGATAGTCTCAAATAGAAAATAACTCAACAGAAAAGGAACTAGTGCCAGAGATAACTCCCTTGAGGATGCACACAAATTTGGTGCATTATAATAACAAGGGACTTGGGCAAGAAAGTCAAGTAATTTTGTGAAGATATTAAGGGTTGAAAACCACGATGCTCTAGCAGCCAACAAGTCTATTAAAAAGGTTTGCAAAATGAGTCTGCAAAGGTTTGGATCCAGGAGCTGGTAGAGCTCAGTCGTAGGTGCCCACCACTCATGGGTGGGTCCCCAGCTCACTCATGTGCCCAGCTTGGATCCCCAGCACCGAAACATGAAAAAACTTTGCCATCTGATTCCCACTGGGCGTGAGGCTGATCCTCAAATGCTGTCCTCTGTTGCTTGGCTACATGGACATGATGAAGCATAAGTCTGAAGCGTGAGTCAGGAGATTGGCCGGATCACCAGAATTCACTGATAGAGAAAGTTCTTATTTTCTCTGATGCTTTTTGAATATTTCATCTGAATAGAAAACTGTCCAGGGAGCATGGGATATTAAAAAGAAAATGATTTTGTATGAACAGGGAAGTGCATGCCTAGGGCGGGGTGGTCTCTACCTGTGATCTGGGTGGTTGTGGCAGGAGGATGGCTAGTTCAAAGCCAGATTCTGTAAGATAGTGTGACCCAGTCTCAAAACAGGACATACAAGGGCTGGGAAGGCGGCTCAGTGCCAGAGTCTCACTGGGTTCAGTCCCCAGCACTGAGGGTAATGCTGGTTACATTGGTGAGTGAGAACTCTTGGCCAACCATGGGGGCACTTGTTATGCATCTAGAGCCAGAACACCTTTCATATTTTGGAAACAATTTTAAAAGTGGTACATTTAAACACTTGCTATAACTCCTGAATATTTATATTGCCAGAATATATTACCTAAGTCTATCCATTGGATCAAACCTGATACTTCTATTGTTATAATTTAAAAAATAATGTGAGTTGAAAGCTAAAATAGCAACAAGATAGTAATAATCCCTTCTGACCATATTGGAAACTACTTGTAGTTCAGATTAATCACCTTAAATTATTTTATGTTCCAAGATACAGATATCTATTCATTTCAAGCTAAATGACTACTGTGAGATTCACTCTTTTGGATTGGTTTTGTTTTGCAATACTGGGGAGTGGGTTGAGCCCAGGGGCACTTTACCACTGAGCTGCATCCCCAGTCCTTTTTGTTTTTTATTTTGTGACAGAGTCTTGTTGAGTTGCTCAGAATGGCCTTGAACTTGCCATCCTCCTGCCTCAATCTCCTGATAGGTGGAATTACAGGTGAACACCACCTCAACCCTGGTACTCACTTTTTAATTTGACTAATTTATACCTTGACATTAATTTCACTGCCTAGGTGTTATGATATAAGTTAGATTCACCAGGAAATTAGGAGTCCCAAAAGACGTGTTTTTTTTTAAACTCCATATTCCCTGGACAGTTTCATATTCTGATGAAATATTCCAAAAGCATCAGAGAAAATAAGAACTTTCTCTATCAGTGAATTCTGGTGATCTGGCGAATCTCCTGACTCACACTTCAGAACTTCTGCTTCATGATGTCCATGTAGCTGAGCAGCAGAGGACAGCATTTGGGGATCAACCTCATATCCGGTGGGAATCTGATGGTAAAGTAGCTTTTCCATGTTCGGTGCTGGGGATGCAAGCCAGGTACTGAGTGTGCTGGGCAGGAGCCCCACCACTGAGCTCCACCAGCTCCTGGATCCAAAGCTCTTCAGACTCACTTCACAAACTTCACTTAACTCCTCTGCCAATGTGGCACTGGGTTTTGTTTTTTTGTTTTTTTTCCAATGAACAGTATAGCTACTTCAATAAGCCCATTCTCTTTATCATATTTTTTTTGAATTATAAAGCCAAATGTTTGGTCTAATGGTCGAAACTTCTTGGTATGTAACTGGAGCTCCATTACAGAACATTCCTCATAGGAATAGAGATTTTCTTGGGTTCAAGGACACTGAAGGACACTACCTCATTCACTGTTATCTCATTCATCATAGGCAAACCTCTATTTTTTGTCACTTTTTTTGTACTAAAGCCCTTTCCTGTGAAAACAGACATTCTATGCAGCCAGGATTCACACACAACAGCCCAAAGTAACTTTATACCAATGTCTGAAATGCATTACTGCTGATGTTTTTCTAGAAGAGCAAGCAGTGGGAGCTTTCTTATAAGGTAAGTATTTCAGGAATTCATTTCCTCTCGTCTCCTCTTCATTCACTCAACTGAGCAGCGCGTGAAGATTTCTCAGACCCGACAATCATGACCTCACTAATGAAGGATGGTGATCTTGAGCTGCAATAGGCTCCTTCCTGACTCTCAGGGTTCATGATGGATGACAGATCCAAACCTCTATTCAGATGGCAATAAATTCATCCCCCCAGCCGTCAAAACCATGTTCCCCACTTCTCTACACCTCATCACTGAGTAAATCCCCTTCAGTTCCAATCTCCCTGGCACCCTAATTTACCTTTAGTCCACTGGCTCCTCCCTGGCCACCTTAGGAGGTGGCCCTGAAATGCTAACACTTCTTCCACAGCTATTAGTTATCCAGAGCACTGAGCCATCAAAAGAATACTGGGCTTCCCACAAGAATGTGTGGCCAGTCGAACTCATTCAAGAAACAGAAGGAAATCTAACAGGCTTGCACCTAAGGGCAGAGGTTTAAGCTTCCATTAGGCGAGCATTTGGCTTCCTGGCATTTACAAACCCAACCCCGCCCCTTTTGCTTGGATGGCCTTGAGTTGACACTGCCACTTCTTGTCCTTCCCTAAGGCCAGTAATCACAGTGTCACACAGGCCACTTCTTGTCTGCCTTCCTCTTCAGGCGAACAGGCAAACAACAGCATCTCTCCGGGAACTGGGACAGACAACCCTTTCAAATCACGGGATGAATCATGCCTACTTCACATCCTGAACAAAATTAGGTCCACTTCCAACCATCTACCAACAATGACCAGAAAATACATGCAGGGGTGTCTGCATCGTGAGCCTTCTTGTTAACCATTTCCATCTCAGAGGACAAGTTCAATTCTATGCCAGCAAAGAGACGCACATACTCACACCTAATTCTCTAGTTCTGCGGTTTTATCTGCCCCAGACTCTCAGAAGACATCAGAAATCTGCAAAAATCCAGAATCATGGATTTTTTTCCAGTTCATTCTATTAATTTCTCTAAAGATCTAAGTTTTTCTGCTCTGCCACTTGGATAGAAGTCAAGTACTTACAAAATAATTATATCCTCAATATTCCAATGGCTGTTCCTTTTTTCAGTTGGGGGACTCACATAACAGGAAACAAAAACCTATATAAAAAAAAAAGAGGAATATAAACAGATCAAATACCAACATAATTACTATGATTATATATTACCTTGGTCCCTGATTTTTTCCTGCAACCAATCATAATGTATATAGCAGGATATGTTATATGAGTCATTGTTTCTTTAAAGTAATAAAAGGAAGCAAATTGATTCTTAAAAAGTGAATATTTTCCTGATTACCAGATTCAAAAAGTTAAATTTTACAGATTTGTCTTCAAAGAGATTTTGAACTATATAGGAAAAGTCATTGGATAATTCTTTTTTTTTTTTCTTTTTTTTAATTTTTTTTTTTTCCAGGGCTAGAGATCAAACCCTGGGCCTCAGGCATGCTAGGCAGGCACTCTGCCACTGAGCTGCACCCCAGCCCTGGATAATTTCTTAGTAAGTCTTTCTGGATCTCGTTTTTAAAATAACTTGATGAAAAAGAACAAAATTGTTACAAAACAACACAGTTGTACTCAATTCACGTGGGAGAGTCTGACCTGAGACAACAGAAACAGAGAGGACAGCAAGAGCAGCAATAGTGTGACTCTGTGCAAAGATTCACAAAGGAAGCTTTGCAACTGCCTTTCCTCTGCTCCACCCGTAAATGCTGCCCTCTGTCCAGTCTGTGCCCTTTCTCTGGGCAGTGTTCTTCAAAGTCTGGGCCACTGACCAACTGCTGATCTGCAGACAGTTGGTGGTACACAGGAGGTCAGTTTAGAAATTGAGGAAGAGTTTAAAACCTCTAGAGCAATCTGAGAATTACTTCATGGATATTTACATAATTTAAAATCAAAGCATATCCTTTTAATATCATTGATTATTTTTACTTCTATTTTTTCCAGTGATTCATTTCTATTGTGTCTTATAAAAGAATCTGCAATGGATTGAAAATTAAAGATCCCAAACTGGCTCTATACCCCAAAATAAAAAGTACTCAAGAGTTCCATTTCTCAAACTTTAGTGGCCATATACCACTCTCATGATTCTACCATATCTGTACCCAACTTCATTGCTTATTCAGTACCTTTCTTAGGCAAATTCCTTTTTATTCAAATAATTTTAAATGATACTATATCACGACCGTAAATCCTGTATCATTGCAAATAGAAAATAATTATAACAGCAAATTCCATGAAAACAAAGCAATGCTAATTTAAAAAATACAGTAAGACAGGGCTGGGGTGGAGCTCAGTGGTAGACAGCATGCCTTGCGTGTGTGTGGCTCTGAGTTCCATGCCCAGCATCACAACAGAGTAATTTAAATAAAAAAAAAAAAAAACTATCTTCAAGTAATGACAAGCCTAACCGATTTGCAAAGGTGTTCATCTGTAAATAAGGTTAAAGAATAAAAGCACTGCTTTGTCTTTCTTACCAGGCAATATAAAAAATGATTATTGAGTTCAATGTTTCTTAGTTCTGGACAAAGATAAGCCAAATATCCAAGAGATATTTATTCCTTCTTAGGGAAATGTGAATCCTAAGAATTAATTCCTAATCAAATTGAAGAAGGCATTTGTTCAACAGATCTTTTCCCCAAGAGCCTTATAAAGTGAACTCCAGGCCTTCTCAACCATCAGATTCTGTGGTAGCTTCAGGAAAGGGTTTCCCTGCCCAGGAACCTGGGTGTCTGGTTTGAGAAAAATTTTCTGAAGAACATTTATCAAGGGACCTCTTCGTAATTGTGAAACTATTTTCAGCAAAATCTTCAGATGAAGTTTCTAAATGAACTATAAGTTGTTTCAGTAAGTATTATCAGTGGAATGGATATAAGTTTCAGAGCTTGAACATGGGATCCTGAGCTTACCACATCTCATACATGGAAGACAAAACTGCTGCCATTTAGCACACTCTGAATAGGGGCTGGGCACTTCTGTAAGTTTACATATGAATGTGAGATCTCATATATTCTCTCTGTGGAAACTGGGCTCAAAGAGATCTAGTGGTGCATGTATGTATGAATATATTACATACAAAATATAAGTGAGAAACCTATATCTCATATAATTTATTGCATTTGTATATATGTTTAATATCATTTTATATTTTTATATAATTACTTATATAAATTTGTATGACAATTAGATTAAGAAATGATAAATATATAGGAAATGAGATTATTATATATACTAATGGAGATTATGTAACATATATCATATATTCATATATAAACGTAAAATCTCATTTATTTTCTCTCAGTGGAAACTGGGCTCAAAGAGATCTAGTGACCTCACTGGATTGTCAGCAAACATTGGTGGACTGTGTGCTGGGTGCAGGGCACGGTCCTGGGCACTGGGGTAGCAGCCAGCCAGCACAGACATAGAGGGGTCATCTGTGTCCTGGCTGTGGCTACGGGGAGTTGAGGGAATCCTCGAGATAAAGTGCAGCTGGGGTCAGCTGTGAAGGAGCGTGGGTGGTGCAGGATCCCTGTCTGAGAAGCCACACTGGAGCTGAGCTCAGCATGGACAGCCACAAGCAGTCTGAGGAAGACTGAGAGGGCGCATTCCAGGCACGAGGACCAGCTACTGCAAGGGCTTGGACAAGAAGACGCCTGGCAAGTTCCAGAAACAAAGAATGCATGGCCGGAATCTCCTGAGCAATGGGGAATGCCACCATCTGGGTCACAGAGGCCCTATAGCTCTGCTGGGGAGTGGGAATTTATTCTCTGCAATGGAAAACATTTGGAGGGAATGACATAATCTGATTTCATTTTTAAAACACCCTTCAGGGCTGGGGGTGCAGCCCAGTGGTGCAGTGTGAGCTCAGCATGAACAGGGCCCTGGGTCCATCCGCAGGGCCCTGGGTCCACCCGCAGAGCCCGCCCCCATCCTTCTGTGTGCTGTGTGAGGAATAGTATAAGGGGCGGGGGCAAAAGGGAAAGAAGACACAAAGTTAAAACCTGTGTGGGGGTCTCCAACCTACTGTTCTTGGACATTACAATGGTGCGAAGTGGGTTTACATTCTGTAGAAGTCACACTTTGAATGGTATCCTTTGGTCTTTTCCCAGCGTAGTGACATGCACTTTGATCCTCTCCCGATGCTGGACAGTGGCAGTGAGCCACAGCCTGTCCACCAGCCATGACCAGGGGAAATACCGACACTCTCGAGTATGGCTAAGCCGTCATGGTCAGCAGGTGGACGTGTCCAGCACATTTTCAGCATCCAGGGGTCTCAGTTTACTAGGATGTATGGGGATGTGGCACTGTGGCACAGGGAGGGAGGGAGCAGCGGTGTACTGGCTCAGTCAAGAGACGGTGTCCTGGGTAAGAAGGGCGGAGCTGGGGATGGAGAGGAAAGGGGGGATTTGAGGAGAGCATCAGCTGGGCTTGCTGGTACGTGTGGGAAGATTCAAGGTGAAGGAGGAGAAGCAGGAAAGGCTCCTTGGTTCTGGTGTGAGCAGGCCTCCTCTGGTTTCATGGCCTTGAAAGAGGCAGAGGTAAGTTCAACCCCAAGACTGGTGCCTGGCTCCAGGCCACTCTCCTGCTCTTCTCATGGTGGAAACCCTGAGTAGAAACCCTGGTCTCCCCAGCCACCTACCCAAGCTTGACGGAGCACATGCCCTCCCCAGGCCCTGGGACTTCCGTCTACCTGGGATGCAAATTCTCTGAGCACCAGAGAGGAACCCAGGACCGGTGCTGGAGAAGATGCCAGGGACTCCCATGGAAGGAGTGGCGTCTGCCAGAGAGGCGTGCTGGGCCTCCCAGTTCCTCCACCCTGCTACAGGAGATGGAAGCAGCGCTCAGGGGCTTCAGGGGGTCACAGGAGCACTCATTTCTGGTTTCAGTCATGGCAGAGATCAGCAGGAAGCAAAGCGAAAGTGGCCATGACATTTGGCTAATGGGAGAAAACTCCAGGACAGGAGGGCATTTGTGTCACAGTGGGTCCCGCAGTGAGAGAAGGACAAGGCAGTGTGGACCTGAGCACTGATCAGACTTTCAGGCAATCTGAGCCACAGCGACAGAAGCAGAAGAGGTAGACTTGAAGTTTCAGAGAAAGTGGAACTGAGAATGATAATGTCAATGAATGGCACAAGGGAACGCAGTTTTCAAGTATTATGCAAATGAAGGATTAGTCTTTGGTCACATCACATGCTGCCTTTGACTTATTTCTTTTCACCTCAATGCCCCCCCTATTTCCAGAAACAAACTCTAAGTGAAATAATAAACCACATCCGATGTGTTTTGGCATTGCCAACACAATGTCCTATGCAAAGAAATGAGTAAAAACGTGATTACTAAAATGCAGTGTCAAAATACATGGACGTGTCCAGGATGCTAAAGGAGTGGACGTGTCCACTCCTCCAGCATTTGTGTTCCACAGGGGATGTTGCTTGAGAACAGCCACTAAGCCCCGTGTTTGTAGTTGTCATAATATACCCCAGAGCCATGAGCATAGTAGGTATTCAATTAATATTTGTTGGTAGATTTTAATTACCTGTATTAGTTAACCTCCAGCTCTTCCTTCAAATGACAAACCATCTTTTGGCAATAGCCAAAATTATGATGTAATTACACTAAATTGCATTCAAATATATGGATTATCTCACCCCTTTCCCAGTGAAATCCAGATATGCTATTTTGCCAATTAAACTACCCCTTTATCAAAGGTCCATTAATCTCCTGGAGGTACCACTGTGCTCATTAACTAAATGTCAGGTAGGCACCGAAGCTACTTTGCATTTCACTTAATAAACCCGAGCAATTTAAAGTAATTAGTCATATCTTGTGAAAAGAAGCCAAAGTGTAGCCTGTTTAACCTGCTAGCCATCTCCTAAGCCAGAGGGATTGGGACCAGGAGCCTCTTCCTCTGCCAAGCCTTTCAAGTCAAGCAATTATTTACCCTAAAAAAGGAAGGACAGAGAGGGTTGAGGAAAGCTTTAAAAAGTCATCCCAAATATTTGTAAAAGATTTGAGGGCTGGGGACGGAGCTCAGCAGTGGAGCGCTCGCCTAGCATGCACGAGGCCCTGGGTTTGATCCCAGCACTGGGGAAAAAAAAAAAAAAGTTTGTAGAACAT
>JAJEJO010002551.1:434211-471945 GCA_020662805.1 Glaucomys volans
CTGGGTTTGATCCCAGCACTGGAAAAAAAAAAAAAAGTTTGTAGAACATGTTTTTAAAATGTTAAATTGTCCAACTTACTGCCTAGATTTAAATTATTTGTCTGAAAACTTATTTCAGCAACATCTAAATTATAGTTTTTCTTTTAATCCCGTTTCCCATGTTAATGCAATTTGCTTTCCAGAATTTTCAGCAATGCTTTGTATTACTTCAATACCAAGAAATAAGTTATAAAATGTGACTTTACACATGGTAAATTTCAATATATGGATTATCATTTGGTCTTATTTTAACTCTGTACACTTATATGTTAGTGTACTTGAAAATGTTTTCAAGAGGGGAATGAAATTAGGTTACTTTTATTAACAAGCTAAGTCAATAAAATAGACTAGTTATTATTATAATCAGGAAAACTGTAGACAATTCTTCTGTATTAAGATACTGATAAAATAATATGTATAATATTAATTATTATAAAATGAATTTATTCCACATCTTACAAAGTTACCATAACTAAAGAATTAAACAAATTGACCCAATTTTAGGTATTCATATTCTATAACCTGCATTATGCAAAGGTCAAATGATGTGCTTCCCTCATATGAAAATGACATAACTTATTAACCTACTAGGTTAATAAACTACTTCAAGAAGGGAAAGATAATCAATATTTACTGAAGACTTTCTATATCCAGATACTTTCTATGAGTCTCTTATTGAACCTTCACAACACACTCTAAGGTGAATACGATCCTCATTTAACAGATAAAATGAGTTTCTGCAGTGTAAGTAATTCCTCTAGAGCAAACGAGCAGGAGACACTGGGTTGGTGTTTAAAGGAAGATCTGCGGCTTCCACCCTGAGTTATTTCCCTTCATCAAAGGGTATTCCTCAATCAAACACAGAAAAAAGCAAAACTGAGTTCTAGTACAATCAAAATATTCACATTCCCTGATGAAACGTGATTCCAAACAGTCATTTGTAAATTCCTTTAATTTTTCCTGTTTCATTTTTTTAAAATGCTATATTTATTTACTTATTAATCAGATAGTTGCCTCACTGAGTAAAAATCCAGTGAGCACACATGAAAAAATGGGCCTGCGTAAGGCAGGAGCTTACAGGGTTTTGACTCTCACAGCGACAGGGGTGCATCGGAGGTGACCCAAACCAGGCGGGAGTGGGAAGGCCCATGAGAGGGATGCCTGTCCTAAAGGAAGATGCAGAGGTGGCCAAGGGGACACCAGGAAGCCGGCAGAGTGTCCAGGAGCACAGAAGGGAGAAAGCGCCGCTTATTCTGGAAATCCGTGCCCCTGGAGCATTAGAAGCAGGCAACTACACCAATGAAAAGAAGAGTGCAGGAAAAATAAATAAGCATCAGGGTGGACAAACAAGAAGGAGCAGCAGCAGCAGTGTTGAGAGCACAGGGGAGGAGAGGTGACGAGGAGTGCCCCAGGAGGATAGGCCAGGCCCAGACCCCCAGGGAGCCCTGGACCCAGCAGCAGGTGCGGACCCTGCTGAAGGGGATGTGGAGGCCTCAACCTCAACCGTGACAGTGAGTGGCTGGATTTCTGTCATTTATTTACTTATTTTTTGCTGCTGGGATGGAACGGCCTGTGTGTGCTGAGCATCTGCTCCAGTGCTGAGCCACACTCCCAGCCCTGGTTTTGGATTTTGAGTAGATCACACTGGGGACAGAGTGAGGCGTGGACTGACACAGAGCAAGACTGGACAGGGAGAAAGCCGGAAAACTGTGACAGTATCACAGGCTGGAAAACGGTGACAGAGGCCTCCACCGCGGTGGTGGCAGAAGGAACAGTGTTGAAGAGGCACATCCCAGGGACCTGCAGGGAGACAACGTCATGCATCCCTGGACTTGGAGGCAAGGAGGGCTGAAGGAGCAATCTAGAATTCCTTTCATCACCCACACCAGTGGATCGACAATGGCATCATTCATCAAAAAGAGTGACTCTCCAGGGAAGAGCAGCCAGGAGGGCAAGCCCAGGAGTTCATGTTCAGACATGACAGTTGGAGGAGATGGAGAGACCTCAATGGAGCTGTTGAGTGATCAGGAGTTCAGGGAGGAAGGCACAGAGACTTGGACACGGAGTCTAGGGGTCTAGAGCTGGTGTGTCATTTTTAAAGCCATGGAACTGATTAGAGTACCTTGGTGGGATGCTCTTCCTCACTGGAGACTGGGGAGAGGAGAAGGGAGAGTCATGGACCGCCCATATCTAAGGGAATGGTGGGCAGTGGAAAAGCCCAAGGTAAGCAGAGGAATGGGAAACTAGTGGAATAGGGAGTCACAGAAGCCAAGACTTCACAGAGGAGGACATGGTGAGCATCAACCAGTGTGTCAGACCGGACCAGCCAGGCACCGACGGATCAGCACACAGTGGGTTTAGCAACAAAGATGACATGGACTGACTTGGCAAGAGTGGGGTCAGCAGAGCGCGGGAATGAGCGCCATGCCAGAGTTCTCAGCTGACAGAATTTCCTGAATGAAACAAAGAAATCATCCATAACTCATTGGCGAAAGGCGCTCACCAATTGTGAAGCTTACACTTTTTTTTTCTCGAGCATTTTCATTTAGTTGGCAATTAATTAAGAAAAGTACATGCTTTTCTTAATTACAGATTTCTCCATTTTCATACACAAGCAACCCCATCTGTGAAATGGGTTTGCCGCAGCATTGCATCAAAGCTGGGCTTACGTGCAAAAGCTATCGTTAACTCAAACCAGTTAATGCGGTTTGCGCCTATGAAATGTAATTAGAAGAAACTTAGAACATGATTCCAAAGCTGAGTGTTTGCAATCACAATGCAGGGATGACTTAAAAGTTAAGTCCTGAAAAGTTCTCTCACCTTCTATAGGTATACACACCTCAAAGATGATTTTCATAGAATGAACTGTTGTTTTGAGTGTTGATGCCAGAGGTTAAAAGTAACCCCTAAAGGGACTGGGGTTGTGGCTCAGTGGTAGAGCGCTTGCCTAGCCTGTGTGAGGCACTGGGTTTGATTCTCAGCACTACATATAAATAAATGAATAAAATAAAGGTCTATCAACATCTGAAAAAAATATTTTTAAAAAAGAAACTCCTAAGAGCATAGTCACTCATGCTGTTTGTATTCAGCTTTTACTAATAGCATTTTCTTTCAAAGAATGTGATTTATAAACAAGCACACATAAGTCAAGGTAATGATGGCCCTCCCCTCTTGCATTATTGCAAAGACTTTTTTCTCCTCTCTCAGTTCACTTATCTAATTTTCAAAATAATGAAGACAAATGAATTTTTCCTGCTGTGGTAGGGTCCCATGGCATTGCCAAAACTGTAACCTATGCTTTTAAATTCCAATAATATTTTAAATACGTGTATATAAGGCATAAGAAGTATGTGTGTGTGTGTGTGTGTGTGTGTGTGTGTGTGTGTAGTTGTAAGGTGCTTTTGAGAAAGTCCCCCCGCCATGAGAGAGAAAGAAAGAGGACAGAGAAAGGACAGACAGGAGGAAAACCTCCCTCTCCTCCAGGCCTGCCTGGGTATTAAGAGAAAGCTTTCAGCCTTGCTAACCTCGTTTCCTTCTGAGGACGGGGGACAGGTCAGAGGAAGGGGATGGGGTCCTTTGTGGTGCTGTAGAGCTGTTCAAAGCACCAGAAACGACTCCCCGGACTCCTCGCTGGGTGGAACAGTGGCTCTCAAAATTGAGCCCATTCCTAGAAGGGCATTGATTCCTTCTGGGGAGAGAACTGATTTCACGCACCACACGCAAGCTCAAGGCGCACTCCAGGACTCTAAGTCAGGCTCTGGAAGAGTAAGACGTGCACTTGGGACTCAACTAGCAAAGGGGCTTTAGTCACTCCCCCTAGGTGCACTGTCTAGACAAAATCAGTCTTGTAAGAGTGTGGAAAAGGCTACCCTGTTCCAACACAAAGACAAAGGTAATAAGAGCTACTTTGATGAAAATTAGGGTAGAAAAACAGTTTACATTTAAAAAAAAAAAAAAAAAGCAGGAGGTCGGGAGCGGTGCCCCCCTGTGATCCCAGTGGCTCAGGAGGCTGAGGCAGGAGGGTCACGAGTTCCAAGATGATCTCAGCAACTCTGCAAGGCCCTCAGCAATTTAGCAAGACCCTGTCTCTAAATAAAAATATTCTTTAAAGGGCTGGGGATGTGGCTCAGGGGTTAAGTACCCTGAGCTCAATCTAGGCTACCAAAAAAAAAAAAAAAGCAGGAAACAATCAAAGTAAAATTCTTTAAAATAAAACATGATTTTTGGCCATAGTGCAACTAAGAGTAAAAGAGTATGGTTTTGTTGTCATTGTCCGCTTTTGTGGTGCTGGGGCTCTAACCCAGGGCCTCACACATGCCAGACAAGGGCTCTATCACTGAGCTGTCCCAGCTCCCAGATTATGGCACATTTAAAAGATTCAGTTACATTTAATAATAAAAGACATTTTGAGCTTTAAAGTTTTGTGCCCACTGAATTTTAAAAGATGAAAAATACAGAAGAAATTTTATTTTAAAGTCTTTTTTGGTGAGATGATTGAATGTAGGGCCTCACACATGCTAGGCAAGAGCTCTACCACTGAGCCACAACCCCAGCCCTATTTCAGAGCCTTTACATTATTAGTTCAACCCACCTATGCATGATTTTTGGTCCAGAATTATAAACTGTAACATCCTAAGAGGAACCGTTATATTAATTCTTTTCTTTAATATTTTTTAATTGATGGACCTTTATTTTATTTATTTATATGTGGTGCTAAAAATCGAACCCAGTGTCTCACACATGCTAGGCAAGAGCTCTACCACTGAGCCACAACTCCAGGCCCTATATTAATTCTTGTAAGAGAGAGGATATAGAATTGATTTAAGAAGAAAGAACAATTTTTCCTTTGTCTTGAGATTTTAATTAAAATCTTGAAATAAGTAAATTTTCCTTCTTTTGTGAAATTTGGATGTTCTCTGTGGCCTTAATACTTGTCCGAAAACTAATTTTTATTGATGTACTTACTTTGCAGTGCCCAGGGCCGTGTGCAAGCCAGGGAAGCTCTCTTCCACTGAACTACACCCCTAAGTCTTTTGAAAATTTACTTTGAGGCAGGGTCTCACTGAGTTGCCGAGGCTGACCTCAAACTTTCCATCTTCCTGCTCAGCCTCCCGACTTGCTGGGATCACAGGTGTGCGCCCCGTGCCAGGCTAGGAAAACCATTCTTGAGTGGAGCCGAGGGTTAGAAACTCGGGAGCAGGTGCAAAGGCCGGGGAAGGGGCAGCTGGGCAGAGGCCCACGTGCTCTCTTAGAGACTAGGAGCGCAGACTTCAAAATTGACACAAGAGAGTTGGAGGGCCTGAGCCTTGAAACCCGAAAGCGGGGAGAGAACCGAGGACCCCGAAAACCGAATCACGAGTGAGAGTTGTCAGAACTCGCCTGAGGAGGAAGAGGCGTAGACGGCGGGTGAGGGTCAGCTGCGTGGGAAGGACTTGCTGAGGCGCTGATGGAACTCCAGCAGGGACCTCCGGGGCCGCAGGGCGCCCAGGGCCTCTGCAGCACCCGCCTGACCCTGGCAGGTCTGCGGCTCAGAAACGAAGCACAGGAAGAAAGGGACCCGCTCCTGCTCCTCGGAGTACGGAAAAAGCAGGGCAGTTCCGCCTCCTGCTTCCACCTGCGCCATGGAGCAGAAGCCCACGGCCATCGCGCTCACCTGTGCGCCCGCCGGTGGCCTCCGGGCCCAGGAACAGTCCCAGCGACCGGTCAGACTGACACGGGGGCGGGAGGGCGGCCCTGAGCATCCGGGCGCAATCCTGGCAGCAGGCCGCGGAGTAGGACGAGCGTCCTGCGCTTCCAGGAAGGCAGAGAAGCGCGGTGGCGCACGCCTGTAATCCCGGCAGCTCGGGAGGCTGAGGCAGGAGGATCGCGAGTTCAAAGCCAGCCTCGGCAACTTAGCAAGCCCCTGTCTCAAAATAAAAAAAAAAAAAGGGCTGGGAGGTGCCGCAGTGGTTAATCCTTGACACAAAAGTAAAAAAAAAAAAAAAAAAAAAACAAGATTAGCTACAGTAAGCTTCAGAAAAATTCAAGAGTTTCATTCTATTAAGACAATTATGATCATTGGAAAAATGAACTACCAATGACATGGGGCCCAACTAGACTTGGCAGAATCATGACTTGCCTGTTACTTTATTTTCAAATAGGAGCCACTCATCTGGTGGATGTGATTATTGTACTTACAGCAAATTTTGATTTGAGCTAAGTATTTCCTAAAGTCGCATGTCATTCTGTGAGTCTTCTTCTCACCTCAGATTTGAGGATTCCTAAAGGCGCCTTTTGTTTTCTTCTTTCCTTTCTTTCTCCCCTACCCCCTTTTTTTTAATCCCAGGATGGAGCGTGGCCTCCTGCCCAACCCATGTGCTCTGCCACTGAGGGACACTCTGGCCCACCCTTGTGTTTCCTTGTGTTTGTTCAGAATCTCTTTTTTATTTTTAATAGTGGGAAAACCCACATAACATAAGATTGACCATCTTAACCATGTTTCCCCACCTGTCTTTTCCTTTTTCCTCTCTAGCTTCCACATAGCAGAGAAAACAAACTTTTTGTTTCTTTTGGTGGCTTCGTTCTTAACAAACTTTTATTCCTTAATCCATGGGGAAGTCTTGCAAATTAAATCTAATGCATTGCTATTCAAGATATTCATGCAGATGGACATGGGGGTCCATGTAAATATGATGGCCATTGCTGTTATGTATGATCAATGCACGTAATTACCCACTTTTTAAAAATTACCTTAAGTCATATGCTTTGTTTTATGCACAATGGAAAAGAAGGTGGGGAGAATCATCAGACTGCCTGGGTTTGGGTCTGCTTCTTACCACCATTATCTGCAGCAGATTGCTTAACCCCTCTGTACATGACTTTCCTATCCATTCAATGGGCATGACAATAATCATCTCCTAAGGCTGGCATTAAATAAGACAATAAATCTATATATACAATGCAAGTATATAACAGGGGCTTAATAAAAGTTGCTGTTGATGCCATCAGTCGTGGTGGTGGTGGGGAGGTAAAGCCTAGTAGTGACCTTTGCGTGCCTCAGGGAAAGCCGGAATAACTTCCTGTTTGAGAATTGTGTTCTCTGTCTCAGGCAAGCAGCCAACCAAGGGCCTCAGGGGGCTTGGTCCATGTGGATTTGTTCCCTGGCATGGCCAGGAGCCCAGGGTGCTGTTATTGGACAGAGTCAGGGCCCTGGGTCCGCCCCTTGGCAGAGCTTTCCCTCCTGACCACCGGACAGCCAGGGCCCTCTGAACTTCACGCCCTCCGCATGCTAGGAAGGAAGGAAGCAGGCCCAGGCGCTCCTCAGTGGCCTCTCACCCACTCTCAGGCAGGAAAATCTCTCCCACCCCCGCCTTCCCTTCCCTGCAGACTTGCCCCAGGTCATCCTCTGGGACAGGGGCTGCAGGACTGCGAGGGGCAGAAGAGGAGCCTGGGAGTTGAGATCTGGTGTTTTCAGCCAAAACCCTGGGAAGGGGACCTGCCAACCAGGAAGAAGGTGACCCAGAGTCTGCCACTTTATTCTGCCTCCATCGTTCCTTTTCATTATCAGCCAGATCTGTTATTTTCAAAGGCTCATTTTAGATGCCCAGGTCAAAATACGCCCTTCCCCCACCTCCACACAGTGTTCATTGTGGAGGTGAAGAAATCCGTTCCCAAATGCATTAGAACAGATCCTCATCAACCAACCTAGAATTTACAAACATCCCTAAAAAACCTGGGAAGCCTTGGGCCAGATGGGTGCTCAGGACTGTTTGGATGAATGACTCACTCTTTTGTCCCTTGTGTTCCAGAGTTTCTTTCTCAGAAATCCCCCTGATCTCATCTCCGTGTTTTCTTCCTCTTCCAGTAGATGGATCAAATGTCTTTCAAAATATCACCTTCCTCTTGTGGCAATGTAACAGCAGGAGGACAGTGGGAGAAACAGCAGGACCAGAGGGATCCAGTGTGCTTTCGAGTGTGTGTGTGTGTGTGTGTGTGTGTGTGTGTGTGTCTGTAAGTGGGGATGAAGAAAAACAAGGTTTGACTTTTAACTTCACCTATTAACTTCCAAACATAACAAATACACCAAGACCTTCTGGCAAGTGGAAGATCTGAGTCCCTCTCCATTCCTTCCCCTCCCCTCAATGTATTCTCTGCTCCCCTCTTGTCCAACAAGAAAACAGTAGGAGGTTACAAAGATTTCCAACTGCTGAAAAAGTAAAGCAGAAATCCTCAGAGCTGGAAACCCCTAAAAGTACACAGCGGAGCAGGAGCCGAGCCCCTTTATCTACCTGTCCTTCAAAGGAAACACCTGGAGCCCTTTAAACCCCCACTCTCTGTGAGACTTGCCTAACCAGCTGCCTTGGACCAACCTTGCTTTGGAAAGATAACAGAGAATCCCAGGTACACAGCTCACCTAAGAGCCAATGCAGGCCCCAGAAATGGAGTCCAGCTGGAGAGCTGGTCAGTGATCTCACACCACTGAAGAACCAGGATCGACTCATTCCACACCAGCTCAGTCCCCTTAAGAGTAATGAGAGTGGGAACTACGATGGGGCCCATCAGCAACAGATAGGAATGCTGAGGCTCAGCATCCACAAGAGAAAAGGTCCACATGGTGGAAGATAGGACCCTCCAAGATAGCATCAGTGTGACCAGCCTCCAAGAAGATGGGAGACGCTAGGAAAGTTGGGGCTGATACATGTGGGCTTCATGTCTTCAAAGGCCCTTCTGAAGAACCAAGAGAACTCAGATGGGTGGGGGTCACCCAGCCTACTGCCCAGTGAAGAGCATTGATAAAGCTGGTTGGGAATTGTTGCCCTGCAGAGGAAGCTCACCCTCCGCACCACCAGCCTGGTGGGATCCTCTTCCTGGGATCACACTCTGCCTCTGCTGCCTGTGGGTTTCCCTGATCTGGATAAAGTTCCTGCCTGCTCCGTGGGAACTGAGTGAGGTAGGAAGTCCACGCAGACGCACAGACCCTGCCTGCACAAACTGGGAGTGTTCTCCTAGGTTCCCGAGTTCCTCCAATCTTGATTTAGATAATTCTGCCGCTGTTTGCAAGGGCCTGAGGCCGTAGGGAAGCATTTTGGGAGCTCCAGATAACACTTTCAGGAAAGGTCACCATATGGTTTGTGGGTTGCAAAAGAAATAGGTGGTCTTGAGAGCTCAATTTGAGAAATACTGTTAAAGCATTCCATTAGGGGATAATCCTATTAAATTTAGAGAATTTGGCAGAACAAGGATTTGTAAAGGAATGTAATGTACTGTAGAACGTTGAGTGTCTCTGAAACACTGAATAAATCTAAGAACAATAACTCCTTGCATTTGTGAGCTGCCTGTAGACACCAAGTGCCCACACGTGCTGTTTAAGGCCGCGTGCAGGATTATCAGACCACTTTCCTTGAAGGAGATGGCTGTCAGCTTCCTGGAGCTTTTGACTCTGGCTCTGTCTCTCAGGATTGGCTCCAGAGTAACACTATGCTCCTTGTGGTGGCAAGCTCCCCTTTCCCAGGAACCCCCTTTGCCCCTAATGGAAGAGCACAGAACCCACAAAACACAGATGCCCGCAAAAATATTTCTAATGAATTTCTCAAGTGTGGTTTGCAAACCACCTGCATCAGAAACATTTTAGTTTGTTTAAAAATATAGACATGCAGAAGTTCAAGTTCAACCTCAGCACGATACAGCCACATTTCTAGGCATGAGGACTGGAAATATACGTTTTTAACAGGGGCCCTGGTCGATCCTATGCACCCTAACAATTAAGGATGGTTGTTCTGATGTTTCAGTGAGGTAACTAAAAATAGTCTTCCCAGGAGGCTGCTGGGCCAATGGCAAATGTGTAAAATGTAGCTTGTGAAAAGGACGCAGATGAACGGACTCATCCCTGAGCCAGCGAACCACCCATCCCACCCACCACTGTGAGCCCAAGGTTGGGATACACACAAAATTTGGGGGAAGCCAGAAAAACTCAGTAACATCTTAATGCAACGTGTGTGTGTGTGTGAACCCAGGGCCTTGAGCATGCTAAACATGCACTCAACCACTGACCTACACTCCCAGCGCTTTGCAATATTTTTAAAAAATCAAAATTGTTGCACACACACACACAAATCCATGATAAACATCTTAATGGCAGGATCAGTGTTCCTCAAACTTTCCTCTTGCCTCAGGCTCCCGTGGAGCTCAGCCTGGGCAGTGCCAGGAAGGCTCTTGGTTCCCCTGGTCAGCTTGCTAACTAGGTTTCATTCTTCCTGAAGGTGGAGTCAGGACAGAAGCATGCCAACCATCTCACTGTCATGGGCAGTCCAGAGGGTTTGAAGTTGAGAGCCTAATTTCATTAACTTGGACACACTGTTCTTTCCTTTGAAAAGGAACGATAAATTGAGTTCCCTGGTTCTTAACCAGACAGAATTTTATTCCGGTGATGGGATTAACTTGCCTAAGACATATAGGCTCATAAGAAGCCTCACTGACTGTGCCGATGCTCAGTTGAGAGACTGTCGGCAGCAACTGTGATGGCCAAATAGGCCCCTCTGCAGGGTGTCGCTCTGCCTCAGATGTAGCTTTCTGACAGACTCTTCTGGTTGTGTAAAATTTTAAATCCTTTATAAACATCAATGATTGGCATAATTGGTGTAATTATAGGTATCTAAAAAGGGGAAAACGTCTATGTAACAGCTGCCAATCGCTGGTTTCAGGAAACAAGCAGTCACTTGTGGAGAGCCGGGCGCAGGGTAGAAACGCTTGGGTAATATCATTTCCAGATGGACCAACTTGAATCACACAGAGATAGAGGGAAGCCTGCATCCTCCCCTAACAGAGCGTGCACAAATCCAAGGGTGGCAAATGGCAACTGCAGGTCAGACAGCCACTGGGGCCTCCAGCTCAGTCCATCAGAAATAACAGGTGAGGCCAGGTGCGGTGGCGCACGCCTGTAATCCAAGCGACTTGGGAGGCTGAGTCAGGAGGATCGCGAGTTCAAAGCCAGCCTCAGCAACTTAGCGAGGCCCTAAGCAACTCAGTGAGACCCTGTCTCTAAATAAAGTACAAAATAGGACTGGGGATGTGGCTCAGTGGCCGAGTGTCCCTGAGTTCAATCCCTGGTTCCAAAAAACAAAACAAAAAAAGAAATACAGGTGAAGTTTCGTGGTCTTTAATCAGGTCTATTTTTAGTAGTTTGCTGTTTTTAATGCCTGTTAATGTTGAAGACTGAAAGCCATCAGCCATCTCTAGTTTGCATATGTCTACCTTCTTACAAATGAGCATGGCAAGAACAGGAACATTTTGGAATTTCTCCACTCCTCAAATATTGGGGGCCATGTTTGTTCATAAAGTACTGTGGCTTACTGAGCAGTTCTTACAGCCACTTCTGTAGGTAATACCTACTTGAACCTACGAACATTGACTCCTACTCCTTTGGACAACACGTGGGTTTGGAAGGGTTAGGGGAATTAATTGGGAGAAGTTTAAACAACCTAGGGGAATCGACCCTCCGGCAGATTCCCAAGGCCTACGACCAGTTAGCCTGTGGCCTTGGAGGTCAGATACCAAGCTTCCACTGAATGTCAGCCTCTCCTCCCACACTTCCTGAATGTTCTCACCTCATTTTATCCAACCACCCCCACTTCTACAAATGAACAGCTTTACTGAACCTAACTAGCATCTTCATTTTAAACCATGAACGTATCTAGTTTTAAGACTGAGTACCACTTAATCAAAATATTGCCATCATTAGCGTTATAACACCTCCTAACAGGGCTCCAAAGGAAAGGCAGTGTTGTTTGACATTGACAATGATAGTTAGCTTTGGCTGGTTGAATGACTTTTCAGGGCAGAAGGGCCCCAAATGTCCCCCAATGTTGGGGATTTGGTAGACTCATTCTAGAGTTGGGTCAAATGGTCTCTGAAGTTCCTTTTTAACCTAAAGAGTTTAAAATTCCATGATCAGTGACTCCACAATGATATCCTAAAGCAGCAGGTGTTTTTTTTTTAAATTTTTCTTCTTCATTTTAAAGAAGACTTATGTAAAATGGAAGAAAGAGGAACTGCTCTGGTTGTGTTGTGAATTTTCTTTGTGCACATCTGTCTGAAGAAGACAGAAATGGTGGTGCATCTTGGGCTCCATGGTGACCTGGTAAAGTGGGATCCCTTTTTATTTCTACCTAGGGTGTCCCTAAACCTAGCCCAAGATATCTTATGCCAATATGTCCCATGGATGTCCCACCTGTGGAATGTGGAGTGACGGGATTGGTGTCATGGACACTGAGAAACCAGACAAGAGCGGTTGACCACGTTGTGGTGTGGGATCAGGACCTTCTGGTCACTCAGTTATTAAAAGTCAACCCAGTTGTGACCTGTATCCTGAGACACGACTTGAGCCTCCTCTCCTCCTAAGTCAACCTGAGATGTGGAGTGGAGAGACACCTCTTCCCTGCTCCCAAGCCTGGCTCCTCCAGGGCGTGGAGAAAGCAAGGAGCGAGGGGACCTAGCTGGCCACTGCTAGGGTCTGGGCAGTGTCCATCACTGAGTCACTTCTCCCACAACCCCTGCAGGTGGTGGATGGCCTCCTGGTGGGTGGCATCCCTCTGCAGGTTTTCCCAGGTGCACTTACCGGGGTTTCGGACAGCTCCATTCTGTTTAGAGTGCTCCAACCTGAATTCTTCCTCGCCATTGTGATTTCTGCTCTCCAGAGTACCCTCACAGCCTTCTTGCTTCTTGGACTCCTACTTGAGCCTCCTTGACCCACAGACTCACATCCTTGCTGTGCTGAGTGGTGAAAGGCAGAGTGGACCCCCTGCCCATCTCTCTGCCTCCCTGTCATCTCCCTCTGGCAGAACAACTCAGCTTCCTAAGCAGCCGAGGGACACCCACCTCCCTTCTCATGGACACCCCACTCTCCCCAAATGGTTGCTTTGGAGAGAACCTTGAAATTTTCCCATGGGGTGGCTTTGGGATGAGTCAAGCACCCCGCCTTCATTTCCTTCCTTCCTCTTTTCCAGCCTTACACTTACCTGGACTGAGACAGGGTCGCAGTTAAGAAAGAGGGTACTGATCACGGTGGAGACCTGGGCTTCCTCTCTCTCGAATACACCAGCCAAAGACAGAGTGTGAGGAGGACAGCCATCAGATCCCAGCAGCAGACGCAAAGGTTAGGGATGGGAAATGAAGAATATGCTCAATTAATTAGTGGGTAGACACTGAAAAGTGGGTCCAGAAGCATCCTGCAGCCCACAAGCAGCCAGTGTACTTTTTGGCAAGTGATCATTGGGCGTGCATAGCTATCTTGGTGAAGGTGAGACAGAGAAAGAAAGATCTGGTGCTGGAAGTCAGTTGAGGCACATAGGAAGACTACAGGAAGACCTAAGCAATATTAATATCTGCAGCTTGATGCTCAGCGGGCGACTGCCTGCCCCGTTCCTGGAGCTGCCTGCATCTTGAGTGCTATTTCTCCTACAGTGCCGAGAAATTTCCAGTTTCTTTTAGTCCTACGGTTCTTTGCAATACCGCCCCATGATTTCAGGTCACCTGAATGAATCTCTATTCCGTGCAATCACAGAGCCTAGCAATAAAGCAAGGCCAATAACAGCAATGAGAGGCGGCCCCAGGAGTTCCAATGGAAGATGGCAAAGACCAAGAGAGCTGCTCCCTGCTGTCCTGCTCGGTCAGCAGTGCTGAAATCCCTGGACTTGGCCACCCTGCCAGGGCCGACCCAAGGCTACCTCTGGAGCACTCTGGTTTTTATCCATATGTAGTCACAGACTGGGACAGAAAAATATCTCAGCATGATTTACAGACGTCTGCACACACGCTGAAATAGTCTACTCACTTTCTATGGGGGATAAAATGATTGGTTCAAAGATTGATTTAATTTTGAATGAAAATTAAGTCTTTAGACTTCCCTTTCATTTTTCTCCCCAATACCCACTTCATGCCAAACCATCTCCAAGGTGAGAAAACTGTCAAAAGAGCCCATGTCTACAACACTAAGATCTAGTATCTTTCCACTTCTAGTAGCTACTCAAAAACACACACACATTCGAAAAGACATGCATAAAAATACATTGTTATAACCATAAAAGCTGGAACTCTTCTTAGCTAGTGTTTCCTTAATTTACTTGACCATGATGTATTTGTTGACAGAACACCCATGATTCCTTAAAAGATACTATTTGGGAATAATCTGGGTGACACTGTTTGGGAAATGCAAAATACTTTTTGCAACTTCAGCAATATCCTTCTGCCCCCGTCCCCCAATTTTCCCCCTACAACTTTTGGATTCATCAGATGCTCATCCAAAAAATTAAACTAAAGCTCTTAGCAAACTTCCAAATGTACTTAGCACAACCTCTTTCAAAGATAGGCCTCTGAACCTCCTCCTGCCCAGGGGAGGAACAAAGTGCAGTGTGTTTTGAGACTACAGCCCCACAACTTCCCAGGAACTTCAAATAAATTATTCAGAGTCTCTCCTCTCCAGGGATTGGCAAGCAGGAGAGATAAAAGGCCCACATAGGGAGTGTGGGAAAGGGGAGGGAGAAGGCCAGGCTGAATGGAGGTCGGGGTTCCAGAAGAGCGCTTTCACGGGTTGAGGTGCTGGCGCTGGGGAAGTCAGGACAGGCACTGGTAAGAAAGTGGCAATTAACCATCCATAGGATGGGAGCTAATTGATCCTTAACCAGGGCCCGGCTGCTGGGCTCTTAAAAAGCAGTCACAGGCAGCATCCGGGGAGCCAACCATCACCAGACAGCTGGCCATTCACCAGGGACAGCCTGAGAGGTCAGAGTGCCGTCACTTGCCTCCTGCTCTCCACCGCATGCTGTGTCAGGAAACAGCACATTTACTGGGTTTAAAACTAGAATTATGTATTTGGGAAAATATCTCCAGCACCCAGGAGGCTGAATCAATCGTGTTTCAACCGTTTCTTAGGTCCTACCCTCAAAAAACAAATCCAAAAACCTGAAGTGGCATTATCATTTGAATATCTGCTATGTAAAGCAAAGCAATTTTGTGTACAGGCGCACAAATGAGTTACAACTTGGGCCTTAAAAAAATCTGCAGAGTGAAGGAAGGTTCCTGCCATGACTTGACTTGGGCCTGGCTTGTCTGGCAGGACTCCAGAAACCAATCGCCCTGAATTGAAACTGTCAGAAGAAAATAAAACGGGCTACATTTACGATCACCTGTATCCACAGACACCCACACATAGAGGTGCATTGTTAACTAAGGCACAGAACGAAACGCAGCCCCCTGGGAAATACCGTTTGGTGATGTGAGGGTTTTTTTTCTTCTTCTTTTTTTTAACATTTAAGCAGGAAAACAACACATGCAGGAAACCATAAAACCCTTGAAGTTAACTGTAGCCAACGGTCAATCTCATTAGGATATGATGGTTAGACTGTGGCCCTCTCCAAGCAGGTCTGGTGCTCCCCGGAACAACTTCCAGTCTTCACACTTGTTGGAAGCTGTCAACAAAGCAGAAGTTCCATCTATATTTATACCCTTTCTCTTCTCCTCTGCCTTCTAAATTCAGTCCCTATCTTCCTCTGTTAGCACACATTTGAACTGGAGTACACACACACACACACACACACGTGCGTGCATATTAACCCAGTTAATTAATTAAACTTACACTTTCAGCCAGAATGGTAGGAAGACATCCTTGGGAAAATGATGGGGGTCACAAGTTGGAGGGAAGCTGGGGGGCGGGATACCACCAATCCTCCCTAGGGGCTGAGCCTTGCGGAAGTTCATTTCTCCTTTACTCAGATGAAGAGGACTTCTATTTTAAGGTATCACTTCTGAGCTGGCTAGTGGGCTCAGGAAACAGGGTTCAAGTACCCTCCTCCCCCCTGCTGGGGAGGGAACCCAGAGCTCTGAGCCTGCCAGGCAAGAGCTCTGTCACTGAGTGACTCCTCCTGTCTGCCTTTGTGACCTCAGATCAGTCACTGAATCATTCTCAACTCATTCCTCCATGTTAAAAAAAAAGGGAGGGGGATAATCCCTTACCTGTATATTTACTGAGAGAATTTGCTAAAATGCAATGGGAACAGTGATTTCCAAACTTTTGTGAACCCTGGAAATACATGGGTTCCTATCTCCACAGTCTGACTGTGGCCTGGTCATCTGAATATCTCTACCCTTATAAAGAGTCCCTCAATAATTCCCATGCTGGGGAATTTGTGTACCAGACTGGGAAACGCAGACTCGGGGCCTATTGCTAAGACCGCGGTGTCTTCCGGGTGGCTGGCAGGGTGCTAGGTTTTGCTGCATTACCATTCTATGATGTCCACGAGGTCAGGAAAGTGGACAAGGTCTTCACTGAGCACCTCCAGTGGCTGGGCACTGCCCAAGTTCCACAAGGGCACCTTCACTCCATCCTCATGATCTTTACACCTGAGATAGCACCCATGGAAAGACTTCAAACCCTGAGGTTCCAGAGACTCTGACCCAGGTCCTCTTCCTGGGGGGTCTCAGGGCCAGTGATCTACTGGGTTTTCACCAAGTCCAGGGCTCCCACTTCCCACTTCCCACAGGCAGCCCAAGATGCAAATGCATTTGGGATGCTCTGAAGGCGCCATGGAAACCATGCAAATGTTAAGTCAACAACTAAGAATCAAACTCTTGTTATGTAAAAAGAACTAAGGAAAGCAAATTTGGGGATACAATAGGATCCAAGGCTTAGTTCCTGTCCACCTAGACTCCTAGTCTAATGGGAGGATCTGGTTTGGCTATCCTGGAGTTCTGGAGACCTGAAGAGGTGGATGGAAAATGATTTTGTGCAAGGCCTTGACCAGCCAGCCACATGTGAATCCTGCACTTTATTCTGGGCAGAGGCAACGAGGTGGACACTTGGCCCATGCCTGGAGATGCCCTACGCACCGCAGCTTTCTGACAGCTAGAGTGAAAAATCTAGAAATGTGTGTGAAGGTATTTTCCAGGCTGAATCAGAGGGGCAGGGGTGAACGTGAGTGGATGCAGGCTAGAGAGGGATTTTGCAGGATTCAAGGTGGGGGTTGTGGGGAGAACAAATCAAAAACCACCAGAAAGAAGAAGAAAGCACACCAACCTTCCACCCTGAGAAATCCAAATAGGTAAGAGGGATTTGCATTCCTGGAATTCACCATTTTTCTGGACATAAGCATCTTTCAAATACTTCCTTGGAGTCCTTAAATTGTTTAAAATTCATGATTAATGCTGGTTATTCCATGAAACTCACTGCTCAATAAACCAGTCACAAAACTGGAAAAAAATAATATGTATGATCAAGCATTCTGATCATGGCATTCATCAAATCACGTTTGCAGATTCCTGTGTATCCTGCAGCACAGGACACACCTGTTAAACGGTGAGGTCCACTTTCTCCAGAGTCCCTCAGGCCCCCAGCAGTGTCAGCAAAGATCCAGATGGCCTTTCCAGGCACTTGGCCCACCAGACACAGCATCGGCTGGCACCCGCCGTTTGTTTCCTGGTACCTAAAGGGTTTCAGCCAGGTATTGATAAAACTCACTTAAGCAAGGATCACTGATTTACATTTCTGATGGAACCCAGGGCCAGAAGCAGTGTCTTTTAAGAAGAATTGCTTGATAATCTTAAAAGAAAATCTGAAACCTACTTTTTCCTATCGATTCAAATTATCTGGAATAAAAAGCCACACTAAACTGTTGGGTTTCTTACATTCGCTTTGCCTTGAGCCACTTACCATGTACCACTTCTGAAAAAATTGATTCAGAAAACAAAGTCCGAAAATACTTTATTCTACTACTTGCTAGGAAGGACATAATATATATTGCCTTTAAAAATAAAAGCTTAGGGGCTGGGGATATAGCTTAGTTGGTAGAGTGCTTGCCTTGCAAGCCCAAGGCCCTGGGTTCAATCCCCAGTACCGCAAAAAAAAAATAAAATAAATAAAATAAAAGCTTAAATATCTATCAAAATCCCTTAAAATTTTTTTAAAATTTAATAACTTTCTTTTTCCAGTGCTGAGGATCAATTCCTTGTTGCTTGCTAGGCAAGCCCTCTGCCACCGAGCTACATCTCCAATCCCAAAGCTCTTAAAGAAAATATTTTAAACATCTGCTCTTATGGAAAATCAAGGGAAAAGAAGGTTCCAGCAGAACCCTACAAAATAAAAATATACGTGACATGCGTTATTTAAAAACAGGGATCACAGAGGCTCATTCATGACAAGGTTTTGATGCTCTGGATCACAGTCACATCGCCAAAAGGACAAATAATGAACCTCATGGTTCTGCAGAAGAGTCCTTCCTCCTTTCTCCTTAAGAAACTTAAGGTGCTGTGCTGTCTCAAGATCTTTTTTGAAAAAATAAGATATCCTAACTGCAGAACACACTTGTAATTAAAAATTTATTAGCACACGTGAAAAAATTGTAAATTAGTAGCTATCTTTAAGAGATGAATCCTATCAAAACAGTCATTATATATTATTTTGGAAAGGGGGAAACTATTGCTTTTGGGGGGGGGCAGTGCTAGGGATTGAACCCAGGGCCTTGTGCTTGCAAGGCAAGCACTCTACCAACTGAGCTATATCCCCAGCCCAAACTGTTGCTTTTCACTGAACAAAAAACGCCTCTTGTTTTGGCCTAGTCTCCAAGAATCTCTTCTTCCAGCTGTACATTCCAGGACGAAGGCCACTCCCTTACCTAGGAGCAATCCAGACTAGGGGATTAGTCCCCAACACATCAGCTCATTAACCCTTCCTCTCCAGTGCCAAATGACTGAGGTACATAAAATTTTACACTTTTTTTTACTTAATAGACATTTGGAAGTGAAGATGGCTTTTGTTACAGCTAGTAGAAACTGGTGACCTCCCAAATAAACAGGAAATAGTGCTAAAGTTGTATGTTCTAAACAAAACAGTAATGGGCAGAGTAAATCCAAGATACTTTGTCCCCTAGCATACAGGTCTCAATGGTACTGCTGTACCTCCTGCTCACAGACACCCCCTGCCAGCTGAGGCCCGAGGTGGGCCAGCAAGCCACCCCTATTGGGCCACATTTCTCAAGGCATGACCCACGCTGGGCAGTGCTAACCTCCCTGTCACTGAAGGCACATAAACCTGAGCACTTCCTAACTGGCAAAGGCTTTCTCCACCATCTAGGAATAATTTCCCAGGCTCATTTGTTCCTTGTCTGTGGGCCACAAACCCTAGCTGCTGCTAGATGGTTAAATACTGGCAAGGTAAGGAGAAAGCAGCTTCGGAAGCCTAAGATTTAAAAAAACAAAAAAACCCAGCCAGTGTGATCAGTGAAGAATTCACCCACCACGCCCCTCCCCCTCTTCCCAATTCCAAGACAAAGAGTGTGCGCACTTACACGTAGTAAACTCAGAAAATTCCTCGAAAGCCTGTGGAGCTGACACACATTCAGCTTTCGGGGTCAGGGCCTGCCAAATCTGGCCAAAAGGAACTTGGTACTGCCAATAAGGTGGCCCGGAACAGGCCCTTCTCAGGGCCCACTCCCCCAAGCCAAGGCAGATAGAGTGGGTGGTCTCCCCCACTGCAGGGCCCTCCCAGTCTCCAGTGCTGGGCAGAAGAATGACAAAAGTCAAGATTTAGGGTTCAGTTCCAGCTGATTTTATTTCCTTCTCAAAAAAAGTTATTTACAGAAGGTATATATCAACAATCTGACAGGCAGTGAACTTGACATGATTAGCTGGCATGATTTTTTTTTTCTTTTTTTTCCCCCAAACATTGTTTTTGTGGCCTTGAATTTTAAGACAAATATTCTACACGGCATATTGCACAGGATGGATGGCAAAAAAAAGTTGAAAAACAAAAACCCTTAACGGAACTGCCTTCAAAGGCAGACGTCCTGGTGCCTGTCGTTATTTTAAACATACATACACACAATCTTTTTGCTTATTATAATACAGACTTAAATGTACAAAGATGTTCTCCACTTTTTTCAATCTTAAACACAACAGCTATAAACCGGAACACATATGCTATCATCATGCCATAAGACTAAAACAATTATATTTAGCGACAAGGAGAAAGGATTAAATAGTCAAATACAAGAATGAAAAACGCAGTACATAGTGTCGCGAACTCAAATCGGCATTTAGATAGATCCAGTGGTTTAAACGGCACGTTTTTGCTTATAAAAAAAGTGCAAAAAAGATGTGGTTTACAAGTTAAAGCTACAGGATCCCTTTTTGCTGTAAATGCACCAGTTTTAAAGCCTCTGGACAGAAGAGTATTTCGTTTAAATATCTATTTTCCTTAAAAGCACAGAATGCTTGGCTAATTCTCCTCCCCGTTGTACAAGCCTGGGGTTGAAGGGTGGACACTGGTGGCAGGTTAAGGGATACTGTCACTTTAAGAAGCCTGCAGATTGAAGTGTAAACATGGAGAAATTAGGGGCTGATTTTTTAAACTGTGTGAGATATTAACCAGCCGCCCTATTATAAAATCAGGAAATCCAAACAGCGATTTACACCGATTAACACCCCCTTTATATATTTTTTACAAAAATACACTGAGAAAATAATCAAACGTTTTCATCTCTCTTGTCTTTTTTTGTTTTTTAAAAGTGTCAAAAGTCTACATTTAAATATAAAAAATTAAAAGTTAAAACTCTAGCCCTTCAGTGAAGGAGACGTAAAATGGCGTGGGTAACAACAACTACAAAAAAAAAAAAAAAAAAAGAAAGAAAGAAAGAAAAGAGAAAAAAAGGGGGAAAAAAAGAAGAAAGGAAGAAATAAAGTCAAAAGAAAGCCAAAGAAAGGAAAGAAAAAAGGGATAACATAAGAAAAAAATGTTTGGCCAGTATAAATACGTCCACATATAAAATGGCATCTGATTACATTTACAAGGAAAAAAAACCCAACAACAAAACAAAATTAAAAAAAAAAAAACGAGGATGGAGCATCGGTGAGGGAAAAGACACGTCTTCTCATTTACACCTAGAAGGAATCAACACATACACACTGAGAAAAAATTTGGTCCTGAATTGTTTTTTTAAAAGTCCAGCACAGATTTGAGTTGCGTTTGAATCCTTTAAAGAGTTAAGAATGAAAAAAAGCTGGTGATAATTCTGTCGTAGGAATCAAACATAGCGCCATCTATCTGCTGCTTATATTATCCTACACTATTTTAAAAACTGCTCAACAGTCTTATACAGAAATCTTTAAAAGATAGACAGGATAACATGCTATATTAACCCCACCAGTGAAATTATCCAACACCACCACGATTCCGAGTAAGAGAAGAAACCTTTCCCGAAGCCACTCGCCCTGCGCGGCGCCCGCGCGTCAGTCTCCTCCCGGCGCCGGCCGCGCCCCGGGCACTAGCGCTGCGCCCCGGGCACCCGCGCCGCGCCGGACCCTCGGGTCCTCGTCCCCCGCCCCGCCCCGCCGCTGCCGCCGCCGCAGCTCCCGGGGCCCCCAGGTCCCTTCCCCGCGCGGCCGCGCCGCCGGGCCTGCCTCCGTCCCCGCCTCTGGCTGCAGGGACAAGGAAAAAAGAAAGTGGACAAGGAAAACCAAAAGGGCATCCGCCAGTGTGGAGTCCCGGTCCCAGCGCTCCCCTCGACGTCTGCGGGCCGCAGACCTGCGCCCAGAGCCTGCCTCCCCCGCGGCGCTGCCAGGGGCTGGGGCCGCGCTGCAGGCATCCCCCTCTCCTCTCCACCAAGAAACCCAGTGACATCAAAACGCCGCGGAGGCGAGGCGAGGCGAGGCGAGGCGAGAGGGCGACTCCTCCAGTCTCTAGCAAACTCCCTCGCTGCTCTTGCTGGGGCGCGCACCAGTCCGGAAGCTCGCTGGAAAGGGGGGGGGGGGTTTCTCCAAGCAAAGGGGAGGAAACTCGAAGTCGCTTTTTCGCCATCAACAACAACATCAATAACAATAAAGGTCGCCCTGTCTACCTCGCCTCCTGCGCGTCCCTCCGGCGGGGCCTCGGCGCCCCAGCCGGGAGGTGGGATGCGGCGCGGGTCCAAACGCCCCCGCGCTCCTCTCCAAGCCAGCGCTGCTCACTTTTTTTTCTTCTCCTTCTTTTTTTCCCTTTTCTCTTTCAACTCTTCATCTGTTCTTTTTTTTCTATTTTTTCTTTTTTCTATTTTTTCTTTATTTTCTTTTTTCTTTCTTTCCTCTGTCTTCCCCTCGTCCCTTCTTCTCCCCGCCCGCACCCGTCAGTAGGTGAAGACCAGGTTGGAGATGCTGGACTCCAGCCAGTCTCCCGAGATCATCTCGCTCACCTCGGGCGTGCAGTAGTCCGGGAACTCGAAGTGCGAGCCGGAGCCGGGCTCAAAGTTGAAGTCCAGGTCCCGGTCCAGCGCCGACGACGAGCTGAAGCTGCCCAGGGACATGCTCTCAAAGTTTGAGCTGGGGTTCAGGTCGAGCAGGTCGTCCTCAAACTCGTCGTCGGAGGACGAGCCCGAGGAAGAGGAAGAGGAGTGGGACGAGGTGGAGGACGCGTGCGAGGGCGCGCTGGACAGGGCGGGCGAGGCGGCGCGCAGGCTGGCGTAGCCGCGGTGGTCGGCAGGCGAGCGGCCGGCGGCCGGCGACGAGGCGGCGCTGCTGCGGCCACTCAGGCTCGGCGCGTCGGGCGAGCAGCCCGCGCCCCCATCCTCGTACAGGCCCAGGGGGTCGCTCGGGTCGGCGCCCGCGCCCAGGCCGCCCACGGGCGACGCCGACGCGCCCAGGCCGCCGAACAGGTAGACGCGCTTCACCTTCTTCTCGGTCAGGTGTTTGCCCGGGGCTGCGAGTGTGGTGGAGGCCGAGGCCGCGGCGGAGGCCGAGGCCGCCGCGCTGGGAGTCCGCGCCTTGTACAGCGCATGGTGGTCGGCGGCCGCCGCGGCGCCCAGGGGCAGCAGGGCGGCGCCCGCCTGCTCGGCGGCAAAGGAGGCGGCCGCAGCTTTCCCGCCGCCGCCGCCGCCCGCCAGGACCAGCTTGGCGTGCGGTTTGCTGACCCCGCCGCCCGCGCCGCCCGCCACCTTGGAGCCACTGCTCTTCTTCTGTGCGGGTTTGGAGTTGGCGCCGCCGCCGCTCGCGCTACCGCCTCCCCCCGCGTTGCTGCTCCCGCCGCCGCCGCCGCCGCCCCCGTGGCCGCCCCCGCCGCTGCCACCGACCTTGTCTCCCTTCTCCCCGGGCTTGGAGGCGGCGGCGGCCGAGGAGCCGGAGTTGGCGTTGCCGGACTTCACCTTCTTCCTGGGCCGGTACTTGTAGTCGGGGTAGTCAGCCATGTGCTTGAGGCGCAGCCGCTCCGCCTCCCGAATGAAAGGGATCTTGTCGCTGTCTTTGAGCAGCTTCCAGCGTTTGCCCAGCCGCTTGGAGATCTCGGCGTTGTGCATGTCGGGCGACTGCTCCATGATCTTGCGCCGCTCGATCTGCGACCACACCATGAAGGCATTCATGGGCCGCTTGATGTGCCCGCTCGGCGTCTTGCACCAGCTCGGGTCGTCGGCCTTGCCGCCGGTGGAGGCAGTGGAGCCGGGCGTGGGGGAGGAGGCGATGCCCAGCTCGAGGCCGGCGCCCGAGTCCGAGCTCTCGCCGGCCAGCAGCGCTTCCGTGTTCTCGGCGTTGTTGGTTTGCTGCACCATGGCCCCGGCTCGGCGGGCGCCCACGCGCGCTCACACCCTCGCGGCGGCCGCGGCGCGATCGCCGGGCCCTCCCGGTTCCCCGGGCCAAGCACACGCCGAGCTGGAGGACTCGCGCGGCGGCCGGGCGGGCCCCTCAACTCCTTGCCGGGGCGGAGGTGGGCGAAGAGAGAAAAGTCCCCAAAAGATGCGGGAAAGGAGTGCTCCGCCGCTCGCAGAGGAGTTATAGTTCCCAGACTGGAGAGTCTCTCTCCCCCGCTCTCTCTGTGTCTCACCGCGCTGCAGTTTGCTCGGTGTGTCGGCTCTGAGTCTGGAGACCGTGCTGAGGTGGAGGGGAGTTGCTTGAATGCTGGTAGTGAAGCTTCTTCCAATGCAAGTTGCTCGCCGCCTCCCAGGCAAGTCTTCTTTTCTTCTTTCTTTCTTTCTTTTCCCTGAAGCAGTTGATTCCAGTTCACGAGCGCACTCGGTAGCTCAGGAAAGCGACATAGTCTCTATCACTCAGTCCCTTTCCTACAATGCAAAGCAAAAACGACTCTGGCTCCGGGACTCTTTGTGGGCGGAATCGGCACTAAGGAGTTTGTGCAATTATTTTGTTGCAAGGTAGGAAGCCAGAAAGCCTGCATGCAACAGACTGGCATGAATAAATGTATGTTTCCCCCTCCCTTCTGCAAGAAGGGAGCTGGTTATGGCAGAGTTCCTCCGGTGCAGACTCTTAAAGAGCGTGCAAGAGCTAGAGACCCACGAAACAGGCCTCTTCCCTGCACACACAGTTTCTCTTGCTGCAGCTTAGAGCAGACCCCAATTCCGCCTCGCGCCTCTTTATCCTTTCACAGACTTGGCCTCAGCCAATCAGCCGCTGTAACTAACGCTTCCTCGTGCCAAGCCCCTCCCCCGGGCTTCTCATTGGCTTGGAACCCGATGCAATAATAATCTCCGCGTGCAATGAGAAGCTCCAAATCTGACCTCATTCCAATTTACAGAGCAAACTTTTTAAAAGGGCTAGAAGTACAGCTGAGATTTCTGCTGCCTCTTTTTTCGTTTTGCGCTCTCTCTCTCCCTCTCCCTCTCTCTCTCTCTCTCTGTGAAGAGGATGTTAATGCATGAAATTATTAAGGGGAGAGACGGAAATGTATTCTAACCATTATGTTAGATAACAAGGGGCTTGGAAAGGGGGGTAAGGGTGAAATACTGTAAATGGAAGCTTTCTGCTTAAAAGCCGAGTGATTATTTTTATTAGTTCTTTTCAGCATTGGAATAAAGAATCAGACTCTAGTGCAAAAATCTGTTCCTGGGTTCCTTCTTAAAGCCCAAGATGTGGGGGGGGGGGGGAGCCACAACAATAAATCAGTGAATATTGAAAACTATTAAGAAAGTGGTACCTAGACACCTGTCATCACAATTATTTTAACAACTTTAGGTACAGCACAGATGTTGGTGTATTGTGCAAATCCCTCCAGAACAGTTTCTGTGCCGTTTGTGGAAGGCAGAGAAGATGACTTTTTGCAGTTATTGCTTACTCTTAACCAAACAGGGGTTAACGACCGTTATTTACAATGATTTAAACTCCCCTGTAAATTCTGTAGAGCCCAAACAGAGGCTTTTCCCTTGAAACACATTAGGTAGTGCTCCATAATTACCTCAATGGGAGACTTTTCATAGTTTTGTATAGGATGATAATGGTGAGGATGGTGTGGAAATTGACTTTATTTTCTAAATATTTGTTTTCCACCTTTTCCAAAGGAAAGATTGGTTCACTCTCTATTCCTCTCTTCCCCCCAAAGGCCTCCTCCTCCTCTTCCTCATTATTTTCCTGTATGTGTGTTACTTGGGTAAAGAGAGACTGCAGGAGGTGATGACTGACAGCAGAAGAGAACAGAGCCTCTGGATTCATGTGAGGCCTGGCTGCCAATCTTTCTTACTGGGTTTGTTACAGTGGGTCTGGGACTGTCTCAGCTGAGGTCATCTGTATTATCAGAACACCGAAGCTCCTTTGTAGATTGCTGTGAGTGTTCAGTGAGTTGGGGACCGTAGGGGACTGTATGTAAACCCTCTGTGGATGCTAGTAGTCTTTTCTTGGTCCCTCACACACTGGTTCTAGCAAACACCAGCTTGTAGTTCAAGAGGCTGGAACAGGACAGGATGACCACTGACGTGGAAATTTCATCCCAGAGCATAGATGTTAACCACACAGGGCCACATCATTGTCATCCTCATGATGGCGATGCCCCAAGATAACAATCCCAAGAAAGGAACTTCATGAAGAATATTGAAGCATGTGGCAAGGAAACAGTGCCTAGGTATTCAGAGAACATGCTCATTTGGCCACACAGATCATGACCTCAGAATTCAAGTTTTAGTAAAAACTGGCCTTCCTTACCACTCTAGTAGGATCCTGATTTTCTTCAGCCAGCCCAACAAGAAGTCAGCTTTGCATTCAGGTCAAGTCAGGGCTGGGTAGTATATTTCCTTTTTTTTTTTTTTTTCTTGTCAAATCTTTAGAGTATGTGGGCTGGCAAGAGGCCCAGGTTGTCAGGTTTAGAATTTTACTGGAAAAAAACACCCTATAGAGCTGATTGGACCTCTGAGGATCAACCACAGGCAAGAATGTTTTAGTGGGTAAAAGCAAATAATTTTGGGTCATTAGCCACCCCAGGTATATACTACTACTTCTATATTTTTTTCTAGAAGAGGGAATTTTAAAACAAAAAAAAGCCCCAAAACCATAAAGACAACTTCTTTACATCACAAATTTAGTATGTCCTCATACTAAAATTTTGTCCTTATTTTTTCTGCTATGCCCAGAAACACCCCTCTAAACGTTATCAATCTGATATAAAAGTGATCCTAAGGAGTCTGTTATTTATGAAGTCAATGTTTTCATTAGAATAAGAGGATAAATATATTGTTTTGGGATTTGTACTGACAAATGATCGAGGGTGTAGCTAGTTAGATAATTCGGTTGAACTGAGTTTCAACATAATACATTATATTTCTAACCACATTCACACTTCTGCCATTAAATATGGAGAAAAAAAATGAAAGTTAATCAAAACAGCTATAGTAATTATGTTCATGTTTAAAGCACAGGTTTTTAAAAAAGAGAGTGTATTAAAAAGTAGTCCCTGGTCTAATTCTGTCGTTAGACATATTTTCTGTATTTCAACACATCAAGTGGATTTTAAGACACACCTTTATTTTGTATACCACCAAGGAAGAAAAACTACTAATGAAAAAACAGTTTTTTCATCCCTCCACATGGAAGATGCTCCCTGATGAAATGGCTTCTCTTAAAATTAATGAAACATGGAATTAGCAACTTGCACTGACTTTACTGGATGGTTTGATCTGTAGCTGACATGAGTGCTTTGACTTCTGAAGTAGGTCTGTTGTTAGGTGTAGATCTCTTAGAATGCCAAGAAAACATGTGACAAAGGGCGTCTTATTAAAGTCATCTTTCCACGGTGAACACAGGAATGTATAGGGCTTCTGAAAACCAAACAATGAGAAAAGATTTCTGTGTTCTCATTACCTAACTTCGTATGTTTTGTAATCAGTTCTCCATTACTGACATTTTTTCCCCCAAATACCAGATCTTCGGTGGCCCCTACTTGATCAGTACTCAGTGTTCCCTCTGCTGGTTTTGCAGTACATGAAGTAATTCTTAATGCTACTCTTAGCTGTATTAACAAAAAGCCAAGATAATTTTGCAAAAAGAAAAAATAATAAAAAAAATAATCCTGCTTTAGAATAAGGAACTCATTGTCTTTCCTGGCAATGATGTTAGACATTTCAAATTTTGAATGAAGGTAAAATAAATAATAAATCATTCCATTAAATAATGGAATCCATTTGAGATGTAAGTGTAACATCTGCTAATGCATTTCTTTGGTCACACACCTGCACAACATGAAATGGTAGGGGGTATAGATGAAAATAAGATTCTATCCCACTCCTTCATATACTCCCATAGAACTGAGGGGAGAAAAACCTGACTGGAGATTAGTTTAACAAATCTCCTGGATTTGCACTGATTTGCACGAGTTTCGCCTTGGCTTGGTTGTAGAAACTGTGATTGCAGGAGCTGGTCTGACCTGACAAGCATTCAGTTCAAATAAAACAAAGAGTGGGAAAAACCCTATTGTTGTTACTTTAGTTGACAGGGAAGAAGCCCTGGGAAACATGATGTCAGTGGCCTTTGTCCACTGAAAGGCCGCAGGCTTTTTGTTTCAGTTTATGGAAGAAGACCCTCCATCCAAGGCTGATTTACTCCTCAATCAAGGAGACAAACATAACTTGCACCTCATGTGTCTGGGCTGATAAGGTTGCATTGGATCTGCACTAGGGAAGGGGGGTTACTGAAAAATAATATATACAAGTAATTCTTATTTGCAGGGCATCAAAACAGAATTCTGGGATAAATGAAATCTGATTTATTTTTACGCTGAGACTACACTGAGATAAGAAACCCATATTTTTAATCATTCTTTCCACTTTCTCCTCCCTCTTAACCACTCACTAGCCACAGTAGATTCAAGGAAGCTCTGTACACCAGTGCCAGTCAATGCCAACCCATTCCTCCTTTCCTTTCAATGTTCTCATGAGAACAAGCAGATAACGAGTGTTGGCCACGTAGATTCGACGCAGAAAGACGGCTCTGCTCGCTCTCCCCAGGTAGAGCCCGGCACACCCACACAGCGTGGGTTTGCTCTGCAGCCAGCCGGCTTCCATTCTGGGGGGAGCGGCCGCCAGGTGGCAGCGCTGAGCCTCCCTGCGAGGGCGAGGAGACGCTGAGAAACGTGGGGATGGTCGGATTTCTTTCTTCTCCCTCTTGCTCCTCTCCCGAACTGCTACACCCTCCACTTTACCTTCTTAGGTAGCGGTTTAAAGGCTCAGCGGCTAATAGGGCGTGTCGGCAAATTCTGATCTTTTTTTCTCGTAAATCAAAGTTCAGGGCAACCAACTGCCGCCTCCTGTTCTCTTGTCAGAAGGTCCCAGTGACTGGGGAAGCCAAGCCTCGCATCCCCTTCGGATCTAGTAACCCAAGCCGGAGGTCCTCGATTCCCCTGCCCGCACAGTCCTGCGGAGTCGGGAATGGTTCGGAAGGCAGTTTCTCCGACCGCGGCCCCGCCTTCGGAGAGCGGCTGCGGAGAAACCGCGCGCGCCGCTGCTGGGCTGCGGAAGGCCACCCCTTCTCCTGAAAGAAATGGTTCCCTGCACCAGAGCCTCTCCGGGCGCAGCCACGCGGCGCGCAGGCACCGCTCTCCTCCCGGAGCTCGCCGGGACTCGTGGCGCTGGCGCGGCTGAGCCTCGCCCTTCGATCAGTTACAGGGAAGGAACAAATTGGAACAGACTCAGTGGTGCTTTTTGGAGGAAGGTCTTTCCTACTGCAAGCAGGTTTCAGGCGATCCTGACAGCAACATTTTAACACCAGTCTTCCGTTTAGGTTTTATGGCCCGGGAACGAGCCGAAGACACGCGCGCGCGCGTGCACACCATACCCGGAGCGAAGACGCGCCGCGCCCCCGCGCGCTCCCAACCTCCTTTGAAGTTGCGCGGGCCGCGGCTGGCGAGCGACGCAGGGCGGGGTGGCGGTGTCCTTTCCCCAGCGCTCGGCTCCTCCTCCCTCACGCCCAGAGCCAGCTTGGCCAGTGGCGACGGTGCCCAGTTCCGCCACTGACCGGAACTGGCAGCCGCTTGGACTCGGCCCTCTCCGGTGCCCAGCACCCTTCACTCCGACTCCTCGGTGGTGTGAACCTTGCGTGGACGCCGCGGCGCGCGCGCTGGGACCCACGCCTCGGCGAGCACCAGACCTTCGCCCGCGGGCTGGACATCCCTCCCCGGTCCCTGCAGGCGGAGGCCCCATTCAGCGCGCAGCTGCTGGGGCTCTTTCTGGAGGGCAGAGCGCGCGGGGGGGGGGGTTGGCAGGGGGATGTGCGACGCGCCGCGGGAGGGACAAGGCGCTGAGCCAGGGGAGGTTGATAATTTGGTTGCACCCGAATCCCCGGGGACCTCAGATAAGCGAGCGTGCCTTGGTGCCCACACTCGTGCGGAGAAGCAGAAAGACTGGGGGACGCGGAGGCGCCCCAGGGTGCCAGGAGCCCTTGCCAAGGGGCGCGGCCTACGCTCCTGATGACTCGGCCCCCCCAGCAGCTGGAGGAGGCGGCTTCAGGTCTGAAGGAAGGGAGCATATGGCAGGTAGATAACAGGCTGCGCCCGGGGCGCAGTTACTTGGAAGCCAAGCTCTGCAGAAGGGCTCCGCTTGCTTTGTCCTCTTGGATTGGCTAGTCTCTCCGCCTTTCCGCAAGCAACCACTGCAATAGGGCCTGGCGCAGGCGTCGGAGCAGGGCTCCCCGCCCGATCCGGGAGGTCCAGATTCCCCGCCCCCACCCCAACAGCCAAGTAGAAGCAATTACACTTGGAACCCCGTGAGGAAAGCGGCTGATTTTACTTATGGAAAAATGCTTGAACAAGAACAGCCCTGAGCCAGCGTTAGCAAACCGGTTGACCTGCAATTGGAGGCTGTGCGAGGGCGGGCTGGGCGACCACGTCTGCCAGGGAGGGAAACCCGCTAGAGAGTGGGCAGAGGGAAGCAATGCAAAATGTCAGATAACGGAGAGAGAGGACTAGGGCGGGGGAGGAGGGGGAAGAAACGCGCTAGATTGCACGAGGGGAAGACACGGAGATTGCACCGGCTGTCAAGAGACGTGGGTCAGAAAAGAGGCGGGCGCGTGGCCGGCAGCTGGCGCAGAACGCCCAGGCTCCGCCAGGCACTGGATCTCTCTTCTTCCCGTGGTCCCCCTCCGCTGCTCCCAGAGCAGGCAGATGTCACGTGGGAAGCGAACTGTGCCGGAGGCGCGCGCGGGGAGGGGAGGGACCAAAGAACCCAGTGCCCGGCTCGGTGGCTCGGTGTTGGGCGTGCTGCACACCTGGCCTTGAGACTCGCCATCTGCTCCCAGCTACCGCCTCTCGGGCTGTAGAAAGATGAATGCCGCTTGGGAGGGAACGGATGGCTTCGCGCCTCTGAACACGGTGAACTCAACATTTATAATGCTCCTACTGGGTGCAGAACGCAGCCTCGCTCCCCTCCGCCCTGGGCCCGGAACTGTACTGTTCTGATGTCCTGCAAGCTAGACAAAAATCCCGTGTGCATTATAAAAGAAATTCAGACTTTGAACCTTAATTCATAAGCAGAGTGGCCAGGCCAAGGACGGGCGATTGAGGTGGTGTACAGTCCGGCACACCAACCTGTGGACTTTTGTGATTTTCTTCTCTGCTCCCCGTGCACAAGACTCCCCAAGCTTCCTTTCCCACATTCTCGCAACGCACAGGTCAAAATTTAAAACAAATTAAAAAATCATTTAATGGCTTTAGCTCTTAAGGAAAATAACGAAAGGCTAGACTTTACTTCAAATTTAACTAGTTTTATAAATGTCAGACCAAAAGTAACTGCTTTGATGTCACCCCTATTTTGTAATGTAGCTTCACTATCCTGAAATAAATTTTGTGGGTGATATAATCTTATGCATGTATCATTACTTTATAAAACATAATGTTGAAACAATATGATAGAGAAATACAACCTACATAATTTATAATAAAACAGTATACACTTCAAATGTGTATGGTGGGGCTGTATTTCACAGGAAGGTCTAAATTGCCCCCCCCCAAAAAAAAAAAACAAAACACAAATACTCCCTAGGGAATATTACTGCCCAGATGTGAATTATGCACAATGGGTGTCAGGCAAGTTCTAAGTAATGAGGGCAGTATTGATATCCTGAGTTCTTAATTCATAGCAGACATGGGAGATCGAGATAGATCAACCTCCCGGTATTGGTGACTTTGTAGACTTTTCCTCACTATCTCTGAATTTGATCACTGACTTGGTTCAGCCAGTGGACACTAGCAAGCTCCTACAAGGAGTAGGTTCACATGATCATGGAGCCAAACCAACCCCAAGATGTGTAGCTGGCAAGCTGCAGATCCAGGAGTGGCAATGGTATGGTTCCAGTTCGAAGGCAGGAAGAATCAAGGTCCAGCTTGAAGACAGTCAGGGAAGAACTGCTCTCTTACCTGGGGGAGGATCAGTCATTTCATTCTATTAAGAACTTCAACTAATAGAATGAGGAACTCCCACATCAGGGAGGGCAATCTGCTTTACTCAGCCCATAGGTTAAAACATTAAATATACCAAAAACAAAACAACACAAAAGCCCACCCAGAATGTTTGAACAAATATCTGGACACCTCATGACCCTGTCAAGTGGACACATAAGATTAACCATCACATTAACTGGTTCCCACAGTTCCATCTTAGAAAAATGATTTTATTCAATGATGGCTTTGAGCATAGGTCAAATAAGTAGCCATCCAGAGAAGGTATGTTGATGGAAAATTGGAAAGGTTTTCAACCCTCCTTTCTGATGTCTGGCCCCTCCAACCAAAAGTAACAGCAAAGTTCCAATAACTGGAATTTACCCTCAAATTAGAATATATATATTTTTTCTAATTAAGATGTATGTTATCCAATAGACTATGATAAGGCAATAATGGCTTACAGTAGGTGGTAACTTTTCCAGGAGGTTCAGGGAGGTTTTGATATGGGTGGGAGCGGCCAGGGAGAGTGAAAGAGAGTCTTGCAAAGGGGTGGTTTGAGTACAGGGCTCACAGCTAAAAGGCATGGCATGACAGATGAGAAGAGGAAGAGTCAAAGGTTAAAACCTGCACCCCTCTGTAAACATATAGCTTTAATGTCTTCAGGATGGAAAGTCCCTGATGTTAATCCGCAAGATAGTATCACTCCAATTGCTTAGATGCTAAGGTATGTTGTAGCTTAACTCAGAATAGATACAGCTTCCCTTTTCAAGTATATGCCTCAAGGGCAAGAATTTTTACAGGCTCCTGAGGAAAATCCATACCTTACCATGTGATTGGAGGGTTTCTTCACTAACCTTCCTTTAGAAGTGATTTTATTATGATATCCATGGCCTATGCAATAGTCCAAATAGCAGGTTCCGGATGTTTAGAATTTGGCACTTTAAAAGAGTAATCAGAGAAAATATGATGTTCTTTGTGTTAATTTAGGTGTCCCTTACAGTTCCTGCCTGGGAAGGATGGACTATGCAGGGACAAAGCTCAGACGCTGGGCTCATTGAGGTGACCTCTTCCTGATGCCCAGAGATTCTCAGGACTGCTTCCTCCGCAGCCAGAGTCAGGCAATGGCTCCACAGCTGCCATGAGAGGGAGGTGTAGGGAACTCTCCCTCAGTCCTTGGAATCAAACCCAGGGCTTTGCACAGGTGCTAAGCAAGTGCTCTTCAGTCACTTCTTCCTGGAGCGACCTGTACATTGCGCTTAACTAGGCTCATGACCCTGCCTGGAAGGATTGGAAATCCACTCACCTCTGAATCCCAGCAAAAAGGAAAACTGGGGATGGGTGAATACTAGAAAGCTGTCCCAAATTACCTGTGGAATTGATCAACTTCAGCAATGAAGTGAATTTAATGTTTTGTCAGCTCTTTTGTCTCTGTGACCAAAGCACCTGACGAGAACAACATAGAGGAGGAAATTTATTTTGTCTCATAATTTCAGAAGTTTCTGTCCGCAGACCCCTGACTCCATAGCCCTGGGCCCAGGGTGAGGCAGAACATCATGGCAGAAGGCCTTGGCAGAGGTGAGCAGCTCAGAATGTGGCAACCAGGCAGCAGAGAGCTCTTCTCACTACAAAATATAAACCCCAAAGGCATGCCCCCAGTGACCCTCGTCCAGCCACACCCTACCTGCTTACAGTTACCACCTAGTGAATTCATGTCAGCCGATGGATCTACTGATGAGGTTACAGCTCGCATAATCCTTTTCACCTTTGAACATTCTTGCACTGTCTTACGTATGAGCTTTTGGGGGATACCTCATATGCAAACCCTAACACAAATACAATAGCCCTGTCAACTGCAAAATAAAAACAGCTATGCTCTTCCAGGAAAAAAAGTAATAACCTGGACTAATATTTTAAGATATTGTGTTTTGTGGTTTGGGATTGACCCCAGGGCCTCATGCATGCTAGGGCAGTGCTGTACCACTGAGCTACTATCCCCAGCAGAATATTTTTAAAAATCACATTAAGATTAAAATACAATCTTTAGAGACATAAACATTTCTACTTCTGAGTATGATGTGGTCGTAGCAGAAAACTATCACAAGGAGAAGAAAAGATATTACAAAAGCCATTTAAAAGATTAGAGATCTATAGAAGTATATGGGACTAGAGGAAATAAGATCTAGAAAGGGAAAAGGCTTTGCTATCTGAGCTGAGGCTCCCGGGGCGTTCACAGATGGAGCAGACAACCATCCTGAAGGGAAACCATAGAAGGTTATAGGGCTATGGGGTTGGCGTGGACATGGCAGTTACAGCATCATCAGATGGACAGCCATTTTTTCTCACAGGGTATTTGCTGAGTTCTAGAGCAATACATGGGGCTGGTTGGTGCAGTTACAAAGACAGAAAGCAGCTGTAGACCAAGTCACGCTAGAGGAAGGGACAAGACAAACAAAACAAAGCACCCCTGCCTGGCAGAGCCCCTTGTTATCCAACATCATACACACACACACACACACACACACACACACTCCTCTCCCCCTTTCAAAACGTTTGCCAGATTTTCAACCTGGATGAGGAGGGAAGCTAAGAGCTAACTCCAAATCTCAGACACAGAGGCCTACCAGATTCTCAGTCAAAAGCACAGGAAGGAGGCTGGGGGTTAAATCAATGTAAATCAATGGAAGAGCATGTGCTTAGCATGCCCAAGGCTCTGGGTTCAGTTCCTAGCACCCTGACCCTCCAAATGCAGGTAGGCCATGCCCAAGAAAGGGCTGGACTAGAATCTAGAATTGTAGACTAACATCTCTTCTTAAAGTCTCTTGCTACTTAGAAGACAAAGTTCCACTGGATGTTGGTATCTGCAACAAAACCGAAGATCCTGACCCTTGAAATAGTTGAACCCACATCCTGATTCAGCCTAACTCAAGAGGCAAGCTAGAACCCAAAGGCTGGGTGTCAGTGATTAGCCCCTCAATATGTCTGCCCAACAGACAAAACTACAAACCCTCTCTGGGGAAGAAATAACTTCAGTCTCAAAGTTCTTTTACATACAATGTACATCATAAGACACAAAATAGTAAGATGTGCAAAGAAGCAGAAAAATGGAATCAGTCGAGAGAACAAGAAGGCAGTAGAAGTGGTCCAGCAGGGCACCCGGATGTTAGAGTGACCAGACACGGGCTGGAGCTGTTACGAGTGCTTTTAATAGAAGAAAATATGGGAGAAGTAGAGGGAAAGATGAAGTGTTTACAGGGAATTGGAATCTTTAAAAAGGAAACAAATGACCATTCTACAAATGCAAAGTACACTATTTTAAGAATTCACTGCATGGGTTTTATATACAACTAGGAAAAGAAAAATATAGTATCAGTGAATCCAGAAACAGTCAATAGGAGATATACAAATGTAAGTCCAGGGGGAAAATGAAAAGGATAAAAGAGAGTTCAAGAGGCTTGTGAGATACAGGCACATGGATTAACACTGAGCTGCTGAAACCTAGAAAGGAACTGTAGCTTTCTTGTTGTTGTTGTTGCTGGGTATTGAACTATCTCCAGCCTGAAACCTAGAAAGGAGAGAGGAGGGAATGGACCGGGAGCAACACATGAGGAGATGTTTGCTGAGAATTTTATAAAATTGATGGTAAATACCAACCCATGGGCCCCAGGATCTTAATTAGCCCCAGTTGCTTACAAACAAAGAAAATTACTCCTAGGTATATGTTTATTAAAGAGAAAAATCTTAAAAACTGCCAAAGAGAGAGGACAGACATACCAGAGTATGTTTAGGATAAAAGATTATCTGAAGGAAGAAAATATAAGACTTTCGGCTAACTTTTCAACAGAAACTATGGAAGTCAAAAGACAATCTAGGGACATCTCCAAAGTGCTGAAAGATAAAAAACAACTGTCTCTAAAACTATACAAATCAAAATCCTTTAAAAATGAAGATTATAAAGAAATTAGACAAAAGCTAAGAAATCTTGGGTTTTGTCAGACATACACTCAAAGAAAGGGTAAAGGAAAATTTTTAGGCTGAAGGGAAATAATGCCCCAAAGAATCACAGAAATATAGGAAGGAATGAAAAGCATAAGAAAGTGTAAATATGTGGGTAAAAATGAAGGCATACTGACTATTTAAAGCCACACTGGGAGTTATACTTTTGGGTTTACGTTCAACAGTGAAACGCAGCAGCGATAGCACAAAGGGGGTGGGGAGTGAAGCTGGTGGAGTAAAACTGCTGTAGATTTCCTGCAGTATCTGGGAAGTGGACAGTAAAAAGTCATATATGCACAGGCAAATTTTAAGATAGCTGCTAAACCTCTAAAGAAGAATGCAAAAGGATCTAGCTAAAAAGCTAATAGGAAATAAAATGGATTATTAAAATATTTGATTAACTCAGAAGTAGGCAGGGAAGGCAGAATGAAGAAACAAAGCATAGATAGAATAAATAGAATACAAAGAACAAGACCACAGACTCATAAGCAAACCAAATCCATCATACAAATGGACCAAACACACTTACCAAGAGACCAAGATAGCCAAACTGGCTTATAAAAAGACCCAACTCTATGTTGCTTACAAAAGTTACATTGTGAATATCACATACAGAAGACAAGTTTAAAAATAAATAGATAAACAGACCAATGCTGTAAAACATTAGCCAGAAGGAAGCAGGTGTGTCTACATTAATATTAAAGAGACTTTGAGGCAAGAAATATTCCTAGAGATAAAAACATTTCATAATAACACAATGTAATTGAAATATAAATTGAAGTTGAAGACTTCACACCCTTGAGTAACCCCTGTGGGCTCACTATGTCCCCTACCTAATTCACATGTTGAAGTTTAATGGTCAATGCAATGGCAGAGGGAGAAGGATTGGGATGGGTGAGCTCCAGCTACATGAATGGCGGCAGTGCCCTTGCAAAAGAGTGTGAGGGAGCCTGCTTCCCCACCACCCACCTCCTCAGGACCCAGCACAGGTGCCCTCTATGAATCAGAGAGCTTAGCCTTCTCCAGACATGGGCTGTGCTGACGCCTTCTGCTTGGATTTTCCAGCCTCCAGAACTGTGAGAAACAAATTTCTCTGGTTTATAAATGACTCAATCCGAACTATTTTGTTATAGCAGTCCAAACAGAGGAAGATGATAACTAATAGATAAAAACAACCAACCAATAAGATTTGAACACTGTCAACTAATTTGACTTAATTAACATAGATAAAATAATTCACCCAATACTTCAGATACAAAATCCTTATTAAATTTTGTGTCTTAAATGAAGTTTCAGTAATTTCAAAAGACTAGTGTTTCACAGAATTTATCTTTTTTTTTTTTTTTCATTGCGGTGCTGGGGATTGAACCCAGGACCTTGTACTTGCAAGGCAAGCACTCTACCAACTGAGCTATATCCCCGGCCCCACAGAATATAGCTTTAACCACAGTGGGATAAAATTAAAAATGAATGATGAAAATGTTATGAGAATACCCCAAAGGTTTGAAAATTAAGCATCATACTTTGAAATAACACATACCTCAAAATTAGAAATTAGAAATTATTTTGAACTTATCAAAATAAAAATATGACAAATTAAAATGTACATACACAAAAGAAAATTGATAACTTTACATATGTATGATACCTAACGCCGGGCGCGGTGGCACACGCCTGTAATGCCAGCACTTGGGAGGCTGAGGCAGGAGGATTGCTCGTGAGTTCAAAGCCAGCCTCAGCAACTTAGGGAGGTCCTAAGCAACTCAGTGAGACCCTGCCTCTAAATAAAATACAAAATAGGGCTGGGGATGTGGCTCAGTGGTGGAGTGCCCCTGGGTTCAATCCCCAGAACCAAAAAAAAAAAAAAAAAGAAAAGAAAAAAGAAAACTAAGACCTCTTGGATTCCAGCTAAGAAAGTATAAGGAGTAAATAAACCTTAGTAAAAGTAAAAGGAAGAAAAATTTAAATATGAGTGCAGAAATCAATGAAATACAAATCAGATGTTCCGCAGAAAAAAATAACTCAGATCCTGGAGGTGATTAATACTCCTAGCAAATCAAGAGAGGGAACGCCCCCCC
>JAJEJO010002552.1:0-66819 GCA_020662805.1 Glaucomys volans
CTGCCCCCTCTCTAGACTGGAACCTTTAACTATAAAAATAGACTCCAAAGATGCCCTAGTTGCCTCTCCCAACCTAGGATTCTTGACTACTCTGTGTGTGGGTGCTTGTGCTTACACACATATGCACAGCTGCGTATGTATGTACAGGCACATGTGCTTCCTGGGTGACCCGTATGTTCCTGTGGTTCCCAAGCACAGGTGCAACCTGAATTGACATTCTCTGTCAATGCATGTCAAAATGGGGGAACCAGGATGACTCTGAACCAGTGTCCTTGGTCAGTTCAGGAGTTTTGTCAGGAATAACACATGTGGATACAGCAGGGTCAGTGATAGTCTGTAGGTTACAGAGGAGGCACCCCTCTCCCCTCATCCCTCCGGTCTCTAACTCACAGACCACAGCAAAAGCTCAGCAAGATCAGCTTCACGAGAAGATTTTCCTCCCTTTCCTTGCTTTCCTTTTTTTTTCTCTTAAGAACAGGTAATATGGCCCTTCCCTTTCTTTAGTTTACAAAGATTTTATTCCTAAATGAATTATGAATAATTAAAACTCCACTCCATTTGTTCTATATTGTTGTTAATTGAAAAAATTAAAGATGCATGTGCTGCAACCTCCAAGGTGGCCCTGGGAGAATCCAGTGGACAGCTCAGGGGGATGGAGGGGACATGTGCTGACACCTCCCAGGCCTGCTGCCAGCACCGCCTCTAGCAGGGCCCCCAGCTGACCACCAGGAACACTTCCCTTGCTGTCCTTACCACTTCCCATCAAGCACGCTGAGGATATAATGTCATTTCTTTCCTTGATGCACATTTCTCTCTTGCCCATGTAAAAGCCACGAGGTGAGACAAGTGTATTCATCATTTGAGAAATGGAGAAAGCTGCCCTCGTTTCTCTCCAGTGGCCTCTCAGGATGATCCAATGCCCCAGAAGCCAGAGCAACCTGCTGGGTGTGGGATGTGATGTCTTCCAAAGATGCCATGAGAAGTCTGAAGTCTGATGGTCAGACTGTCACTCTGCCCAGCCCTTAGTGCCCACAGCTGGCGAGTACAGACCTGGAGCTGCACAAAGCAAGGTCAATGTCTTTCTCCTCAAATCTGTAGCAGGAGTGTGCTCACCTCACTTGGTGGGCTGTCCTCCCCTCTCCAGAGGCCTCCCCCTTTATTCTGAATGACTGTCTACCACTGTCTGTTTGGCTCAGCAGGCTGTCCCCACTGCCTGCTTAGCTCCCAACTGCTGTTGAATCAATGAATGATATCCATCGGCCAGATCATCACCTATAAATTCAGAAGCAGAATAAGCACTCTCATGGGCAGGGTAAGCCAATGGTTGTAACCAGCAACTCAGAATCCCGGGGACTCAGCACAATAAGCACTTACTTCTTAACTTCCCTCATGCAGCAGTCCATTGCTCGTCCTCCTCAAACGGCAACTCAAGAGTCCCAGATCCCCCCTCCTTCTTGCAACCCACCCACTCCCCACTAGCTCCTCAGAGCTCCTCCATTGACTGATGGGTGAGGAGAGAGAATGGAAGATGGTTGCCACTCCATGCCGCCCTTTCCTCTCCTCCCCCTGGTGAGACACAGGGACTTGCCAGGCTCACCAAGACTCCAGGGCCTCTGGTCTCCAGGTCTTCTCCTGCTAGGGGGCACAGGTGCTTGCACTGCCTCGTCTCCATGGAGTCCTGAACAATGATCTCGCAGTGCTCAGAAGGACTTCTAGGGCACGCTCCACCTTCCCAAGTTTCTCTTGGCACAGAAGGAGATATGACAGCTGACAAGACCTCCAGCTCTGAGGTGAGAATGTGGCTGGGGCTCAGGGTCCCCTTGGGCTGAGATTCCGTCCTCAAAGCTGGTGTCCTTTCCCTTTCATGGGAAAAACGCCCTCTCCAGTTGCTCTGCCACCAGGGCCAGGCTAAGTGTCACTGCAGACGTGAGTAGCCATTCCCAGGCAGGCAGACAACAGGTGAGACCCGTGAACATGGCCAGTCCCCAGGATAGCTGCCCAAGGGGAGTTTTGTTTCCCTTTTCATTTTTGGAGATCCTGTGAGGGAAGGAGTTGGAAGGCACATCCAGGAACCCAGGGAGAGCCACATTTTAATTAGCTGCTTTTCTCTTTGGCTTGTGAGCAGTTCTTGCTCAAGGCTGTGCCTTGCTGGGAGTTCGGCTTTATGCACTTCACTCCTCCACCTTTAATGTTCCCACGATCCAATTTCCTTTGCAATAAATAAATAAATAAAATTAAATGTTTTAGTTGAATACAAACCCACTCACTGCACGAGGCCTGGGTGGCACATCAACTATGAAACATTCGTTTTCTTCATTACAGGAATCAGTCCTTAATCTCCACGTTTTCTCATTCCCTGCAGACTAGCCTGATCACACGGAAATGAAACTCCAGTCTCCTCATGGGGGGAGCTCAGCCCCAGTAGCTCACATGACCATAAAGCTCAGTGCTGGAGGAAGCAGAGGGCATCAAGCATGGTAGAGCCAACCCCGGACCTGCAGAAGAGCCAGCAGCAGGAGCTGGAAGGACAGGAACAGACTCCAGGCAGCCTCCCCTGGAGTTTGCTTTTCTGTGCATCTTGGTAGCCCAGAAAGGCACCTTTGAGATGCTCCACAGTGCACACAGTACACTCTGACAGCTTCTATGACTGTTTCTAGGATAGCCTGTGTGACCCTGTGAAGCCACCGTGAGCAAGTCTCCTGAAGGCACCAAGCCTGCCTCGGGCATTTCTTCCACAGCTCCCAGGATGTCCCACACACATTCCTGGGAAGCAGTGGCTGTGCCCCAAAATCTTTTTCCCACTTCCCACACTGGCAGTGCCAACACCTGCTGCCAGTCTGACTGGTGGGTGGGTGCAGTTTGGAATCAGTGCTTCTCAGGAGAGTTCAGGAAGGCTCCTACCTCCTTTAGGGGATTGGGTTCTACCTTTGAGCCTTTTCAAGGTCATGTGGTGAGAGAACAAGTGGTTTGTTAATAATCCCTATCCTATGCAGTGCAAACCGGTCAAGTTTGGCTAATCAAGGCTGCATCTAAACTATTTGCAAGGTTGCCTTCATTGGACCATTTACGGAGCCAGTGTTTTCTCATTCAACCACACACTGATGAGAACAAATGATGCACCCAGGCCTCCTAAGAATAATGGGGTAAGAACAACCATGAAGCTGCCGGCCTCCTCTCCAAGAGCTCAGTCTTGCTGGATGGACCAGACGTACACCTGAAAAATCAGATGAAATGTGAGCAATATAAAGCAAAATGAGAAGTTTAAAAGAGGCAGAAGGTAAAACTATAACAAGAGTTATTTCCAAATGCACACCCACTCTATGCCACCAAGATCTTCAGTTTTCACAACAACCTTCTGAAAAAAGTATTATTATTAGCCCCAACAGCAAGAAAACCCCTGCTTGGAGAAGGTAAGTGATTTTCCTGAGGTCACATAGCTAGTGAATGAGAGAGTAGAAATTTCTACCCCACTCAATGGATTCCAAACCCTGTGCTCCTAACCACCATGTAATCCCAGAAGACACATGCCAGGGCAAGAAGACTCAGAGGCAGCTCCCAGCTCCACATAAGGAACGCATTGCTAATGGCCTGGGTTTCCCAATGATGGAATATGCTGTGTTTCAAAAAATTGAGGGGCTCAGAGGCTGGAATTCCCCTGGCAAGAAAAGAAGAATCATCCCTGAAAGGAGGTCGGACAGATCTGTGCCAGACAAGAGATGCTCTCATTGTTAGGGAAGTGGGATTTGACAGACCCGTAATTTGATAAAGTAGGAAGGTCAGGAAGGTTGGAACACATTGGCAAAAATGCAGAGTAAGGATAACAGGTGTGTTTGGGGTAGTAAGTAAAGCCGATTGGCTGAAGTAAAGATGCCGTGTTGGCCAAATCTCCCCTTGCAATGGCAAGATAGAGTAAGGTGCTCGGGTTGAGTGAGGGGCTGGTTGTTGGTCATTGCCAGGAAGATTTGAAGGGGCAGGGAAGGTGGGGAGAAATGAGAGCCATGTTCTAGAGTGAGCCACAGTTCAGAGGTAGACAGCTCAATCTCAGCCTTCAAGACCAAGGAGTCAGCCACCTCCATCCAGAAACAAGAGGTCAAGTCACCATGGGATAACTGGGGAGCAAAAACCAGGCTGGGGGTCCTTGGAAGTGCCTCTGGCTGCAATGTCAAGGTTGTAAGTGTCCTTCCTGCAGCATGTGGTTTAAAAGTGCAGGGGCTGGAGACAAGTGTCACTTCTTTGCAGTGGAGCTGGAGGAGACAGGTGACCCCAGAGGTGCCCCCACCCATGGCACAGCAAAACCCTGGGAGATGAATAGGCAATCAAACCCTGAGACCAGGCTGCCCAGTACAGTCCAGAGCACAGTGACATGGCTGTTGTCCCAGAACATCCATCTGGGCAGAGACAAGGAAATTGCAGGCCTGAATCTGCTCTTTGCCATTTTCTAGAAAATGGCTTCACTGGTTCACTTAGAAAAAGAAGGAAAGGAAGGAATATGGGCCAATTCTGAGGGCTAATTGCCTTTGCTATCAACGGCAGCCCATGCTTTTTCCAGCAAACATTCTCTCCTGTCACTGCGCTGCCAGACCCACTCTCCGTTTCCAATCAGCCCTGAAAATAGCCCTTGATAGAGATAATAGGAAGAACAAAGAGAAATTTGGAGGAGCAGAGAGAGGAAAGCAAAGCCATGCCTAACTGCAGCCCAAAAGTTGTTTTCCTAAGCACCCTCCAGTTAGGCCCGTATTTGTCTCCAACGCTAAGGTGTTAAATAAATCCCAGGAGCTGACTTGGACCAAAACCAAGGATTCTTTTGGCTTTCTAAGGTCATAGACTCCTTCCACAATCTAGAGAAGTCCCAGAACCACCACTCTTATCAGGAAAATGTACACACACACATTATTCTGCATGTTAACTCGGGTCTCTTGGACTCCCCTGGAAACCCAACCACGGATTCTTTTCAGGAGATAATATCTAACGGCCCCCCACCTTGTATGTGTTCACTCGTGTGCATGTGTGCATGTGTGGGTGGGTGGGTGGATGGGTGTGGGTGTGTGCCTACAAGGGAAAGGTCAAGCTCTATTTCTGCAGGTATAGTCAAATCAGCATAGAGGCCTTGAATGCCTTTCTGCAAATGTGTGTGAAAGTTCCACATGCCAAACTCAGCAAAGACAGACAGAGGGAGTCAGCGCCCAGCCCTGGTATTTCAGAAGAGTCTGGAGACATAAATGTCTCACCTACAGGCTTCAGCAAGAACAAGTGCATCACCTGAAAGAAAACAGTGGCCATGGGTTGTGGAGGGGCTGTTGGAGCCTTGAGCCTCAGGCCTGGGGAGAGGAGCCTATGCCTCATCTTGGAAATTGTTGGTGTGCATGTGCACATGGTTCAAGGTGCAGGTTCTGACTCAGCAGACCTGGGGTGGGGGCCGAGATTTTGTATTTCTAACCAGCTCGGAGGTGATGTTGATCAATTTGATCACTTTTAGCAACACCAGTATAAACAATTATCTGGTCCAGGCTGAAGCCATCGCAGAGACCTCAAACCTCTGCCCTAGCAGACCTCTGTCAAGATGCCCCAGGATATAAAAGTTTCCTGAACTGGGAGTGAGGCTTCCAACATCTCTAAGAGCAATGTGTCCCATGAACAAGGGCTGGGACTGCGACTTCCTCCCTCAGCCAAGCAGGGGTGGTGGCTGGTGGATGGTGCCTCTCTCATCTCTGCCATCTCAGAGTCCAAGCATCCAGGGCCATGTTCAGAGTCTGCATGCTTCATGGAATTGAATGAACTAAGGTCAGTCTTTGGAGGGAGAGAGGGGCAGTGATATGCACCCTACTGTCCTGGACTTCTGGAACACAGGAGGTAAGACTGAGGGCCTATTTGTGCTCAGAGGTCCAGGTAGGGGCATAATACTGATCAGTGTGACTTTTTTTTTTAATCAACTGTATAATCAATTTCATGCTGGATGCTGTGAGCAAGAGCCAGAGAAGGGTTGGAGGGAGAGAAGGAACTAGAATGTCAGAGAGAAGAACCCTTGGAAATCTGATAGCCCAAGCCTCTTATTTTACAGATGGGGATGCTGAGGCCCAGAAGGACATTCAAGATCACATGGTTGGCTGACAGCATGGGCTGGGACCAGAAAGCAGGTCTCCTGACCCCAGTCAATGCCCATCCTCTCCTGGGCCCAGCTAGAGCACACACTGGTGCTTAATGTAGGTTGACTGACAGCTTGAGGGAGTAGGGGATATGAATCAAGTGCCCCCTGTAAAACCCCCCCCCCCAGGGTAGCCTGTGACAGAAGGGTTAGAACCAAAGGAGCCCAGCAGCCAGAGATGAGGCAGAAGGCTTTCTTCACCAGAGGTCCTTCTGTTTGGAATTAGAGTCTTCTAATTCCAAGAGGGGAGGACTGGCCAGGCCTCTAGATTCAGAGGTCATTGAGGACAGTCCCAGCCTCATTCCTACCCTCCAAGTGGCCTCCGCTCAAACTGGCACAGGCCCCAGCATATCATGGGTGTCAGGGAGCATCCAGAATACAGCAGTGAGGGACTGAAGAGAGGCTGACCAGGGAGCAGCCTGACACGGGCCTCTCCTGACACATTACAGACTGTCAGCCTAATAGGCCCAGCGCCAAGCGCCTGGGGGAAGATCAGTTCCAATCAGGCCGCGATCTGTGGCCGTCAGACAAACCCGGGGCGAAGGCAGGAAATCTGGCCTCGGAAAGAGTCAGGCTGGCCCTCCTGTTCCCTGAAACAAACTACTCCTGGAACCAAGGGGAAGAATGAGAGCTGTATTTTCCCCACAGCAGCAAAAGGGCCCCTTTTCAATCTTTTTTGTCCAAAAACATCATAAAAGAAGATGCTGAAGGTTTGACTCATATGAGATGTTGAGATGCTCAGAGCATCGGTGAAGCTTTGGCCAGGGTAGCCCAGCCTCAAACTCCTGACCTGTTCTTAGTGCCTCAGACCTGCAGTGACAGCCCCTGAGTAAATAGGTCCCTTATGAAATCAGAATCCACTCATGCAGCCCTACTGATCCCAGATCATAAAAACTAGCCTAAAAGGAGTATATGGGTGTCATGGATGCCAGGCCGTGACCGAGACAGTTACTGACTTTTTCAGAAACATGGATGGGGCAGGCACACATCTCTAAGTAGTGGTTCAAATTAGTGGCACTAATACTCAAGCACCCACTGTGTCTGCCCTGGGTTCTATGCAGTTTGAGGGCTCAGGTAGCCTGAGCTGGTCTTCTCTCACACAAACTTGAGGAAAGCAAAGTTACACTGTCCCACTTTCCACATCCAAACACTGCAGGGATTTGGGGATGGTGCAGTTAAATTTAAAAGCAAGTGCTTTCATTAACCCTTCCAAAGATGTGCAAGAATTCTTCGAAAATCTTTAAGTGGCCACGCTGTATCAGCCGCAGGGCAAGCACTGTGCCACTGAGCTACATCCCCAAGCCCTCTCTGCCCCTTGTAGCACGTTTACCACATCCTCTTGCTCCCAACTTGGAGGCTGCGAAGGAAATCAGCACCCCACTTAGAGCTCACTGGCCAGACCTCGCTGCTTTGCCCCTCCATACATGCAGGAGTGGCTAGTTCCCCCTCAAACTCCTCCAGAAGCCTCAGTTTCCTCAGATGTTATTTGTACCTCTGATTTAGGATTGGGATAAAAGTGCCTCGGCACAGGGCCAGCACCAAGGGAGCCCTCAGTAAATGGAGCTATCTTGTCAAAAAGATGGAAGATAACTAGCGTGGGTGAGGATATGGAAAAAAGGGAACCCTTGTACACTGTTGGTGGGAGTGTAAACTAGCACAGCCATCATGAAGAACAGTACAGAGGTTTCTCAGAACACTAAGAACTACCATATGACCCAGCAATCCCACTTCTGGGTATTTACCAACAGAATTGAAGTCAGTGTGTCACAGAGACATCTGCACCCCAGGGCCATTGCAGCATTACCCACAACAGCCAAGGCATAGAAACAACTGAAGTGCCCATCAACAGGTGAATGGATTTCTAAAAAATATTATGTATGTACACAAAATGGACTACTATTCAGTCTTTAAAAAAGAAAGTATGCCATTTGCAACAACGTGGATGTGTCTGAAAGACATTATTCCAAGTGAAATGAGTCAGGCACAGAAAAACAAGTACCATATGATCACATTTATACTTTGCTATAATTTGAATAAGTCCTTCCAAAATTCAGGTGTTGCCAATGTGACAATATTTTTAAGAGGTGATGAGACCCCGAAAGCTTCTCCTTCATGAATGAGATTAAGGCCTTCATGAAACCAGACATTGAGAAGAAACTTGATTCTCTGCTTCTATTTTTCAGGTGGGGTCTCTGCAGCCAAGAAGCCCATTTTAGTGTTAGCAGTAAATCATAGCAGGGGATGCCTACCAGCGTGGACCCCGAGGGTCACATCCTGCTGGATGCTTCTCCGCTGTCAAGTGGCACATTGCAACTCATAATGGTGGGCCATGCCTTCCCGTCACAACAGACCCCAGCAGCTCACAGTCAACTTCTCCCAGGTTCTTGTGTTGAAAATCTGAAGAATGGAATTCATAGAATGATGGAAGGCAAGAGAGAAAAGAGTAGGACTTACTTTCATGTGAAGAATAGAAACAGAACTCTCACAGGGGTGAGAGGGATCCCCGATGGGGTAACTGCTTGAGCGCACTAGGCTGGAAGTTTGCATAGCACTTGGGTCAAAGCTATTGCCCAGATTTATGCTGATAAGGGTTTGGAAAAGGACTAATGCTATTGGTTAGCCCTCCAGTCTGAACTTCCATTCAGGTCTGCTCCACTTCCGTTTTCTCGCTGCCTATTGGGAATTGGGAGGTTGAGGTCATGGGATAGTGGATGCTCTGGGTTCAGGGCTGTGGAGCTGTGTGGAGCAGGTGTCTCTGCCAGCTGTGACTTCTGCTTGCCAAACTCACACTCCAACTCACTCTGGCCACCTCTCCACAGCTCTGGGACAAAGGCTTCACCTCACTTATGCAAAAAAAGACCATGCAGCGTTAGATCAGCTTGCCATTTTGCATCCCTCCATGTGAGAACCCAGTGTTCCTCCTCTCCAAAAAATGCAGCAATAAGGCACCATGTAAGAAGCAGAGAACAGGCCTCAGCAGATAACCAAACCTGCTAGTGCCTTGATCTTGGATTTACCAACCTCTACTAGTGTGAGAAAATAAATTTCTTTTTTGTTATAAATTACCCAGCCTCAGGCATTTTGTTATAGGAGCACTAAATAGACACATGTGGAATCTAAAAAGGGACATGTGAAACGTGGAATGTAGAAGTCAAACTTTTAAAGGTAGAGGGAAGAATGGTGGTTTCCAGGGACTGAGAGAAGAGGAAACATTCATGGAAAGAGGAGATGTTGTTTCAGTTAAGAGGAATAAGCTCTGGTGATCTTACTGCACAGTGACTAAAGTTAATAATGATGCAATGTGTATTTCAAAATTGCTAAAAGATTAGATTTGAAATGTTCTCACCCTAAAGAAATGATAAGTATGTGAGATGATGATTCATTAGCCTGATTTGATCATTCCACAATGTAGACATAGAACAACACAACGTGCCCCATAAATATATAAAATTATTAGTGGTCAATTATAAATAAATAAAATAGTACCTATGAATGGAGAGAGTTAAATGTGGACTCAGGCACCCATTTCCCTGGATGTATCCTCTCTGTTCCTACCTTCACCAGGCATAGATGATTATAATAAACCTGGAACTGGAGACCACTGGGTTCCAGGTGTTCTGTGCTGACCAATAGCCACCCTTGTTTCTGGAATCTACCATCCTAAAAGTGACCCACTGAGAGATGACATCACAGTGCACCACTCTAGGCAGAAGGCCTTGGGACAGTGTCTGAGCACTGCTCTTGGGCTGCAAAGGCTCACTGCGGTGTGTGATTGCTGGGTCTGTTAAAGCACAACAGAAAATGACTTTGTCAATCATCTCCAAGGGAAGGGGGTCTGGCAGAATTTTAAGACTTCATTGGTGCTGCCTTCGGAGCCTCAGCATTTGTACAGCCTATTTTTAGCATAAATAATATACACTCTCTTGTATTGTCAAAACTGACAGATGAGCATGCTCCTGGCACCCACAGACCACTCATTCAATTGTGAATATGCTAGAAAATATTAAATGAGCTGCTTTCAGCCACAGTCTCTGAACTTCATGGCAGGCGCCTCCACCCTCTGAACTCTGACATAGGGGCCCCGACCTCCAAACTCCATGGCAGATGCCATCTTATTGAAGACTTGTCCAAGGAAAATTGAGTTGGGGAGTCTCCTTAGGCAAAACACTGGTCAAATTGTCTATTACAGGGTAAAAGGGGACAGGATGAGATCACCCCCTGGTCATGGTGGGCCTAGAAAGCCCCCATGAGTCCCCACCATCCTCCCTCATCTCTGTGCTCTCCTCGATCTCCTTGATCCCACAACAGCCACTACCCAAGGCCAACCAGGGAGTTGGAAACTCAGTTAAAGACCCAGCTCAGCCCCCTCCTCATCTTGCTGAGATGAAGGGTTTCCTTGTCTGTTTAGACAGTTCATTTGCCACTTTTGTTGTGGATTCCCCGCCACTCACCATGCTTCGTCTGACTCTATACTTGCATCATGGCACCCAGCAGGCCATATTCTGCCCAAAGTGTTTTTTGTTGTTTAGTTTTTCCTTCTCATCACCTGGCTGATTCCACCTTTTAGAGCTCTTCAGGAATATCACAGCTACAGCCAGGCTGTCCCTGGCCACATAACCTAATATGGGCCTTCTAGTACTGGCTCCCAGAGCTTGCTAATCTTTTCCTGAAAAATATTACTGTTTGCATTTATTGCTCATTAATCTCCCTCATTAACTTGCAAGTTCTCCAAGAGCAGGGACATGGCTGTTGTGTTCACCACTGTCTACCAGGCCCTGGCACAGGCTGGCACAGGGTCCAGCACAGAGCAGGCACTATTAAGTGACATTCACTGAGTCAAATGAATGCATTAGTGAACAAATGAATGAATGAATGAATACTAACAGGGGCCCATGATAGTCTAGGCTGAAAATCTAATATTCCAAAATTCTTCACGTTCCCAAACCCAGTCCATTGGGTTAAGGAGCAACTTTTATCACCTGAAACAGGTGAAATGTGTGCTCTTCATGGGAAGACCAGAGCAATGCAATTATCTGTCCTTTGGGATGACTGAGGAAGGCCCTAGTGATGGAGAGGACCCAAACATATGTCTTCTGACACTGAGGAGTGCAAGCATGTGCAGTCAAGGCCACCATAAGCCTTGCCACCCTAAAGAAGCAAATATCTAATCAAATTCAGGGATTTCAGCAAATATCTAATCAAATTCACCATAGCTAGAACTAGTTGATTTATTAATCATGATTATAGGAATAGCATTTTTCACCTGAAAGAGCAGATAAGGAGTCAACACAACATAGAAAACTAGAAATGTAGGATGAAAATAAAAAACTAGTAAGGGGCACTATAGCAACCCACTTCAGAATAGCTTTGGACCTGGTGCCATTTCATTTGGTCATCTGAGCCACTGTGGGTCCCCATTGTGTGCCAAGCACAGTGCTGGGGACTGGGTGGAAGATGGCAGAGGCAGGAAAGGGTGCACAGAGTAAGTGGGTCCAGGCTCTGCCTGGCAGAAGCTCCCACTCTGATTGGCATTAAAGACAGACCCTCATGTTACTGCAACCGGAGGCAGGTCATAAAGGGAACTAAGAAGAACCCTGAATGTACCTCCCACTTGATGAGGATCCCCAGTGACTCTGCCCTTGGTGTAACATTCTTCTCTTCCTGGGGAAAGGAGTGACTTCAAAATTTAAAAAAAAAATACTGAATAAGAAGTATGGCAGGCACAAGGGAAATGGACCATCCAGGATGAATGGGAAAGAAGAAAAGAACCCTGGGCCATACCTCCTGAAGAAAAGGAAAGGGGGGAAGGAGTCAGACCCAGAAACCTTTCTGCAAACTACTCCTTGTAGATCAGAGGCTTTCAGAGCATGTTGGAACCCAAAGACCCCACCACAGGGGAAAGGAGGGGAGATAAAACTCTGGTCACCTCACAAGGTCCAGAGATGCAGAAAATCCTACAAAGAAGAGGTACAGGGGAGGTCGAGAGAGAGAAAAAGAGTCGGAAACCGAGAGCCTGTGGGAGCTCACTGAGGGAAGTTGTTGCCTTTCCCAGGCATGACAATAGCCTCCTACAAAGTAGCAAGCCTTGCCCTCAACCCAGGACAGTTGCTAGTCTTTTAAGAGGAGTTCACTGTCAAGAACTGTTGAAAAGTTCTAGATTTTATCCTACTTGCAAGTTGATAAGGTAGCTTGCTACAGTGTTACAGATGTTGGCAAAAAACACGAGACTCCTGGGTCCGAAATACAAATTACTCACAAACACTGCAAATAGCATAAGTATCACATTTTCATGGATTCCTTGTGCATGCCAAAATTCCAGGGTGCCCTTGGGGAGGGGCCTAGATGGATGCTATACAACAGTGGGTTCACTTCACATCTGAGAGACCTCAATCTTAGGAAACCCATACCTTGTTTGACCTTCACTCTGGTGGGAGATATTATTTGTACTGGTGTGGTTGATAGAAATACCTCCTTACCCCAGAGGGAGACTATAACTTCCAAAGTTGTACATTATACAAATATCCCAGAAGGAAGAGTCTGGAACAAAGGCCATCAGTGCCTTTGCTCACAGGTTGTGCAGGCATGCAAGAAGCCCATAGAGAACTGTCTCACCACACTTATAAGCTACAAAGTGAGAGCTCTAGTCTCCCTTGACAGCTGTTATCTTGTCTCTGGGGAGATCCCAATGATGGAGAAAGCAGGGGTGCTTGGTGAAGGGAAAGTTCTTGAGCCTGACCTTGAAGAGTTGCAGAGACAACCTCACATATGTGCTAGCTGTTCTCAGAAATGCCTCTTCTGAATCCTCCTGTAAAGCCCGGGTCAGCCAGCATGCAGAGAGGCAAGGGACTATGCACCAGCAAATGGAATCCACCTGCCCTCCCCTGGGAGAAAGGTGGTCGAAGGTTTATTTTAGGAGTACCTAGAATCTGAGTCACACTGGAGGCTGTTCCATGGCCACTCATTACAAACCCTAATATGTTTCCATTCTGTCTGTGGCACGCCCTCCTCACCCACCCCCAATACTGGCATTCCAACTATCCAAAGAAGCCCTGGAGGATCCCCACCTTCCAGATCCATGCCCTGAGCACCCAGAGCAAGATGGGTACCTGTGAAGGTGCCCCTTTTCATGACACAGGAGCGGTGATGAGAAAGTTAACTCCAGGCCATCTGCTTTGTCTTCCAGGTGCACTTGGATGGCAGGTGGATGGCCATTTCAGAGACTCTTCCCACCCTTCTGCCTTTTCCTCTGGGGACGTCCCAGCAGCCAGAACCACCTAAGTCACTCATCCAACTTCCGGCACCCAGGCTTCCCTTCCTTACAGAATTTACAGCAGGGCGTGCTCGTGCCTTGTCACGGGAGTTCCTGTCTGAGCAGTCATTTCCCAGGATGTCTGCGGAGGTTTCTGCAGTCCCCTGTCTTCTCCCCCTCTCCCCAGGATCTCTTAAATAAATGTTATGTGATCAGCTACAGCATTGCCCTATTTAATTGATTTATATGCACTTTAGAAAGCTTTACACTGCACAGGAAACACATCTATCATAATACTTGATTGGATTGCAGAAAGGAGAAGGGAAATTAAAATTTATTGAGCACTTATTTTGTGCCAGGTAATGCACAAGGCACTTTACATACCTTGTGGACTTGAATTTTCATCACATCCCTGCAAGGTGGGTATTTCTCTCTATTTAGTGGGTGAGGACAATGAAACCTAGAGAGGGGAAGGGACTTGGCCAAGGTGACAAAACCATTGGCAACAAGAAGCAGGATGCACTTTCAAGTCTATCTTGACTCCAACTATCTTGACTCTATCAAGACTCCAACTGATATGCACTGCAGGAGTTAAATATCAACTGTCCCCATAAAATGTGTGAATTAGGAAGATGCTCCTTGTCAGAGCATTGTTCCAACAGGGAGTGAGATGTGATTTGCACTGTGTCCTCGTACCCCATCTTTCCCTATAACAGAATGCTCCTGTGCGCACCGTTTGACACTGAAGGGGAAGGGAGTCTGGGAGGATGAGTTATGCATGTTTGCAAAACCTGAACTTTCCCTCCAAACATTAGCACTTTCAGAAAATTTTAGCCATTGAAGAAAAAACTCTCTTAAATGATTTCTGTTCAACACCAAAGGGTAGAGAAAACATCCATTCATTCGGTCTGTACTGATGCGAGAAAGGCACCAAGCGTGGACAGCAAGAACACGAGGTCCCTCAGAACTCAGCTGCTGGAGGCCAGAGAGATGTTCTAAATCTGCAACCAGCAATTAGGCCTGGTCCCAAGCAGGTGAGAGGCAGGGAGCTCGGTGCCAGGCAGGGCCCAGATGGAAGGCATCACTGACAGCTGAGTGACAATGTGGAGAAGCCCTGATCTTTCATCACTGCACAAGGTGAGTGCCATAAGTTCAGCCCTGTGGAGGCCCAAGACCAAAGCATGGTGTGGGCAAGCACTTGGCCCTTTACTAAGTAGAATCCCACTGCTTCTATAAGACGTAATGCATTGAAAACAGACCCTTATCATAACATTGTTTCATGGAGGAAATGCGATTCACGTTGGTTCCTCCTACCACATCTCCCCTTCCTGTTTTGTAGTGTTTCTGCCTCTGATTACCAGACTGTCCACTATCACTTCCTGTAGTCACTGCCCACCCCCACAGAAGGACCTCGCCTCACTTCTAATTCACTCTGGGTTTTAAAACAAGAGTGACATGCTTTTGGGAATTGAAGAGTCTTGGGTAAGTCCACAGGCCTGGAGGTGACATGATGAAGTCCCTGGGATGCGGGGTTAATACTTTGTGATATCTCTTTCTGTCTTCCAGGGGAACATCTTGCTTCCACCCTGAGCCTTAGAGCTGTGATTAAGGTAGGGGAAGTTATCAGATCATAGGAAGGCTTTCTGCACCAGGACGAATCAAAACAAAATTGAGGTGGGGGTATTTTCACAACTTCAGGGGGTAATTTGATATTCAAGAATTAAAAGACAGAGCAAATGGGAAAACTACTTGTTTTGCTAAACAAAACTGATCTCCCAGCTCTTTCGTTTATTTAAATTATCCCAGAAAGAAATAATCTGTTCTAAAGCCAACAGAATGAAACTTCACTGTAATTCCTTATGCAGCAAGCTGCTCAGGTCTCACCAAAGAGTTTCCAAAAAACAATGAGTTTTTACTTATAAAAATGATCAGAACATTCAGTACGTAACGAATAAAGGTAGCAACCACCCCACTTGGCACGGTTTTATCAAGTGTGAGTGTCAAATTCTTTATAGCTTGAAATTAACAACGAGGAGCTGTGATTTTTGTGTTTGTTTGTTTAAAAGACCAGCCGAGATTTTTCTTTTTGCTTGTTTAAGCTTCATTTAATTCAAGCTCCAATCTGCCCCTCTTTGATTGCATTTCCAAATCCTAAATAAAAGTGATAACTCTTTCTGCCAATTGTAACAAACTGCTGGTGCCAGTTATTGCTTTTCAAAAAAAAAAAAAAAAGGCAAAAAAAAATCTTTTAATACTCAGCTGACAGCTTTCTCCAAAAGTGGGAGAAAACCCTGGCCTTTCAAAACCATCCGATATATTTGTAACAACCTCTTTACTGAGTTCATGTATCTTCTTTATTGTTCTTCATAAACAGGCTATTGGATCTCTGTAGCTTGCAATGTGAAAAATGAAAGAATTTCCTCCCATCCATGCCTCTCTTATCTCATAATTGTTTTGTTCTGAGAGGTAGGGGAGCCCCGTATAAATGTCTCTGCTATTTTATTTTGTCCTCTCCAAGCCCATTCATGCTTTTCTCCAGGGCTTTTGACTCCTTCTGTTCTGTTTCTGCCTGAACCCGTATCTGCTTACTGTTCTCTGCATCAAACCCCACTCAGTTGTTTGAGATCTCATTTCAGAGGGAGAGGCATGAGAGAGAAGAGTCAAAGACGTTTTAGAAACCACTTTCCAGCATGACTGTGCTGGGTAGGTTGGAGATAGAGGTGCTTAAGTATGGCTCACCTGACATCACAGAGAACATCCTGGTTTGGGCCTGCAACACCCTCCCGATGTGCGAGTACTTTGCTCTTTCTCTTCTCTGTGCTTGCTGGAGGCCCTACTGGCTGAGCCTTCTCCACCCTCGGCTGCAGCTTCAAAAGCTCCTGGCCTCAGTGAACACCATCTTCTCAGTATTCGTCCTAACCTGACATCTTCCCAACACAGGAACAGCCCTTGTTAGCAACAGACAGGACTGAGAGTGAGTAGAAGCAGCCTACTCAGAGGAGGTGGAAATTTTTTAACCAGGGCTGATTGTTCTACAAATACAGAATATGCACACCCCAGGAAGAGGCCATGGAAAGGGGTGTGGAGGGCAAAATTTAAAAATTGTACTAAAACCTGATTTCTCTGCAAAAAGGCCTGAGCAATGGAGTAGTTTCATGAAAAGAATACGACGAACATGCATCAGTCAGGTTTTGTTGTGATCATGCTGTGTAACAAAAATCTCCAAATCTAGGTGGCTTAAAACAACAGACATTTATTTATTTCACTCATGGTCTGCAGCTTAGCCAGGGTTGGCTGAACCCAACTAGGTGGTCTTAGGTGAGTTCCACTCCATGTGGTTCTTCAGTCGGGACCCATGTCTATGCAGGGTAGTCATCTTGTGGTTGAGGTGGGAGCACCAGAAGAGAAACAGGATATTCTAAGCCATGAGACACTCTCATTTCTGTGCACCTGTTTGGTCCCAGACCAAGTATGTGAGGAAGTTAAATGTCCACCATCCTGAGGAGGAAGAAAGAGTAAATATTGAGTGAATATCTGTTCAGTAATAATCCAATTTGCCACAATTGCCAGAAAGAGAAGGGAGGCCCAGAGAGAGAGAGAGAGAGAGAGAAAGAAAGAGAGAGAGAGAGAGAGACTTACAGGGCCGGGGAGAACGACTTCAGGGAGGCAAGAAGTAATAAGCCCTTTGGACTAGGAATCACCTGCTCTTCCCACCTGCCCCCAGTGACTAGAGTCACCCTACAAGGACATTTCAAAATCACTTTTAGATGTGTGAATATTTCAAAGTGAAGGCAACTTTAAATGCCATCTTGTGCCACATTCTCCACAGGGAAGTTTCTAGTACCATCTCCAGTGATGGGAGATCACTTCCTCTGAGGAAACCCACTCTACAGGCACAAAGTCAGTCTTTCCCTAGCACATTATGGCAATGTTCAGGTATCCATGGCTGGCTCTAAGAGATTCCCAAGTGCTCCCCTTCTCCAAGTGAAAGACCAGCGCCAGGTTTCAATTCCTTAAAGCCCATGGTTTCAAGTCACATGTTCTCCAAGCATGTGCCACTTTGTGATTGGGTTACTATTCTGTGAACTCAGAACTGTGCCCAGAGCTCCAGGACATCAATCAGAGACTGACAGGTAATGTCTTACTCCGGTTGACTTAAAGTTGCCTATAGTCAAGAAAATTCTTTCATAGGAGGCCAAACCGTTCATCAACCCATTGTTCATGGAACACTTCTTACTCACCTTGCATCCCACTAGATACTGGGGTGAATTAATTTGACATGGTTCTGGCTCCTGTGAAGCCCACCTGTAGAGACAGATAATAAATCAATCAAAAGACCAAAAATATGGGAGGAGGGGAGCTACTTCAGATATGGTGGTCAGGGAAGGCCTGTCCTAGGACATAACATCTCAGATGAGAAAGCACAGGAAAGAGGCCGACCAAGGAGGTGGTGGGTGGGGGCATTCAAGGAACTCTGACTGGGTAGGGGTTTAGAATGAGCCTGGGGCATTCAGGAAGCTGAGGCAGAAGGAGAAGGGGGAGGACCAGAGACGCTGGCTGGTTGTGAAAGGAACATAGAGGTTATTCTAAGTATGGCAGGAAGTCATCAGTGTCCTTGGCAGGTAATGGCATGATGTCACTTGGATCCTGAGCAGTGTTTCTGGCATTTCTGTGCATGTATGTATGCAGGTCATTGTGGAAGGAAGGCCTAACTGAAGAACTTCACGTCTGTCCCAATCCAGCCTGTCAGCCAACTGGCCAACTTTCCTTCCAGAGAAAACCTGGAGGCAGCATTTGCACCATGATTTTATCCAAGTCAAGAGAAAATGTGACTTAAACCTGGGGGAGATCACCTAAGGTATAGAAAGTATAAAAATTCAACAGTAGAACTTTAAAAGCAGAATCTTCAAGGGCCATAATTTTCAAAACCAGTTTTTCTTCTGAAGCAGTCAGCCCAATGGCTAGGAATAGATCCTGCATGATGAGTGGCAGGTGTGCAAAGCCACATCTTAGGAACTAAAACTGAGAGCATCCATCCCAGTGGGCATTGCAGAGCTGCCTCCTGCCTGCAGTCTAACACCCCTGGAGTATGACCGTGTCCAAGGTCAAGGTCTATGTCCTGCTTCTGCCAGACCTCATTGGCATGTTATTCAAGACCACCTGCTTGGTGGACTAGAGCTACACCAGGATAGCTTTGCTTCTATCTTCTTCCCACTCAGTACTAGAGCCGCATTGGCCACTGTGTGGGCCTGGATGACACAGAAAGGAAGAGTGGAAGTGAGTAGTCCCTAAGGGACAGCCGAATGGCCAAGTCTCAGTAATGAGACAAGAGGGAACTGTTGGCACAGACAATGCAGGCCAGGGAAGTGCTGGGGACAATTAGAGACCTAGAGTTGGACACTTGGATGCACAAGGAGACACCAGGAAGCCCCGGGAAGCTCACCTGACAGGTATAAATATAGATACAGATACAAATATAGATGTAGACATGGATATAGATACAAATATAGATCTTCCCCAATAGGTATATCTTTTCTGCAGTGGGTGATCTGCCTTGAGGTGCAAGGAACTCTGGGAATAGGCAAGCATAATTAGGAACCACACCGAGGTGCAAGCATGGCTTTTGAGGAAGGCAGAGGTGGGGAGAGCCCTGTGTAGCAGGAGAATGCCTGGTGATACTCTGTGTATCCTCCTGCCTGCCCAACCTCAGAGGGGCTCTGTCATTGCCTAAGTCATGACCTTCCCCTTCGTGACTTCAGCCTCCTGGCCTTCGCTGAATGACATGCAGACTTCAGGGGATCAAACCTATATTATTGAGAAGGATCCATTCAACTTGCCAATCCCATTTTTGTTTTTCAGGAGGGGCAAACAAATTTTAAGTCCATATGTTTAGTATAATTCTATTTTTGTATAATTTTTTATAATGGGAGAGTGTTATTGTTGTACAGATGGGGAAATGCCTGGCACCTATTTGTAAGTTCATGGTCTCTGTGTGCATCCATCCCTTTTTATACTCATGGGAACCTTCTAGATTAGATTCTATACAGGAACTAAATGTGCAAATTTTATTAATGTAATGTAACTGATTCAACTTTTTTCTTCATTCTCTTTTTTTAGCATCTGTATTCTCTCATTTTTAAAGTGAACATCTAATAATTATGCATCTAAAAAGTACCTCCACCCACCTGCTCCTCTCTACCTCCTCAATTTCTCCTGCTGCAGTGAGGAACCCTGTTTGAGAACCAACCTTCAGGCTTTTGCTGTGACATTAGACCCTGAGGTTCCAGCTCAGCATTCCCCCTCTAGTCCCAGCAGCCCCTGAGAGCTCAGATGAAGTCCCCTGGCCTTCCCAGGCCTCAGGAACCTCCAGGGCCAGGACTGGGCAGCTCAGCAAGGCCCCATCACCCCACAGAGATGTGACTCTCAGTTCTTGCAGCATTAGAGAGATAGTAAAAGAGGTAAATGGAATTTCCACTCAATTAGTTAGTGATAATATTAAATGTGACTTTTCCTCCAAAGACTTGAAATCCATTGGATCATTTCAATTTGCAAACTTATTCATTTAAAAAATCCTCTTAACAAAAGTGAGTAGGTGGGGGATTAGTAATCAGTAACCCCATTTTACAGATGGGGAAACCAGCACCCAAAGAGAGCTGGAGTTCCTAACCACTTGTAGAGTAGGCATCCTGGCTCCCTGGCCAACACTGTGTTTGGAGAGGGGGCAGTCACAGCCCAACCCAGCACCGTGAGCACAAGACCAGAGAGCCATAGATAGGCTCTCAGGGGATAAATGCACCACTGTGCTTTCCAAACACATCTCTCTTCTCACTCTGAGCTCTGAGGACCAGCCTAGCATCTGTTCCTCTTTTTCTGTCCTCTCAAGACACAGCAGAGTGAGGGCAGGGTCCAGATGACCGTCTGCTCCCCTCACTGAATGTGCCTAAAGGTCTCCCCACACTGGGGGGTGGATGATGAGTGGATTTGCTGAACCAGGGCAGAATGGCTTCTCTGGCCCAAGCTCTTAAATTTGCCAGGAGAATCTGCCCACCGGCAAGGCTGCAAGGCCATCCTTCTCCTGCTCTGCCTCTGACTGTCAGAGCTTCCAGCCTCCAGGTAACCATGGTAATCACCAGCATTAACCGCAGCAGTGACAGGAGCCTCAGCAGGCCCACTCTGACCTGCTCCTGCAGCAGATGGGGCACCATCTTCCTGCAGCTTCTGGGAGAGCTATGGGCAGGCCCTGGTACACAGCCCTGCACCCCTACTGCCTGCACCCTGTAGCTGTGAAGGGGTCCAGCTACCTGACCCAAGAGTCACTGCTGGAGAGAGAAAATGGGCCCCTGGCACCCGTAGCAGGACCTGAGTCAGAAGAGACCTAGGATGTGGCCCAAGAACCTAATGACCATGTCAATGGAGGCCAATGGCCAGGGCTTATTCCCTGAATACCCTACATTTTCAGTTTTAGCCCTGCCTCCAAATGGGGCACCACTTAAGGAGGTTAGTACAGCGAGAATCAGAGAATGCATCTCATGCCAGGAATTAGGGCCATTCACAAGTCATCTTCTGCTGCCTTTACCTAATGTCTGGCCAAGAATCCACAGCAGAGCCTATCTTGACAAATCACAGTGCTGGCCCCCAACTCACCACCCCACACCCGTCAGCTCCACTGTTCCCATGTTCAAGCCATCGCTCCCACTTTCCAAGGCTCTAGCTCTGGTAACACATCCTGCCAGCCTTCCCTGACCTCATCCCTCTGTCCCCTTCGGTCCTGTCACACACTAACCTGCTTTTCCAGAGTGGCACAGAACTGAACCATTGCTCGAAACCAAGGGACCTGTCCCTTGCTGCAAGGGCCAGACCAGACTGTACACAGGAAAACATGATCTCCTCCATTTCTGTGGTCCTTGAGTACCGGAAGCAGAGGTCAGCTTCCCGTCATGGAATCGGGCCTCCGGCCCTGCTGAGCCCCTGGGTTGCACAGGCCTGAGACTGCATCCCAAATTCCTGGCCCACAAAAAGAGCTCCGCAAATTCTGCCAAGCAGTGCCAAGGATTCTTGGGTCCAGCTTCTTCTGAGAAATCTTTAAATGGAAAGGGCAAAAGCGGAGGAAACCAGTTTCCCAGGAACCCCCAAAGCCCTGGCATCAGCCCAAGATTTGCGGCCCTGAGAGCCCAGTGCTGGTGACGGGAACGACGCAGCGCTCCCTCTAGTGGTGAATGCCCTGCACAGAGCCCAGCGTCCGCCAGGAGCCTGGCCTGCGACTCCTCTCCCGCCAGGAGCAGGCAGCCTGGGAGGAGGGTAGCTGCTCAGCACCTTCCCTGTGCCAGATGGGAGAGGTCCCCCCACCCCAGCTTCAAAGTCACTCCCAGCCAGGCAGCCATGGCCAGATTCTCCAGGACGTGGAGAGGCCGCCACACTGCACTCTGCCCCGGTGAGGACAGCTTCCTGGCTTGCCCCAAATCAAGCTGTCTACAAAACACAGAACTCAGAGCTCCTTTGCAGAGCTGGGCAGTGTCTCATTTTTTTTCTAGCTTTAACTTCCCAGGAGGTTTTGCCTGAACAACCCTCCCCGGCACCTCCCAGCCCCCACCCCACCCCTGGCCTCCAGCACCTTCCTTGGTGGGCTACCCTAGTTGATGCCTATGCCCCCACCTTTCCCCTTGGGGACATAATTGCTTTTTCATTTCTGCACCCTCAGAACCCCACAGAGTAATTGTCCACTGAAGGAAAAAAATAAAACAGTTATTTGCTGTGGCAAAACAGGTTTCTCCTCCCTGAGACATTCTCACCACAAGCCTCGTGATACCCGGTTAGTACCCAGTGAGCTGCTTCGGGTCTCCCTTAGGCCTGTCCCTTCGCGCCCCTCTTTTCTACCTGCTCCACCTAAGCATAGCTCCTGGAGGATAAAGGCCACAAGTAATTCATCTTGGGGTCAGCGTTCCAGAGGAATGCTGAGAAAAGATTTAGGCAAGGGAGGCAGAGCAGGAAGGAAAGAGGGAAGGAGGAAGAATCCAGCTCTAATCAAAGTTGGCATTTGATACAAAGCCCCTCTCCCTGCCCGTTCAGTCATGCTATCGTCAAAGAGCCAGGGGTGTGCTTGCTTTAATGTAATTAATTTATTAATTCTAACAGCTTTATTGAAATATAATTCATATACCATTAGAATTCACCCATTGAAAATATAATTCAATGCTTTTTAGTATATTTGAAAAGTTGTACATCCTTCACCACCATCAATTTTAGCACATTTTCATTACCCCAAATAGAAACCACATCCATTAGCCATCATTCTCCATTCCCTCCAAACCTGGGATCCTGAAGCAGCCAATCATCTTTCTGTCTCTATGGATTCACTTATCCCATGTGAATCATAAAATTGGATGTCATAAAATTGGATCATACAATATGTGCTCTTATGTGACTGGCTTCTTTCACTTAGCATGATATTTCTGAGGTTCATCTGTGTTGTAGTATGCATCTGTACTCATTTTTTAATGATGAATAATATTCCATTGTAAGAATATATACACATATTATTTACCCAATCATCAGCTGATAGACAATTGGGTCATTTCCACTTTTTTGGCTATGATGAATAATTTCATTTTTATGGTATTAAAAATCAAAACTGTTGGATGCTTTTCTTGCTCCCTAAGAGAATAAGAGGTAGTGCAACAAAAAATGGTAAAGATTTAATGAAATCTAAGATGACTCATAGGACATTCATATTTAATTTTAGGCCTTCTCCATGTGGGGCAGGGTGCTAGATATTTTCACATAACATTATCTATTTTTTATTATTTTTTAGTTGTATATGGACACAATGCCTTTATTTTACTTATTAATTTTTATGTGGTGCTGAGGATCAAACCCAGTGCCTCCCATGTGCTAGGCAAGTGCTCTACCACTGAGCTATAACCCCAGTCCCACAATATCTATTTTTAACAAAAAAAAATTTTTTGAGCTAATTTTTGCATGACCAGTTGAGTCCCATGTTCATCTTTAAGCTTCTTACCAGCCAAGGCTTAAAAAAAATTACAAGGAAATATATATTGCACAATTGCCCCACTGTCACTACGGTTGAGTTGGAGACTCTTCTAAAATTAGGAGAGCCCCTCTTTTGCTTCCGATTGAGCTTAGTGCCTTCCTCCCCATCCCTGTTTCTCTCCTGCACCCAGTTAACCTCTGACATCATTGATATTACTCTCTAGGAGGCACAGAGTCCACGCAGCATTTTCACCCAGGATCTCTTTGAACCCAGGATGGTAGACTGAGCAGTGTTACTAGCACCAACTTGTGTGTCTTCCGTTTCCATATCACAGGTGGTATACAGTGACCCAGCACTCTGCAGGCCTAGGGACTCCATGGTGAACAAGACAGATAAGGCATTCTTGTCACAGAACTCATGGCCCAGGCAGGGAGCCAGGGCATACTCAAGGGGACAACTAAGTAATTCTAAAATGCAGACTGCTGTGAGCAGAACTGAGATGGAGATGTGGTAGAAAATATCCAAGAGGACAGGGAGCATAGCCTCGTGAAGTGGACAAAGAAGCCCTCACACTAGAGATGGCTTCGAAGCTGAGATCCTGAGGAAGAGCCAGCCATGTGGTCAGAGGGAAGGTGGCGTTCAAGGCCCAGGGGTGTCATGGGTAGGAGCTTTGGGATGGAAAAGAACCTAGTGTGGCCCAGGAACAGGGAAAGCTGCTGAAGCTGGAAAGGGAAGAGGCACAAGACAGGGTCACAGAGCCAATCAGAGGCTGTAGAGATCAAGATAAGTTCAGATTTTATTCTAAGTGCAATAAGAATTCAGTGACAAGTTTTGGCAAGAAGAGCGATGGGGTCCAATTTCAGTTTTAAGAAGACTGCTGGGTGAAGAATGAGTCAGAGGTCAAGAGGTAAAGCACGGAGCCCTAATGAGGTGGGGGTGCCTGTCCAGCCAAGGGTGATGGGACACAGGGTAGAGCGAAGCAAGGAGACTGGACACATGCTCTGGAGTAGAGTTAGTGGGACTGGGTCTGAGTTCATTGTGGGGCAAGAGGAAAGGAGGGAGAGTGAAGACTCACAGGAGGGAAGAATCTCCTAGATTTGGGTTTGTGGGAGCAGATAAATGAGAGTGCCACTTACTGAGGCGGAAAGAGTGGAGAAGGGGTGTTCAGATGCCCACCTGGAAATGCCAAGCAGGCAACTGGGTGTAGAAGACAGCAGCTCTGACATGCGGCCCTCGTGGAGAGGCAATTAGGACTGTCAGAGTGGAGGTGGCACCCTGATGCTGGGTATGGATGGGATCCCCAGGGGAGACCTTTGAAGACTCTAAACTCTTCTCTGTATTCCCAAAATGGTAAGTTAGTTCTGTCCACTTAGAAACACTCACAGATGAGTCAGTCTGGCTGTTTGGTGCCATGTAAATAAAACAGTTGGAGCAATTTTTTCTCCAGGCACTGATGGGTTTGCTTCAGTGTGCCCACACAAGGCCTGCATCATGTTCCCTGACCTGATGGTCACAGTGAAAGAGATTTGGGCAGCTGGCCGGCCCTAGACAGCAAGTGGACTAAGTCTCAACGCATGGAAAAGTGTTCCTACCCAACAGTGAGATTGCTTGGCAACAGTGGCCATGGTATGACCCACCAGCAATGCAATTGGGGTGACACTGGGGACTATGAGGAAACTGGAGAGGGAAGCCGGAACCAACCAACTTTGACCACACCCATCTTGGTGGTGTGGTCCTGGTCCTCGTGGTCATCATCATCATCACTGTATCATCCTGCTAATAGAAGAAAGTTTCTTTTGCCCCCAAAAAAATTTTTTTTCAGAAAAGTTCCCAATTTTTATTCTTCTGAAAAATCATCATTTACTAAAGGATGTGCTCTGGGTCCATTGAGGAAAGACAGCAGGTATATTGCTATCTTTCTGAGACATGATCACATTCTTTTCATGATTTTACCAGAAAACCCGGGTAAAAATAAGACTTCTCAAGAATCCCAGATTAAAGAGGTAAAGAGAACTGAAACCTGGGCTGTTTCTGAGCAGAGTGACAGCCTGTTCTCTCAGCCACAGGGACCCTTTCTTGGCGAGAGGGTGGCAGTGAACATGGGCTCCGCTCAGGGAGGAGGAATGAACCAGGTTTTGCTCCAATGCAGCTTTGCCCGATCATTCCTGAATGATGGGGGCGATTCAGACATAAACGAACTAGTGTCAGTTGGGCTTTAGTTTATGGAGGGAAAGACAGATGCCATCCATCACCCAGTTGTCAGTCATCGATCGCCACGATGGGCGGAGACCCCAGGTGGACAGCGGGAGAACAGAGACGCTCGGAACACCCAGGCCTCCTCTCAAGAAAACCCAAGGGCAGCAGAGGCTAAGGCACGGGCGCATGCGCAGAGAGCAGCAAAGCCGGGCTGCCCGCACTCGGGGCCAAATCCTTGGCATCCAGCACGGCAGGGCGTGGGGGGCAGAGGCACGCATGCCGCGCAGTGAGGGCAGCCGCAGGGCAGGACCTGAGCAGGAGGGAGGGGCCTGAGCACAGCGCCACAGCAAGGCGAGGGTGTTGGCAGGCAGTGAGAGCCATGTAGAGAGAAGCAGAAGGAAAGGGGGACCACCCTGTCCTGTTGGCTGAGCAGTGAGGGGGGCAGGGAGAGGAGGGCAAAGAAGAGCACAGGCTCTGCACCCAGCTGGGATCTGGTCTGACCTAAAGCCTGCGCCCACACCTTCCATCCTGCACCCCTGGGAGCCCCTCAACAGACCCGCTGAGCTCTGTTCCTACTCCACATTCCCCCTTCAAACCCAGGGTGCCGGTAGACCAGCTGGTTGAACTGAAGTGCAATTCATGGAACTCATACTTCACCTTCCTGTGCCGGGTGCTGGGTGTACAGGTATGGGAAGGGGCAGGTTCACAGATTTCATGTTTCTATTGCAAAATAAAGCATAAACCCTGCCTCCAGCCCCAAATCCAATTCCCCAGGATAACTGCTTCTCATAAAGCCTTGGCATTTATACCACCCACTTATTTATATTTATTTTAAAAGACCATAAGGAGTGCAAAAATTACAGGGCACAGACCGCTTTGCGGTCTACCCATTTACTGAAGGGTAGGCCTTGAATTAACAAAAATTTGTTATTTTATTTAAAAACATTCCTGAAGAGTGCACTTTCAGTATACCCGTGTTTGAAGGCATATAAAAAGATTCAGAAATTAAGATAGTAAATGTGAAAACTTATCCACTTGCCAAAATTCTATTTGGAGTACTCAACAGGCCAATTTTGGGCAAATATTACTATTTTAAGTGGGCTGGGCTCATAAGGAAGCTCAGTGGCCTGAGGCCTTGGGTCACTCGCAGGCTTGGCTGCAGGGCCCTCAGTGGACACACAGAGAGAGCAGGAGGCCCAACCAAGCAGGGCTGGGGCTTTAGGGAACTGGCTCCAGGAAGGTGACTGAGTTACTGTGTCCCAGGGGCTTGTCAATCCGTGCCAATACTGACGTCATAGGGTACCATGGTATTTGGGAAATGACATGGAAAAATTAAAATTACATTCTGGAAATGTAATTGGACCAATCCAGTATTTTTTTTTCCTTTTTCTTTCCCCTGCATCTCTTCTGCCAGGCCCCAAAAGCTCATTTCCCACTGAAAGTGAAGGAAGACAACAAAGGAGGTCACAGAATACAGAAGCCGGATGTGACATAAATATGCTCCCAATTAACTGAAAAATGAAAAAGAACATCCTTCCATGGTAAATGGAGGAGACAAGAAAGAAAAATTAAGGTAAAGAGGTCAGATTGGAATTTCTGGTTCTCTCTAGTGGTTGCATCCTCTGGGGGTAAGAGAGAAATTGACAGGGTCAGCCCGACGGGTTCACAGGGAAATCCTGGCACACTGCAGATCATGTCTGGCTTCTCAGGTCTATCCCAGGAAAATCAGAGGGTCCTCGGAAAATTCACCTTTGCGGCAAGGTGTCCTGCGTGGTGCAAGGTGGTAAATGACTGAGGGAGTTTTTTTCAGTGGCCAAAGATGCCACCACCTCCTTACCTTCTCCTGTACTAAGGGTGCCATATAGGAACCAAGAAGCTGCCTAATGCCCAGCCCCCAGGATCATTCGCCATGCCTGCCCTGGGCCAAGAAAATAGATTACAAGTTACCAGCAAAGGATATTTCAGCAATGCCACCAGAGAGGACCGAGTTGCCCTGGGGACAAGTCAGGATGAGCACAGTGCATGAAGCAGGAGAGGCCATCAAAGCCAGGAGACATCAAGATGTCTTGAACCCAGACGGCCTCTTGGGAAAGGGGCCAGAGGAGCAGGGGAGTGTGGAAACCTACTGGAGGAGGGAGTCAGACACCTCAAGACGAGTGTGGATTTTCACTGATTCATTATTTACCGAGGGTGGGGTGCGGGGAGCTCTTCTAAAGTAGAAGAAATCAGGCTACCTTCCATTGTCAAGGTTAAAAACTGGCTTTGGTGGTGGGCGTGGTGGGGGTGGTACTTGTGTTTTTGTTATCACTGCTATTTTTCCTGCCATCAGCAAGAAAGCAAGATCAAACCAGTTCTGGAAAATTTAAAAAGCTTTATTTTCCTGCATGTGCCAATATTTGACTGTTAGATTTCAGCCTTTCCACCACCTACAGGTCTGACGGGCACACACAAGCTGCAGGAATCTGGGGCTTAGGGCAGTTCCCTAAGTCCACTGGGTGGCAGCAGCTTTGTTCCAGTGGGGGGTAGGGGGGTCAGCTCTGTCGAAGGAGGAATCTGGCAGCAGCCACAGGTGCAAGGACAAAGTCTGGCCATTAGCAGAGTGGCCTGTAAAGACCAGCCAAGTATTCAACCCAAAAGAAATGAAGTCCCAGGTGGGAAAACCAGGGTAGACCACCCAGCTTATGGTCCAGAGAAAATTGCTAAGGTTTCAAGGGAAGACAGCGACTCAGGAATGGTTGACCTCCACTGGACATTCTCAGCAAAAATAACATCAGCATCACCCTCTATGATAACGCCCACCCACCTTTGCAGACTTGACTCCCAGAGAAACAAAGACAGCTAATTCCCCAAAGAAGCCAGCCTCATTGTTCTCCCGCTTCTCCCTTCTCCGCTGCACACGATGAGAAGAGATAATGGATTTGAAAGCACATCGTAAACTGCAAAGTGCTATACAAAAGCTGGCATAATTATTAATATTAGCAGTGGGTTTTTTTCCAAGAGAGAAAGAGAGATGCCAGCATGTGTGTGTTGATAAATCATGAAAAGGCTTCCTGCCCAGGCTGCCTTCCCTTTCTCTCGTTCTCTCTTCCTTTGACCTGGGAGCTTCTCCGTAAACCAAATGAGTTGCTCTGATGGGGATGTTGTTCCTGATAGACGACCGTTCCGTGCTGGTCTGGGTGCCTGGGACACAGGAGGCCTTCGCTCAGGACCTGGAAGAGAAGCCCCTGCACTGACATGGGAAAGCCCGGGTAGGCAGTACTAGGACCACAGCAAATCTTGGGAAGGCTGCATCTTATCATCTGGGGCTGCACTTTGTCTCTGGATTTTTCCAGAGGGTAGCACTCATTTTTTTTTTGCATCTCTCAACCTCAGCATCCATCCCAGGGTTCCAGATGTTGGAGGAAAGACAGCTTGATTGATCATATAAGTAGATGCTCAGTTGAAGACATACTAGTCAAAATGCATAAACCAATCATGTACTCACATCCCAGATACCACAGGGAAGACACAGGACTAAGGGGGAGGGGGCCACCACTCCAGTCCTTAGCTGCCACAATTCAATGTGTGACTTTGGATAAGTCCCCTCCCTCCTTCAAGTCCTAGGTTTTTCATATGTAAATTCAGTAAAGTGAACAAAAATGTGTTTTTGAGTGCCTGAATCCATAACCTGCGACTCCATGTATTCCCCTACTCTCCTGGGCAATGCAAACAAAACAAAAGCAGACAAAATCATCTTTAATGATTTAGTGAAAAAGAGCAGCCCTATTCTTAATGAGATTCCAATGAGGTTAAGACTGGTTTTTATTAGATTCTGCAATTGTTTAATGTTATTAGAATACTGTTTGCAGAATGATTAAAAATTATGAATAAAATACAGATAAATGACTCATTTATATCTGAATCCAAAGAGGTGACAGAGCCACCAGAGGATGCAGAATGTGGTCTAGCCATAAGAGTAAGAGGGTGGCCAAAGATGGTCCAGAGCTTCCAGTGCTGCATCATGAGACTTGCCACCTGCAGCCTCAAGAACGAGAATGAAGAGCAGGTGTTGAATCCATGCCCTTTGAACTCTGATACAGCCAACATATGTATCTCCTATTCCATGTGGAAGCACAACTTTCAAAACATTAAAACACAATTCACGCTGAAATCATATTCAGCCTAGCTTTATCTTGAATCTTGGACAATTTGAGATCATTAAAGTTTAAAATAGTGTGGTATATACAGGCTTAGACACAGACACACACAATGTAAAGAACTATTGGAAGCTTTAGTCTTGATGTGGAAAAATTAAATAAGCTCCCGGACTCAAGCTGCTACCCAGACCTGTTTTAAGAAGCCTCAGTCCAATGCCCAGAACCTGAAAGTGTCAATGAAGTTAGGAGGAGAAAGAAGGGGACGGTGGCAGTGATCACAGTAATGACAGGGAATGACAGAAGGCACACTATGGGAAGACCAGACCCAGACTGCAAACCAGTGAGCCCTTCCTGAGCAGAGTGACATTTGGGCCAAGCAAAGAAGGGAGAAGGACTTCACTTCCACTGGCTTGCAGACCCATGTGGCTGCTCGCTGGCCGCAGCGGCGTAACTCTAACCTGGTGGTTGAGTGCTGTCCCAGCAGCCATCTCTGTCGGGGCCTTGGACCTCAGCCCTCTTGTCCCTTTTCCAGGCTCACCTCAACTTTACCACCTGACTCTCAGCAGTGCTGAGAGTGTACTCCCCTGGGAGTTGCTTTTAAAAATAAACCTTTGATGTGAGTTTGTTTCCTGGGCAGCCGTCTCTTTATCTCCTAACAGCGCCTTTCACCATCAACAGTTCTGTGCGGCTGGCAACACTGGCCTCTTCACAAACATATCAAGTGGTTGGAGGTGGCATGAGTGGAATAGCTGAGTCCTCCTCTGAAGAAGTGGAAACTGAGGCCCTGGGAGTGAAGTACCCTGTCAGTATTCACATGGCCTTGAGCAAGTCACAGGGCCCAGGAGTAAACCAACTCTGTCTCCTGCATCAGTTAGTCAGGATTTGAGGCTGTCTGGCCCACAAAGCTGTGAGCTCCAGAAGGTCGGAGACATCGGTTGTTTTGTGCACAGTGTGTCCCTTAGAACCATGCTCATCTAGGGTATTGATCAGTGTCTCAGGAAATACTTGTGGAATGAGGAATCATGCTGTCTACCTTGGGAGGTGAGAAATGTGTTTCGATGTTGCTTAAATTGTACGTGTATGATAGTAGAAGACGTTCCAAGTACAATGTTTACCAACTCAATCAGCCCGGATGCTTACGGTAAAGCGGAACTCAGACGGAGGGTATTGAATAGCGCTATTGATGCTGCACAGAATGGAACAGGTGGAAGACGGCAGGGGGCGCCAGGTGCCCTGGGGACATGCACAGCAGAAAGCTCCTGACACCCTTTGGCTGGAGAAGCAAAGAAAGCTAGAGTGGCCTGAGGCAGGGGTTGGGATCGCCCAGCAGAGGCCAGACCACAGCCAAACTATCCAACAGGAGCTGGGACCTTGGAAGTTACAGCCTTGCCAAAGACTCCACCCAAGGCCAAGAGGAAGGGCAAGAAATACACTGACTTCTTTCTCCTTCATGCCCTTCTTCTCCTTCCAGTGCTTCTGGCTGGGCAAATCCCAGCCAGGAACCCGCTGGCAGCCGCCCTGGAAGCAGTCTGAATGCCTGGACTGTGACACAGAGTTAAGCGGGGGAGGGGGATAACAAAGGCTCCAGAACAGCAGAGACTGGATCTGAACCCAAGACTTGAACTTGGGCAAAGGGAAAGTCAGTGTTCTTCAGACTTTTCTTATATGACAGTGTTTTCAGGCACACCAAGAGGAAGTTTTGGGTAACCTTGCATTCCTAGACATGAACTTCCCATCTGAACTAGTTAAATGATGCAGGTTTAGAGGGGCAGTGCAGCATGAGATGCTTGCACTTGTTTTCATTTAATGCTGGGGTGCAGGTCGCTGGGAGGTCCACTGCCTGGGGCTCCTGCCTGTCCAAGGACACAGTCCCAATCTAGTCCAGTCAGCCCCCTGCCCCACTGAGAACTGGCCCCACAGATGCAAGACTGGTTGACGTAGAACAGGTTCTGGAGACCCAGGTACAGAAGCATTGTTCAAGCAGGCTAAGGCGTCTGACTGTGCCACCCAGCACCCTCTACCCAACTCAGAAAACAGGTGGCCTTCAGAGCCAGAGGACCCCATGAGCCTGCGTGGTCCTGCCCTTTCCCCTTCACTCCATCCTATTTCAAATGAAGACGCTGAGAGCCCGGGACTGGAAGAGGCTTGACCGCAGTCATATTGTCCCAAAGCAACGGTCAGAATATGCTCAGGTCAACATTCCCAGGGGAGGAATTGTGTGTGCGTGTGTGTGTGTGTGTACATCTGAAATGGAATGTGTCACAACAATATAAGGGGAAATACTCTAGACTTTATTTCATAGGGTTATGGAGTTGGCATTATGGTAAACAGTGATCTGATTACGAATGATTGTATTTGGCATATCAGTCTCAATTTTAAGATACTTGCAGTTACTACTTGCAAATCCTATTCAGCGGAGCTTACTAACATATTTTTGATTATGCTGAAGACACCAAAAGAACCTGCCAGCCCCCCATTGGGGACACCTCCAAGAGATGCAGGATATACAGCTGAATGTGCGATGGCCTCAGGACATGTCCTGGAAACCACTTTTAAAAATAAATCTCTGGAGACCTTGTGGCAGAGCAGCTTGTGTCAGGTTAACGGTCCTGCAGAGAACGACTATAAAAGCTAAATATATTGCAGAAAACAGCTGTTAGGAGTCATCAGAGAGTCATAATCGCAGCCAGGACTTTAGGGGCCAAGATCCCAGAGAAGAGGGAAATGCAAGGAGTAAACCCTTCATTTCCATCATGGCTTCCCCTCAGGGCAGTTCCGGTTCCCATGAGGAGCACTGGTCTAGAACCACAGCGGTCTTGCTAGTCTGGGGCAGACAAAAACTAGAGTTCAGGACCACCAAGGCAGCCAGAATCCAGGGGACCCTGATCCTGGAGAAAGAGGCCACACGGAAATAAGCCAGATGTTCTGCACGTGGCTTCCCCTCAAGGGATTTTCTGAATCCTAAACATTGCATGTGACAGACAGGAGGCCAAGAAACTAAGTGGTGAGTCGTTCCCAAAAGGCTGGGAAGCTGGTCAGAGTTGGAGCAGGCTCAAAGTGGGGGGAAAAAACTGCTAAAGCTGAATCCCCACCAAGTCAGTCTCTGTAAATAGCCCAGGTCTTCATGGAGAAGGTGGAGTGATTATGTGCTAAGAGGAAAGAGTAGCCAAAGCCTCCAAGCCAGTCTCCAAATATCTCAGTTCTTGATACTCAAAGTGATGTGCCCCCTCTGCACCTGCCTGCTAGAAAGGTCCCTGTAAAGGAAGGCCGTGTTGTCCAGAGCCTCAACACGTTTTCCTTCACCATGTCTTCTAGAACCTTACCTGCCATGCCATGAAACACAAAATGAAATGAAGTTAAAAAGAGTTTTAAAAGAAATAAATAGATGATCGAGATTACCAAAGACTTTAAATACCTAAGATTAATAGATATGAAGAAGATTGAACATGCACATCATCCATACAGAGGGAGGGAGACAGAGACACAGTGAGAGAGCGAGGCCTAGGAGAGATGTGGGCACAGTGAAAACCAGCACCTACTGACCTGGGATCCCAGCCAGGGAGCAGAGGAAATGAGTCAAGAGAAGAAAAGACCAAGAAGGACATCCACATACAGATCGGGGGGCTCTCACAAGATTTAAACACATAAAAACAAAGAAAGCTATTCCCAGGCTCATTATAGCACAGCTCCAAAAAAAAAAAAAAACCAAAGACAAGAGAAAAATTTTTAAATAGCTAGAGAGGAGAAAAAAGATACATTAAAGAGCTACAGGAAGGCCCACTCCACACAGGCAACAGAAGCCAGAAGACAACAGAAAGACAAGTTCAAGTGCGGAAATAAAACAACTGCTCGTCTAGAAGCCTCCATCCAGTGAAAATAGAAGCAAATACTTCAAGCAAATAAAAACGAAGAAAATGTGCTGTTGACTTATTCGCACTAAAAGAAATAGTAAAGGAAGTTGTTCGGACAAAATGATCCCAGTTAGAAGATAAGTAATGCAGAAAGCAACAAGGAGCGCTGAGGACAGCAGACATGAGAATAAATCTCAATGAGTGTAGACTACATAAAACAGTGAAAACAATATTGTCTCGTAGGACGTCAAACACACAGAGACATAAAGTGAGTGACCAAAATAGCGTAACAGGAAGAGGAGTGTTGGGCAAATGGAATTAAAGTCTTTCTGGGTGCATGTATTATCCAGGAGCCACTGAAGTGTTAATGGAAACTAGATTCTGTTGAGACATATAGCGAATCTCTAGCGGGGATCAGTAAACTATCCCCAATGCCCAAGTCAGGCACTTGATCTGTTTTGTACATCTTTGGGAGCTAAGAATGGTTTCTGAATTTTTTTTTAAGTAGTGGGAAAAGGAGAAAAAGGAGGAAGAGCAGGGTGTGGGGAGAGGAAGAAGGAATGGGGGGCAGGGGGGTTGGAGACTATAGGTGGCCCTCAAAGCCTAAAATACTTGTTATCAACCCTTTACAGAAAAAAAGTTTCCCAATCCCTGCTGTAGGGCAACACTGAACAAATAAGAAAAGAATTTATAGCTACACCAAAGTCAGTGGTGCCTGCCTCTAATTCCAGTGACTGGAGAGGTTGAGGTAGGAGGATCAAAAGTTCAAGGTCAGCTTCAGCAACTTAGCAAGGTGTTAAGCAACTTAGTGAGACCCTGTCTCAAAAAATAAATAAAAAGGGCTGGGGATGTGGCTCTGTGGTACAGCATCCGTAGGTTCAATCCCCGGTACTGGGGGTTGCGGGGGAGAAGGAAGAGGAAGAGGAGAAGGGAAGAAGGGGGAGAAGGAGGAGGAGGAGAAAAAGAAGAAGGAGGAGGAGGAGGAGAAAAGAATAATAATTATTATCTATAACTACAAACTAATAGAAGGAAAACTCTTGATTTTAAAAGTCAACAAAAGAGAAAAGGGGAATAAAAAAACAGCAAATATAAAGCAAATAATAGGACAATAGAATTACATTAAAAATATCAGGAATTTTTTCTAAATTGAATGGATTCAATTTCCAATTAAAATAAAAAGATTGTCACTGAGGCAGGAGGATCACGAGTTCAAAGCCAGCCTCAGCAACTTAGCGAGGCCCTAAGCAAATCAGTGAGACCCTGTCTCTAAATAAAATACAAAATAGGGCTGGGGATGTGGCTCAGTGTCCAAGTGTCCCTGAGTTCAATCCCTGGTTCCACAAAAAAAAAAAAAAAAAAAAGATTGTCAGACAAAAAGAGAATAACGCAATGAGACAACCATATACTGCCTCATACAGATAGAAAACTGAAAGTGACCGGATCTAAAGCCACATTCTGTGGAAATGCTAACCCAGAGAAAGTAAGTCACTGTGCTGTGCTACCAGGAAAAGGCCAGAGCTACAGGCAGAAGGACTCCCAGGGACAAGGGCCAGCGCTTCCAAAAGACAAGAGTCAATTCAGCAGGAAGATTTGCTAATCTGAAGTTTGTATGTGCCTTAAAACCAAAGCCTCAGACACACAAAGCAAAAGCCAGCAAAACTAAAAGGACGAGCCACTGGATGATCATGGTGGACCTTCCCAGATCCATCTCTCAGCAAGTGACAGAACGAACTTTCAGACCAAAAACCAGGAGCGATAAAGACTTGGACAACATGATCGGCAGAGTGACCTCAGTGACATATACAGAACATTGAGCCCAATGACAGCAGAATTACATCATCACATTATTTTCAAGTGTGCAAGGGACATTTGACAGAATGAATGAGAAAGTTCCGGAGGCTTGAAGTCATATGGAGCATGTCTCCTTACAGAAGGAAATGCACTAGAAATCGGTAGGAAACACATTTCAGATCTCCAGATGTTTGGAAACTACTGAATACTTCTAAATAAGCCATGTTTTGGGGGGGACTCAGAAAGAAAGCAAATACACATAAGAAATTTCAATGGAATAGAAAATGCTCTGAACCCAGTAAGAACCAACAGATAACAGTATGTGTGACAGACATCATTGCCCTGTGTACATGTATGAATGCACAGATGGGGTGACTCTACTTTGTGTACAACCAGAAAACAATTGCTGTACTCCATTTGTGTTCAATGAATCAAAAAATTAAATGAAAAGAAAAGAAAAGAAAAGAAAAGAAAAGAAAAGAAAAGAAAAGAAACCAACAGATTAAAACTTGGAGAATAGAACCTATACTAGGCTTAGAAGAAAAACTTATACACTTAAGTGTATATTTTAGGGAAAAAAAAGAATGACAGAAAACCAAGGAGCTAGAAGAGAAGATCATGTTTAAGGTAGAAGGGAATAAATAATAATGATATAAGCAAATACATGAAATAGAAAAACACAGAATAAAGAAATAAACAACAAAAAACGTGATTCTTCCAAGACTAATAACATTCACAAATCCCTAGAAAGATTGATCAAGAAAAAAGAAGGGACAAATTGCTAAAATAAAGACTGAAAAAAATTTGTCACTAGAACATCAGAGAGGTAATGAGATGATGTCAGGAACAGCTTGGTGCCAAAATATTTTACGCTTTTGGATGAAATAGGCAAATTCCTTAAGACACACACAGACATTCAACTTGCAACTATGGATACAAGAATTAGAAAGGTCTAATGGTGACATCTCCTGAAGCTGAATATTGCATTCCCATGATCCAGCAATTCTATCAGAATACAGATCTCTGTGCACTGGAACGTTCATGCAGACCCTCTAACAGATAAAATTTGGAATCTACCCAAGTGCCCATCAATAATAGCAAACCTAAATATATCATGGTGTGTTCACACAATGGAGTACTATACAACAATGTAAAAACTGAACTACCATTACAGTAGGCAGGGGTTCACAGAGGACTAAGATGGAGTGGGAAAGGGTGCATACTGTGTGATTCTATTTAGATGGCAAAACTAATCAGTTTTGATAGGAGATGGGTGTTGGTCACTTGGTGGAGGTAATGCATGGGAGGCACTGAAGGGAAACCTGGGGGTTACAGGCATTGTTTTCTATCTTGATCCAAGTTTGTGCACTGTGTGGGAATGTATCTGGCGGTACCCTTACCCTTGTGCACTTTTCTGACTGTATGACAACTTCAGCTTTCTTTAAACTTACTAACTCAGCCTGTGTTGCATGTTTGTTCTGGGTTTCTGTCTGTTTCCCATTAAAGGAAACGGCAGCACAACATTTACCCCTTTTACCCTTCCAAATAGAACTTGAGAGCGTTCCAACAGATTCCAGCCTAGAAATGTGCTTCTTCCTATAACATCACTGGAAGGATGATTTCCCTCTGGCCTGGGAAGGAGCAATTCTCTTATTTGATTGCCCAACAGCCTAGGAAGACAGATGAGGAGGAAGGGATTTGACCCCACCCAAAAGCCCTGCCCGAGAGATCCGCCCAAGCTCTCCTGACTTACTCCACAGAGGAGCCAGCGGCAGATGCAGAACGTTAAGGCTGTAGGGTTTTCTAGAATGCTGTTTGCAATAGGAACCACTGGAAGAGCCCTTCCTCAGTTCCTCTTCACCCCTTGGGTCTTGTGTGAGTGAACAGCACCTTCCATACCAGGCCAGGGGCTGTGAGACTTTTCACCACACAAATCCTTCCCCCGAACAGAGAATTCTGGAAGGAAAATCTGACTGGAAATAAATAAATTAAATTAAAAAGATAAAGAAGGTAAAGCTGTTTTGCCATGGTAACTAAGGTTTGCCCATACCTAGATGTATTTGGTTGACTGAAGTGGTGTTGTGGGTGTAAGTGATTTGTGAAGAGCAAATTAAAAAGATTTTTTATGGGTCCCAATAGACAAAAACATAGCATTAGCTAATGGCATTTGCCATCTCTAAAATAATTACTTTTGTAATAATCCGTTTATTAATGAAGTGATCCAAAAAATGATTTTTTTTAAGATTTCGAGCACTGAGATTCTTCCTTCTGCTTCATTTTGCTTTTTTTTTTTTTTTCGAGAGCATACCATGAGGCAATGCAAAATTTGCTGACAGATTTTCTTAAGTGCAAGAGTTTCAGAAATGCATGCTCATGTAGGTTGAATAAACCCACATTCATTGTGTTGTGCCCTTAAATTATTCTCTCTGATAATGAAAATGTTCTAAAACTGGTTGTGGTCACAGTTGCACACCTCTGAAAATTTACCAAAATTCACTGAGCTGCACACTTAAAATGGATAGATTTTGTGGCATGTAAACTATAACTTAGTAAAGCTTTTTTTTATAGAAAAAAATCAATTGAACATTTTTGAAAGTTATTTTCTGTGTCTCCCATCTTGTCACAGAGACACTGAGTGTTGAGAAGAGAGCATACCAGGGAATAATGGCAACTTGCAAAAGGTAATTAGCTCCACGTATGGGAAAAGAAAATTCAAGAGTCTTAGTGGACCACAAGTCGAATAATGAAAAATGGTCAACAGTCAGATGTTAATTTTAAGAAGCCAAGTTCCCTTTCAGGACATGTTCTAAAAGTGGCATGTCTCCTACCCTAACACCAGCGTTCTGGCACAATAGTGGAGGCTAGGTATTCCCAGATTTGGTACTTTCTCACTTGATACTTTTTACTCCTGCCACTTCCTCTTGTCCGCACTGATTACCACCCTGTCAGTCCCTATGTTGTGTGTGTCAAGGTTGTTTTGACAGGCACGTGGACTTCCACCTTTCTGAGGATGGGAATGGTGCTCTGTTCCTCCTCGTGCCCAGGGTCAGGGCCTGGCACAGAACAGGCGCTCAGTAAGCCTTGCTTCCGTCCCTCCCGGCCCAGTGCCTACCCTAAAGCAGGCTCTCAAAGAATGGACTCCCCTCTCCTTCTAGAACCTGGGGTGCTCCATCAGCACCAACCCCCCCCACAGACCCGATCAGCTCTGCCCTGGTACTGCTGCAACACATCCTGGTGTCACAGTGACCTGTCCACAGTGCTCAAGGCCTCTGTCCAGCCAGCCACAGCCCACATGCAGCTCAGCTTTGTCCCAGGACCCAGCAAGGCACGGCCATGCTCAGTCACACTGGGGCTGCAGGGAGGGAAGAGCAGGCGGCCACGCTGTGGCTTGTCAAGGTGGCGCACGTTGGAAGGATACCAGAGACAAGATGCGGCACTCCGTCCCCAAGCTGCTAGTGGCAGAGCCAGATGACAACCCAGGTCACTCGAGGAAGCTCAACCTCCATCCCGAGTTGGCTGGTGACCGTGGCCAGTCTCTGAGGCTCAGGGTCCATCACAGAGTGAAGCCCTGGCCTTGCCTCTGTCTCTCTCTCTCTCTCTGCCCTGCACTGGGGTAGACAAGGCTGTGGACATTCAGACGAGGGAAGGAACATTCCAGCACAAGGGGTGCAACCTGGAGATGGGCTTAGTGCCCACGTGGGCAGGCAGTTGGGAGGCCACAGGACTTCAGCCAGGCACGGCGCTCCTCTGTCCCTAGGCCAAAGGCCATCAACACAACTGTGCTGCTGAGCGGCCGCCTTACAGAATCACCGGGTTTTTAACCTGCATTTCTGGAATCCTTTTGCACTCTCCCTGACAACTCTGTTACCTTGGGTTAAAAACAAACTTTTGCAGCTGTGTAACCTTTAGTCTGCAAAGATTGTCAGATCCGAATTCAGAAAATAACACTGTTCCAAACTCCCATAGCTGAGAAGGCCCAAGGTGACAAAATCCAGGAGGGGAAAAAGCTGTTAGCTGAAGATGCTAAGGAGAGAGCAGGGGGAGACCGGTTAAATTTAATATTAGCCAGAAACGTCTGAATTGTGTTACATTTTAGAAAAATAAACTGCAATAATGTCACCAGTAAATTAACACCATTAAAGGAAAGCAATTATTAGGCTCTAAGAATAATGACAACATGCACAGTGCAAGCTCTCAGCAATTCAAGGCCTGGCTTTTAGGTCAGATCCGGGTTTGAATTCCAGTCCCACCCTCTCATGGTAATGCTGTGTGTTTACTTAACTTCTCTGTGCTGTTTCTTTATTTAAGTGGAAAGGATGCCCAACTCTTCCAAACAGGGATTAAGTTAAATGAAGCAGTAAAGGGCTGATGGTAGGCAGAATAATGGATACCCTGAGGATGTCAGCACCTAATTCCCCAAAACTGGACTAGATCACCTTAACTGGCAAAAGGAACTTCAGAGATGTGATTAAGGACCTGGACCTGGGCAGATGAACCTGAGCATCCAGGTGGAGCAGGTATAGTCACTGGAGTCCTTCTGCGAGGGCACAGGAGGGTCAGAGTCAGAGATGGCACGTGACATCAGCAGCAGAGGTCAGAGGGAGAGTCTAAGATGCTCTGCTGCTGGCCTTGCAGATAGAGGACGGGGCCAAGGGCACGGAACGGCGGCAGCCTCTCCAGGCTGGAAAAGCGAGAGACAGGTTCTCCCTGCAGCCACCTTGATTCTGGATTTCCTCCATCCAGAACTGCAGACAACACCCTCGTGTTGTGTTAAGCCACTGATTTTACTGAAATTTGCTGCAGCGGCGTAAGGAAATCCAGCAGAGCTTTCAAGGGCGCTTTAGGACCTTGCCGGGCACAGGTTCAGTTCTCCCAAACGGCAGCCAGTGATAGTACTCCTGCTCTCTGGAGGGACCTCCGTGGTTCTTTTGTGGCCAAACACCTCGGTCACCTTTCTCCCTTCCGTGACATTCCACGGAGGGATTGTCTACTCCCAACTCTGTCACCTCCATCAACAGGTGCTCCTGCCCCCTGAGCCGCCCACCCATTCTGGACTGCTGGGAGATGGTCACAGGGTTCATTCTCAGGGGGAAATGATCTGGGGCCTGTTCCTAAGCCTGGGCCCCCAGATAACTGTGCATAGGTCTCAGCTAACCCTGGAGGCTTCTCAGGCTGAACGCTGAGCTCACAACCACCAGACTTTTCTCAATTCCAGACTTTTCTCAATATTTATATTTCTCAAATGACAGGACTCTGAAATCCCTCCCAGGGACAGGCTGGTCATCCTCCTCTGGACACCTTCAGGCATCTCACAAAAGGGAACTCAAAACCACATTCCGCATTCCAGGTCTGGTGACTCCCCAGGGGACCTGGAGAGCACCCCATCATGCTTCCCTCGAGTCAGCATGAGACTGCGGGGTGGGGGGCAGGGGGACATCGCACAGTTGCACAGCACTGCTGACTGGTCCTGTGCTGCTGGGCACTCACTTTCCTCCTCCTCAGGGTGCAGCCTCTCAGCCCTGACCTCGATGGGTTAGCTTTGGACGTGGGTGGCTGACCCTACTGTTTCTCGGTTTCATCTCACATCTGTACATGAGCTTAGCACTGAAGTCTGCTTTGGGCCTGGTCATGTCAACCAAAGAATTTTCTACATACCACCTCGAAATCTGCTAAGTATTAACTAAATCATCTATGTCTGCAGCCCTAATAAAAATTTCAAGTGGGACTTCAACTGTGGCCTTTAATTAGAAATTTATTTTCACAATGACTTTGATCAGCATCTTTGAGTACAGCCATGAAGCAATTCCAAACTCTGTGACTAGACATATCAGTTTGTACATGAAATTACAGTCATCCCTCAGTGTCCTTGGGGAATTGGTTCCAGGACCCCTGCAGATACCAAAATGCACAGATACCTAAGTCCTTTATATAAGATGAAGTAGTATTTGCATATAACCTATTTATATCCTCCTGTATTAGTTAAACCACATCAAGATGACTTACAGTACCTAATGTGATGCACATGCTGTGTAAATTGTAATCCTTATTATGCTGCATTGTTTAGGGAACAATGACGAAAAAGAGACACACATGTTCAGTACACATGCCATTTTTGCCCCCAATATTTTCCATCCTCAGTTTGCTGAATCTGCAGGTTGGAGGAGCCCACTGTACTTCCCTTTCTGCACAAATTTACCTTGAGATTTCCTGACAAATACCAAGGCGAGGTGTGCTTTTCCTCTACCATGGCTACACAATTCCCTGACATAATAATCTAGCAAGCCTACCACAAAATTGGGAATACAGTTACCCGGTTGTGGCTTGCTCTTTAAAAACCCACACAGGTTTCTAGAGAATTCGACTCTGTTTTTCATATGCTCACAAATCAGTGTGAACTAATCTGATCAGGGAACTTAATGAGAATGGATAGGACATCCCCGTTTTGCATTGCGGACTCTTCCCCCCGTTGCTAATCACAGCTGTATTTTGCCATCTCCAGAGTTCCAGTTCTGCTCACAGCCTCCATGTGCTTTAAGCCTTATCAGTAGAGGCTCCATAGCTTCGGTGGCTAGTTCTCTCTACTCCCTGGAGTGTAATTTGTCCTGGCCAAGAGACTTGAGCTAATTTATAGCAGCTTGGTGCTGTTAGAAACTCTTTAGTCGTCTTGAACTTCAGTTTTCCATTCCCAGGTTTTCTTTTTGGTCAGCAGAGTATTCTCCCTGGTGAAGATGAAGGAGGCGAAGCTCTGCTCTCTTTCACTCCCATTCTAAAATGCAAATAGCATCAAGTTACTTGGTCTGCTTTATGCCCATGAAGGCTGGCTCCCCTTTGCCTCCAACAGTGATTCTCAAACTCCCCTGGGGTACTTACTTTTTAAAAGAAAGCAGATTCTCCAAAGCTCTTCCCAGAGGCTGAGTCAGTGGCTGTGTTAGGAAAAGACTAGATATTACAACAAATTCAAAAATCTACTGCAGTTCAATTATGGAACTTATGAAGCCCCAAAGTGGGTATCCAGATCAGTGATGGCCATCTCCAAATAATAATTCAGAGTCCCAGGATCCCTCGGTTTTGATGATCTGCTATCTACGACATGGGACTTCCAGTATCCCTGTTTGTCTGCAGCAACATGAAGAGAAGGAAAAGGGTATGGAGAAAGTGAAGGGCAAATTTTAATGGGTCATATCTAGAAAATGGCACAGGTGATTTCCATACATATTCCACTGGCTAGAACTCAGTCACAGTAGAGTACCTAAATGTGAAGGAGGATAGCAAACACTATTGTCCAAGGGATGATGGGAAATGTAGTCAGGCTGCAAAGAGTGCTGGGGAATGTAGTCTAGTTGCAAAGGATGCTGGGAAATGTAGTATATTCCAAGAAGAAGAGAAAATGTTATGGTGAAAAAAATCTGTCAATGTGGATGCAGGGTTAGACTTAGAAATCTACATTTTCACAAGCCTCCCAGATGAGCCTCCAGGGCCCTGCTTTGGGCAACAATTCTTTGTTCACCTCTGGTGCAGACACCTACCGTTCCTTGCAAAGTAGCCTCCATATTCCTCACTAGGATTACTCTCTGCCTCACTCTAATCATATAAAGCACCAGCAGCTTCCCCAGCCCACATGCTCTTCCACACCTCTGTGCTAGGGGATTCTCATTTTCTCTGTTCTCCTGTTTTTTTCACTTGGCAAATCCCCACTCTTCCTTCAAGACTCAGTGTAAATGTGATCTCTTCTGTTAGCCTCCCCTGACCCCCCTGCTCCCAGGCAGCCCTGATGGTACCTTTCCCAATATCTCTTTTCTACCAGGACTGAGTCTTCGTGTTGACCATGCTGAATTGTAATCTTTTATATCCTTGCCTTCCCATTAGAGTGGGAGATCCTCAAGCACAGTGACCTTTACTCGATTATCTTTCTAACCTTGCCACCTGGAACCTTGCCTAATACATGGTAGTACTAAGTAAGAGTCCACTCCACAGAAGTCCTTAGCATCAGACAACTTACCACAGTCACTAATCAGTTACTTCCTTGATTTTCTGTTCGTGCCAAATAAGAAAACCTCTTTGTTGTTATCTTTACAATGCTGCTGCCTTGATTAATGAGACCTAATTAGCAAACCAGAGTTGTGCCATCCTATTCGTTGGTCCCTTCTCCCCTTTGCCACTGCACTCCAGGACAAACTTCCTCAGTGGACACTCTGATTCCACCTTACTTTTCCTCTTTCAGGGCATTGGCCATAATAGATTAAGAATTCTAGCAAGAAAAGATCTCCTACCTTCTTGAGCTGTCTTTCCTCTTGAAATCTCATCTCCCTTGATTTCCTAGGGACATCCAAAAGCCTAAATTTCTGAAATCCAGGAAATACATCCTACTGTGGCAATTACTCCACTCTGCAATTCATGTAATCTAAGATGATGGTTGAGGCCTTCGGCCTCCAAGATGGTGTCCAGAGATGCTCCTTCCTGATGTTCAAGGTATGTGCAAGTCCCTTCTCACAAGAAATTGAGGTTAGCCTATGTGGTCTCTCTCTCTTTCTCTCTCTGTCTCTGCCTCTCTCATCATTTGCTACTCAAGCAGAAACCAACCACCTAGCTACACTGCCCATAGATTCCTGATACTGTGTAAGAAAAGGAATGGTCTTTGTTTTAAGCTGCTCAGTTTGGGGGGAATTGCTTATGCGGCAGTAGATGGCTAATACAGTCCCACTTCTTTCATTCATTCTAATCTTAGCCTCCAGCCCCCTTAAGGTCAGACTTCACTAGAATGAGAGATACCACCATCAGCCAGGAATGCCCAGAGCTTGCCAGTGTGAGATACTGCCCAACTTCCATTCTGGTTTTGAGACATGTGACAGCAGTAAGCCAGCCTTATCTTCCATCCAGTCAGATGAATCAGACCCTCTAGTGATAAAGGGCGTCTGCCTCTCCCTGTATGTCCGCATTGAAATTTTATATTTTCAGGATTTGCAGATTTCCACATTTTTGGTTATAAGGATTACAAGAAATGATTCTAAATGAAAGGGGAAGAAACAAGAAAGTTTTAAACAGAGACTATTGCATAGTAAATGCTAAAAGAATATCTACTATTATTGACATTTTCATGATTAGCACATTTAACGTACTGTCACCCCAACTCACAGTTCTCTGATTTTGAACAACACATACACATTGACTGCCACATGTCATTCTTGATTCCCAGTAAAAACAGCCTTGATGATAATGATTAGGTCATATCTGACACCATTTTTAAATCTTACATTCAGTTTAATTGGATTTTACTCTGTAGATTGGTATATAAATATCTCAGATTCCAAATATTGTTCTGACTCTTTCCAAGTCTTTCCTTCCAAGTTTTTCCAAACCCGCCTATTCTAATATTTCAGTTCTGGTTGTTTCTAGTGAAATTTTACATTAGCCAGAACTCTGGCTAACTTGAGATTGTCCTGAAGCTATGACTTAGACATTGATGAGATGATACCTGTTGCTATTTAGGAAATTTCACTACCATCTTAAGGAAATGTGCCCATTTTGCCACCCTTTCCCTGAATCTGCAATAAGCAAATCTATAAAGGATGGAGGTGTTTGGTTGTTGTTTTTTTTTTTTAAATGAAAATCCTCTGGTAAATATTTTTCAAAGATTTGAGAGTAGTGACGAATGCTAACGAAGAGGACTATGGGAAGTAGATCTACACTTTTCCATGTTTAATAGCATTTGTTTCCAAAATTCTAGGGCTGAAACCTTTTATCTCAACAATAGTAACTTCCTCTGCTTGTAAGAGTTTGACACAGAAGCAGTTTCTATTCAAAGTGTCTTGTTAAATGACAAAAAAAAAAAAAAAGCAGCTTCCTTTATACAATTCCCAACACATCTGCCCTTTTTTCTCTGGAGCCTGATTGTGACTTGGAGCATCTTTCCAACTCCCTTCAGTGGTTGTCCTTTCTGTTTCATTCCTAAAATCCTTCTTTTGCTCCATATTTCAACATGTAGGTTGCTAGAGATTTCTTGGAAGGAGATAATTGACAAGTCTGAAAATAATAATAATAATAATAATAATAATAATATGTTTCTGAGCAGTTGTATGTAAATGGAATTTCTAGCAAATCAGCCACAGATTTAAACATCCAAGAGAAGAGCTTCACTTAGGGGAAGCCCATGCCTCCTTTTGGGATACAAACTAGCAATGCCTTCTGTTTTATAATTTTGAATTTTCATCTCATATTTTCTTACAGCAAGGTATTCCTGGACCAGATGGTGGCTTGTATCACAGACTTTGGGCTATTTTAAGACCCTCAGTAAATATTCAGCAGGCACCCTGAGAGGAGGCCCTGTTGCTTTTCAGTAGCTGGTTAAGTCATCAAGTACCTTGTCACCTTTGTTTCCCTGGGTGGAGCCCCCACACAGTGTTGGTGGCATTTCTGCTTCCACTGGCAGTGGCCTCGCAAATTCTTCCTCCTGGACCTGTCTGCACAGCAAGTGAGTGCAGCTTCACATGTTCTGATAGGGATCAACCTGAACACACAACACAGGCTTCCATATTCCCAAGGACCCTAAATAGCTGAAACCAGTGGATTCGGTGCATTTATCTCAAACCCTGTTGGCGGGCGGGGGTTGGGAGGGAAGCTGGACTCAACACTTCAATCTGTGGGGACAGTAGAGAATGTGTGCCCTGAGGAAAGGCTGCCTTTTGCCTGTGGACATGACAGCCCACGTCCTCTTTGGGAGCATGGAGACAAACTTCTGAGACAGAGCCCTGGACCTCACCCTGACCATTAAATAGCTGATGGACATGAGATCTGCTGCCCAAGGCTCCTGGCTGTTGTCCCCTCTGCCTCCTGCTGTTCTCCTTCACAGTCCATGGAGACTGTGACACATAAGCAGCCTGAGTCCAGGTGGAGAGAAGAAGGCTGCAGGGGACCCTTTCCTAGAGATGGTCAAGGTAGAGAAGTCACCCACCCTGGATGGATGGTCTCTGTCCTGCCTCTGTTCCAATTGAGAGCTTCAAAGTGACCATACTCATGACATGATGATCCAGCCCTCGATCCTGCTGGTCTCAGAGGGAAATGAAAAACAGCGGCACCAGTGGACTCTGGAGGTGAATGGGGACAGACAAGCCCCTCACCTCTTTAGTCTTAAAAACAGCTCAAAAATGCCAAAAGCTATCAGGGCTCAAGCTTCTCTCAACAGAATTTTATCCTTAATGAACCTTCCTCAGTGAGTGAAAGAACTCTCCAAAATGCAATTAAATTTTCCCTACCATCTCTCCTACCAATCATTTGGGTTTTATTTTTATACTTTCTTATTTTGAAGTAAAGTGGACATTTGATCACCATAAACAATTCATCGACCAATAAATATATACTGAGCAACCGTGGAATCCATCCCTCCAGCTCCCCGAGACGAAGAGTCACATTATCAATGGGGCGAGTAGAAGCCGCTCTCTTAAGACACCCGTGCAGTGTCTCCTGCCAGTTTGGGAGTCAGAGCCACCCAGGAAAATTGTTAGTGGCTCTGTCTAATTAGCACTCCTGCCACCTGCAAACAAGTGGTACTAAAAAAAGGTGCTGAATTCCTGCCATTGAGAATGCCAAAAAAAGACACCACTAGTTTCATTCTGAGTCTCAGAATCTAATATTTCACTGATTTGGGCAAAGAGAGGGATTACACTTTCATTTTCACCCCAAAGAAATGACAGTTAAGGAGTTATGTTTTAGAAACTACCCTGTGGGGACAGGTCCCCCAGTCCAGTGATCCTTTCTCCCCCAACCTCCTGGGCCTGCCTGACCCTTGGCCTGGCCTGGTCCCCTCTGGCTGCCAACAAAACCTCCTTGCTCCTCTCTCCATCTGAGATCTGTCCCCTCCAGGAAGTCATCCTGACCAGCCTGCCTTTGGTGGATGTCCCCTGACCCTCCAACACTTGGAGTCCTTTCCTCATAAGTGAGCACTAAGTTATAGTTCTCTATGGCTCTGCTGTTACCTTAACCCCTGTCAAAAACAAGAGCCAGGTATTTTCTTCAAAGGCCTCGACCCCTTCTGGGGGAATAAGCAGAGTAAAAATGATCAGAGTCTAAGCCACCTGATACTGTCCCTGTCTTCCTGAGAATCCCCAGCACAGGGTGAACGCAAAGGAGGATTTTAGTAAATGGCCGATTAAATGATTGGCATGTGCCTTTGTGACTCACACAGCAGAGTGGTCCCAGTGAAAATTCAGCTGCTGTGACTTCTTCCTGTTTTAACAATGTCATGGGGTTGAAATGCTGGACACGCAGTAGGTGCTAAATAGATTTTTATGGAAAGATTAGCCACTGGAGGGACAGTGGGTAACATAGGAGTTATTAATGCTTTTGATGCCAAATGGGGATGGTTTTAGCAGAACAAAATATTAGAAAAACAAAGCAGAAAGCACGAAACCCCAACCAGCACAGAGGCAGGAAGCTGCTCTGTTTATATCCACTGTGCTCCTAGAAACAGATGTCCTGTCAAACCTGAGGGTTTCTGATGAGGCTTCCACTCTTCCAAGTGACCTGTGCATTCAGCAATCAAAGGTATGCTTGCTGCTCTTCTACATGGGTCCTCTGTGTTTTAAGATTGACTCCCAATTCTGGGTCCAGGACTGGCTGCTGATAAAGGAAAAATCAGCATCTGCTATGTCCACTGCAAGGGGAAGGCTCTGGGCTAATGACTAAGGAAAATGCATTCGTATGTTGAATGTGGTGAAAAAAGAGAGGTTCTGGAATCAACCAGGCCCAAATTCCTGCTCCACCTCCTGCTCCCTATGTGATTGCAGGAGCTCATCTACCCTCTCTGGGACTCTATTTGGTAATAGCAGTTCTACAAGTTGCTCCATACTTAACAAGATATGATGAATAACAGCACCTGGTACAGTGCTTGGCATGCAGTAGCCATTGAGAAAGTGGCCATGTTGCTGTGATTATTGCTATAAACACGAAGTTAGGGTGAAAGTCCATCTTGGCCAGAACAGGCATGTGTGGCACCCTCAGGCAGTCCTGATGTGGTTTCCTCTAGATGACAGTAGGGCTTTCCAGTACAAAGTCCTTGTCCACTTGAGGGCACAAATAATGGCCCATGTTCTGAGCAGGAAATAGATGCTGTGGAGCACCCCAAGCTTCATCTCTACTCACCGTGAAACCATTCCCTCATAACCCATGCTCTTGGACTGTACGCCTCAATCCTAATCCTGGAGCCCATCTTGGGACTCAGAACAGGGACCGCTGACTTTTGAAGTGCACCTTACAGAACTGATCCTATACTTCATGGAGAAATCTTTGACCATGGCATATGCAATAACCAACAAGTCCTATGTATCATGAATGAGGTCCATGCCAAACATGGAATATATCTCACAGAGCACAGAGCAGAGAAGTGAATAACTCAGAACAGATCCAGACACCATAATATCTAAGCAGAGAGAAAGGAGATCCCTCATGCAACACAGATGTGGTTTATGTCAGCATGCCCCTGGGTGCATTAAGACAGATGTGAACTGCAATGCTCCAGGTGAAACGGATCTCATATGTAGACCTGAGTAGAACTTTTATAAACAGCAATCTCCACATCAAACAGCTCCTAGCTGGGCAGAATTCCATGGAAGAGGAAGACCTGGTTTGACTTTAGAAATCCTATTTGCCTTCAGGCTCTAGGGATGAAAAGAGGGTAGGGTAAGGAGAGGGTAGACAAGCCCACTCTGATTCTAATTCAGTTTTTCTCATTCTCCCTGATAAGCTGACACCGCCGCCCCCCTCCCCCCACCAGTGAGCAATTATCAAGCTCTAAACCTGGAGGTTTTGCAGACTCCAGCCCCTCAACCTGTGCACTGCTGTAGCCAAAGTCCTCCTCTCTTCTCTCATAATGCCAGCAGGGTAATAGCAAATCTTTCCACCTTCACCTAGAGAGGAACCCAGGAAGGACTCTTGGAGGGTGCATTTTCTTCTTTCACTAGAGGACCAAGCTTCAGAATTATCATAAGACGTTATGATTACCCCCAGACTGCTGGATCTTAACCTATCCCAACCCTGCAAACTAGCCACAGTTCTGCCTACAGGTGTCATTCAGAAAGCAGCTGAGACCCATGCCAGGGAGATTCCGCCTATTCACACTGAGTGGACCCATGCAAATCATCTCAGAGGACTGCCTCCCACAAGCCTGTGACTTTGTTTCTTCTTTGCGCAAGTTGTTGCCTGAGCTGCTACCTGTCTCTCTATTTTGAGTCTCAAGTAATCCCTATCCTTCCAGTCTACTATCCATACTCTCTTCTTTCACTTCTCATTCACCAGTTTACAGGCTTAGCATTCAAGCCACATCATCTATCATTTATCTTCAGGTGTTGTACCCTTGGGAGTCATTCTCCCAACTCCCACCCTGTCCCCCTTTGAGGTGCCTCTGCCACTCTCTTACTGACACACATCAGGTTTCCTGGCTTCCCTGTCACTGAGGGTAGGTTCCTCCTGAAGGGCTCTGCTCTGTGCCCTCCCCACCCCCAGCCTCACACACCATCTGATTTTTCCCAGGAAATGCAGTTACTTTAACACCAATGGGCCATTTCCCTGGTGTCCTCATTCCTTTTCACTGACAGTCTTCCTGCTACCCTCAGTAGATTATTATTATTTATTATTTATCAGTCACGACACTGTACTGTGCTTCCTACAAGATATTAAAGGAGACACAACCCTGCTCTGGGTTTACAGCCAAGGAGAGCAGAGCTCTGGATCCGACATCACAGGAGAGAGTTGAGAGCAGGGGTTCACTGACAAGTTCTCCCTACCCCACCCCCACCGCAGAGCCATCCCCAGACCCGCCCCTTCAGTTAAGGCCCATTAACCTGTGGCTCCCTACCCTACTAGATCCCTGTTCCCTAGTTTCTACCAGACCTGGGCGCTAAGGGGCTTTCCCTGGGGAAGTGGAGGGAGGGTATGGGGAAGAGAATGAGGCCCACCTGCCTTTACCTTCCAGCTGAGGGAGGAGGGTGTGAGGGGGAAGGAGGGGAGAACAAGGAATCCCTGAAACCCAAAAGGGGGGGGGTGGGGAGAGGCATTCGAGGCGAGGGGGACCTGAGGGGGAAAAAGGCAAAACAAAAACATAAAAAGCAGACCTAGACAGCAGGGAGGAAAGTCTGCTGCTGAAAGGAAATGTTCTAAGTGGAAAGTCCCTCACCGGGGTGGCCACAGGCCTCCAACCAAACTTTCCTCTTAGGGCTGAACAGCATAGGCAGCATGTGTTGAGGGAAAGGGCTCGCGACTGAGAGAAGTCGGTAGAGCCAGGGACAGAGCCAGCCTGGGAGGGTGCCGGTGTAGGCATGAAAGACTAGTGGGCCTGAGTAGAGCTGTCGCCCTGCAGGAGGGCCGGTGTAAATAGGAAAGTTCGTGGACACCGAGGAGTCGGGCCCACGGACAGGGCTGGTGGGCAGCGTCGGCGTGCCCAGCTGTGGTCCTTCAGAGACAGACGGTTCCTGCTCCTTCCCTCGGCTGCAGTGTCACGGGGAGGGAGGAAGCGGAAAGATTGGACTTTTCTTTCTCAAACTTTTCTGCCGGTTTCCTCAGGTGTTGCGAGCAGACCGGGAGCTCGCCTCGGCCCGGGTCCTCCAACCCTGGGCCGGCGGGGCCCGAGGCCCGGGCCCAGCAGTCGCGGCCACGCGCTGTGCGTCTGCCGGGCGCGGCCGCGGAGCCAGGCGAGCCGGGAGCCACCGCAGGGGGCGGGAGCGGCGGACGGACGGATGGACACACCCGCTGGCACTCCGCCCGGGCCCGGCGCACCGCTGCCGGGGATCCCTCGGGCCCGGGGAGCCGCGCGCGGTGCCTGGCCGGGGGCGCCCCGCCTCCCCCACCCTTCGCCCCCGCCCACTCGGGCGCCCGTGATTGGCTCCGCCCGCCCCTGGCTGCGCGCCGAAGCCCGCCTCCCTCGCAGCTAAAGCAGACGGTACCCGGAGCGGAGCGAGCCAGAAGGGAGCATGGTCCCCGCGCCGCGGCCGCGCCAGCCCCCGCGCCGCCGCCGTCGTCCCCGCTACCGCGGATCTAGCCGCAGCTCCAGCCCCAGCCCGGGCCCCGGCTCCGCAGCGCCCGCCCGCAGCCCCGGCGATCGCCGCGCCTGAGCGCAGCCCCCGCCCGGAGCCCGAGCCCCGAGCCCGGAGCCAGCCCCAGCCCCGCGGCCGCCGCGGCTGCGGGGAGAGGGCGGGGGCGATGCTGCCGGAGCCGCCGCCGCCGCCGCCGCCTCGATGAGAGCCGCGCCGCACCGCGCATAGCCGCACAGGCTGACAGGCAGAAGGACTGACTTCCCTCTCCCAGGCATCCTCCCTGGGCTGCCGGGAGGCGGCGGCGGAGGAGGAGGAGGAGGAAAAGGGAGAGAAGGAGAGCAGGAACGCGAGGAGGTGGACCTGGATCCGTTTCTCTCGGCCAGGACGCGAGCGGCCCCAGCTACCGCTACCCGCCGGCGCCGTCCCCTATCCATCAGCCCTCCTGCGCCCACCCGCGACCCCGGGCTCTCTGCTCGTCGGGCCGGGGCCGGAGCGGCGCGGCCGCAGGTAAGAGTCGGGCCAGGCTGGGGCTCCAAGGATGCGGCGCGGGGCCCCAGGTCCTGGCGGTTGCTCGGGCCGGGTCGGGCTTGGGAGCGGGGCCCCGGAACCCGGAACGCTTGGCTCGGCTCTGGCAGCGGCGGCAGGAGCCTCCGGCGTCTGGACTCTCAAAGCTGCAGGAGCCCTTGCGCCTGCGCTGCTCCAGAGGGGAAAAAAAGGGGGGAAAAACTTCCTGCCCCCGGGTGTGTATGCACGGGGTTGCCGGGGGTACTGTCGCGGTAGTGGAAGATGCTGGAAGCGAGTGTGACCCCCAGCCCCGGCAGCCCCCTGCTGGGCCGGCAGCGCGCGCGCCCCTCTCCTGGCCACCTCCCCCTGCGCGGCCCAGGGCCCGGGCCGGGCTGGGGGCCAGGAGACAGTGGAGGGCTGGTCCCTGGGGCGGCCGCACGCCCTGCCCTTTGGGGAGGTTCGCGCCTCTGTGCTGCGTGAAGACAGGTAGGGGTTTCTGCCCCCTCGCGTCCTCAGACCTCACATTTGGGAACCGGGTTTCTTCACTGGATCCCAAGTAACTTTAGAGGTAGAAGAGCTTGAAAACCGTCGAGAGGGAACCCGCACAGATTTTGTTGTGACCCCCTATACACACACATACACACTTGCCCTGCACCCTGTAGGTGCAGGCGTTGGGGGGGGGGGGGCCCGAAAAGGAAGACTCGGGGGGGGGGGGGGGAGAACGTGGTGTCGGGTAAGGAGGGGTTGTTTATGTGTGGGATAGTGGACCAGGAGATGCGTAGTGTGGGAGTGTGGACGCGTGCCCCGACTGCCGCGGGGGATGCGGGCTGGCCACAAGCTCACGTCCGGATCTCCGTCGCCTGAAGCAGGCAGAGAGCGCGAGGGTTATTTGCGGTCGCGCGGCGGTGGCTGCGCTGGGCAGCGTCGCCCCGGGCCCCAAGGGAGAGGCATGCTCGCCTCGGGCGGGAGCGCCGAGCCAAGAGCCGGGTAGGTCCGAGGCGGCTCCCAGAGCAGGTCGGGTCTGCGTTGGCTGGGGAAGGCGGGGACGCGCTGCCTGCCTGCCTGCCTGCAGCCAGCCGTCTCCGCCGAGGGGGTGGTGGCGAAGCGCGAGTCTCGGATGCCTAGGTCCGCCTGCTGAGAAGCCAGTTGTCGTCCCTGGGCTCTGGAACTGAATGGCAGACGCGGTTAGTTGGCAGGTCCTCATGTGGGTCCCCAGGGATGCTGATGGGTGAGGAGCTGCCGCTGCTGCCACCCGTGTCACTCTGCGAACGTTCCCCTCTCTCCCTATGGTGCTTGCGCCGCGGCGCGCCCCAGGCGAATCGTGGACGTAGGTATTTATGTAGCATTAGGCGAGACCTCGTCGCTGGAGGGACTAGACGTTGAGGACGCCGAGCTGCCGAGCTGCCGCTGCCCTCGAAACTTCCACTCCTCAGCTCAGGGGACATTCAGGCTCCACTGCTGCAGGCTCAAGACTCTTATCAACTGAGCAACGCTGGGATTCGGACTCCTCTTGCAGTGACAGATCTGTCCTGATTACAGCTGTATTTATCCTAATTTCGGTCTCTTTAAAGTCATTTGTCTAGTCACTACAGAGTTTTTTTTCCTTTGCTGTGTGGTCTTCTTAGACTTGGGAGGGCAGATATGAGGAATTATTTCAGTTTAGAATGAATAACAGCAGATTTAATTAGCCCACCTCATTCCTGATTATTTTTAATTAAGGAGGAATTGGAAAGCTAACTTTTTAATTTTTTTTAAGTGGGAGAGTATTGAACAATTTTGTAGATTGTTCATCCTGGCACTTACAGAAAATGTGTCCCCTATGCATTGGTGAATACTTAAAGGGCTAGTTGGAATGCATGTATTTGATTAGTCACACAGTATAGATGTTGATAAAGATTTGGAACTATGTGCCGCCAAAGAATATAGTCTCAGTCCCATACATTGTTCTGGAATTCATTTGATTTATCACCTTGCTATAAATCAAGGAATTTCTAACATGTACCCCTAAACCCTCTATGAATTTAGTGATGTTTAAATTGGTTTATGGGTTGATGCACTGAACCAATTTTAATAACTTTTCTGGGCAAGCATCTTATAAGCCATATTTGTCCATGATCAAGAAACATTTTATTCTGTTCAGTCTCTCCATTTCTAGTGCAGTTATGAGAATTTATAGGTCTCTAACTTTCATTTGTGAGCAACAATCCAAATGAAATACCTAGAGTTTTACTGAAATAAAATATCCTATGGTAGCCATGGTAACAAATAGATTAAGGGTTATTGGTTTTCAACAGTATGTAATGGGGAGTGGGAACTCAGTGTTGTGTCTCTTTAATTATGTTTCTAATGAGTGGTGGTCCTACTTCTAGCACTCAGTGTGGGAGATAAGCCAGACCAGAATTCAGTTTTGTGAGAGGTTTATTGGAACAAAGAGTAGTAGAGCCCAAGAGAATGACTTCTCCTAACTGCAGCTCCTCATATCCAGGAAGCAAATGGATAAAATCTTTTTCTGTTTTTTCAAGTAGATGAGAATTGAATTAGTCCCTTTAAGATTAGAAATTGTATTTCACTTATAAGCTATTACCAAAGGACCCTTTAAATCTAGCCCCCGTTTTCTAGGAATAAACATGTTAGAAGTGTGGATGGAGTGTCACAGTTGTTATCAACACCTGTCAGTCTAAGTGAGGCATATCATTAGTCTATTCAAATCTTGCCTCTTTCAATATTCATGCATTTCCATGGTGATCCATTCCGTTTTTGTTTACTTAGTCAACCTTATAAATCTTTGGCATCAATTTCAGTTGTGCCATCTTTTTTTCTTTCGTTTATCAATTGATTTGGCTGCAAGTCATTCCTAGTTTAAAGCATTCCCCCGCCCCATGGTTTGCAAAAGTTTATGCCATCCCCAGATACACACATATATAAATGGGTTAAATTTTTTTCTGATAGATTCAAATAACACCATCAATGCTAATGTAGTTTTTTAGCATCTTGTTTCAAATGTGTGTGTGCATGGTTCCCCGCCCCCCGCTTCCTGAAGGTTTACTGTAAAACCTTCTTGCTTTATGGATTGGTGACATCAATTCAATCCAGCAGAATGGAATAATGGAACAAAGTTTTTCTTTTTTTCCTTCTTTTTTTTTCCCCCTCTTAACCCTATTATAGTTCAAGGATTCTTTGTGTCCTCTGTCTGGCTTGGTGGGAATTCAAGGCTGTGTATTATAGCCAGCCTGTCCTTCTAGGATCTTTTCTCTTCCAATAGGGCCAAAGCCAGAACGTTTTCCAAATGTAGTATACATTTAGTTGCAGTACATATTGTCCTAGGATCACGGTAACATTATATGTCCACAGAACAAGCAGTTTTACTTAAATGCGAGTGATGATTTTGCTCATCTGCTTTCAACTTTGCTTTCTAATGATGCAATCCCATGCTAATCACAGCCTTATATTTCAGAAATATCAAGGCAAGCATTAGCACGCTACTGACTTATTAGGATTGGGCAAAGTAATTGGAACACTTAAGTTCAAAGTCAGATGGAGAAATGGAATTATATCCAACCTTGTGATTCTATAATCAGTCAACTAAGCGCCTTCTTGGGAGTAAGAGAGGAAGAAACACCGTGAATGAAAAATCCAGTCCTTGGTTGCCGTGGATGAGGACAAACCAAGCAGTTATCACATAAGAGAACTAGAGAAAAAAAAAATCTCTTTGTGAACAGATAAATCATATGTTCCCCCAGCCTTTCGTGTTAGCTTTCACTGTGATAGTCACATACAGTCATAAATGTTTAGAACTGGGAGGATATTTCTGCTTCGTGCAGAAGATGGTCATTGATTATTGCTCAAAAAATCTAGTGTCATTTCCGAAAATGCTAAAAATTTAGGTGCATAATCCCTGGAAAGTACTTGCATTTGCAACAAACTTACCATAAAAATGGTCTTAATCATTTTTGTTAAGAAGCAAAAGTATGTCAGAATTCTTTACCTAAACCTTGGATCAGAAGTGCTGAGATCTGGACCATTCTGAAAGCAAAGCCTGTAGTTCTTCCTACAACCAATACACACTTAGTTTCCCAAAGTCTGAGGTCACAAAACAGCAAAATTGAAAGCTGCAAATGTATCACTGGAAGTAGAAACAGAATTCTTCAGAAAATGAGCCTCACTGTTTGGAGGTATTTCCACCTTCGGGGTGGGAAGGTGGGAAATTCTTGTTTCTTACCAGATCAGGTAACTGCGTGAAATTCAGATGGTTCAGACGACTCTTGAGCTCTTGAGTTGCAGTGGTGGATGATGACTCAGAAGCTACAACAAGAACCATGAAGCGTGGGTACAGCCATGGATCTGGTTTAAGCTGAGAGGAAAGTTCCCCAGATGTTGAAAGGCTACCACTGGCCCCACAGGTGTCTGTGGTTATAATTTCTATAATGGACATTTGAAATTTTTAAATCGTTGACCCATTTAAGGATACACGCACACACACATACAGACATGTACGTACTCTGACACTCTCTTTTTAAATTCTGGTTAAAAAAATAGCAAAGTTTACCATCTTTATCATTTTTACCTGTATAGTTCAGCGGCGGTGCTATTCACATTGCCTCGCAATGCACCTCCAGAACTTTCTCCTCTTGCAGTACTGAACTGTACTCCATAAACATCAACTCCCCTTCTCCTCTCCCTCAACCTGGCAACTATTGTTCTCTTTTCTGTTTCTATAAATTTGTCTACTATAGAAACCCCATGTAAGTGGAATCAGACCATATTTGTCTTTTTGTGACTGGCTTCTTTCACTTAGCATTGTGTGTTCAAGGTTCATCACATGCTGTTGCATATGATGGGATTTTCCTCCTTTTAAAGGCTGAATAATAGTTCATTGTGTGTATGTAGCACACTTTGTTCATCCATCATCCATGGATGGGTGTTTAGGTTGCTTGTGCTTCTCAGCTATTGGGGGTAATGCTGCTTTCAATTCTTTTGGATATCTACCCAGAAGTGGGATTGCTGTATTCTGACTTTTAACACCAACAAATGAAGGTCTCTCATTGGAAGAGACTTGGTAGGAATGCAAACAGAACATCAAATGATGAATGCAGCAGATATTACTGGAATTTGGTTTTCTTTTTCTATGGGTGCATTGCCTTGCGAGTCTCTCCAGTCACTTATGCTTTGCTTTTGGGACTTCTCTGGATTGCAGTAATATTACAGAGTGGGTGATGACAGGGTCTTCTGGTCAGAGTTGAGGTCCAGTCTCTTGGTGCCGGGTAACTGTTCGACCTTGGAAAGATCTTTATCTTAGTATGCCTCAGTTTTGTGAAAATGGAGAAAATAGCACTGTCCAGGGTGATTGTGAGTGTAGAAGAGGGAACCCCAGTAAAGCCTGCATCACAGAGAAAGGTGTTAGGAAGGAGAGCATAGGGGCGCTGCAATGGAGGAGGGATGCAGCAACCCCAGAGATCTCAGCACAGTGGACACTTGGCCTGCCAAATGTTAAATCATCTACATTTTAATGGTGTGTCGGGTGTGTTTATATTGTATTCTATGTGTCTCATTATCTCTGCTTATTCTGGAAAGCATGGGAGATTTGCATCATGATTCCAACGTTAAAACTATCCTTCAGTTGATTTGATGTATGAACTTTTTAATTCATTTTTAGCATCATAATTTTAGAATTGTCATGGATTTTAGAGGTCAGCTAATCTACCTATTATTCAATCATCAAACCTTTATCAAGCCCCAATAATATAATAATAATAGCTTCCAGTTATGGCTGCCCACTATATTTTAGTACTTTACATATATTATCTCTAATCCTCATATCAATGCTGCGAGGTGGGGATTATCCACACTTTACAAATGAAGATGAGGCTCAGAGGTAATCAACTAGCCCAAGGCCATAAATCTAGCCATGTTGTACAGCTGGGTTTGAACACAGATCCGTCAGTTATCAATCTGTGTTTTCTGTGTGTGTGTGTGTGTGTGTGTGTGTGTGTGTGTGTTAATTTCTCTGATACTCCAGACTGGTTCTCGGTGCATCTGTACCACTTTACACTGCCTGTTATGTACTAGATACTTTGTTATCAGTGCTAATTAACACTTTATATAAAATAATTCTGAGCGGGAATGTGAACTTAAGAATATTAACCAGGTCTGACCAACATTTATTGTACTTTTTGGATTGACCCCGCTGCTTTCATTTCCCCTGGTTCCTGGAAGACTAAAGAGGAAAAACCTTTAAATGCTTGAATGGCATCTGTTTCTATATTGAGCCAACAAAGTAAATAAATAGCAAATCTAAGAGTTAAAAACAATATAGAGAGGGCAAAGATGCATTCAGACCTACCAAAACTGACCTGGACTTGTTTGGTTTTGTATGTATGTCAAGTCCCAGAATTCTTTAGTAAAAATGTGAGCCAGGAAATATTTATACCCAGGGAAGGTATCAAGTAATAAACATCAAAGCTTACTGAGTGGATTTTGTTTGCACTGAGCAGCTGTGTGGTTACATGTTCTGGGTTTGTCATGGTGGGGAACTTTAGATGCTATATTTGGGGCTATATCTATTAAATATGCTTGTTGATGAATTCTAACTAATCTAAATGGAATCTTCTAGGATTTATGACTTGAGACTGAAGACTAATTTTTCTCTTGGAGCTGCATCGTTCCAGTGAGAACTTGGATCTCTGTGGTACTTTGGAGAATCAACACACAGTCTGTCTTTATAACATGCTTACTTGTCAGGTGTCATTCCCCATGCAGTTTTTAAAATTTGTGGTATTTCACAAAATCATGGTTTTAAAGAAAAATAAAAATCACTTAGAAATCACAGAGATGCTACAGAGGGGCAGTAACACCATATTTGCCAACGTTTTCTGTCCTGTTTTTGCTCTTGATTCTAGTGCTTTCTGGAGATGGGTGGAGGACACGTTTGCTCCCTGTTTTAACCCTTGCATCTCAGGTCCAGCCAGACTCGGCGGCAGGAAGGCTCCGTGACAGAGTGGCCAAGCAATTGCATAGGAAGTGCCAGGGGAGGGTGGCGGCTGCAGAAGGCTGCTGTCCCTGGGTGGGCACAGCCTGTGCTGTGAACCTGTCCGTCCAGCCACACTGCCTCGCCTTTCTCCCTCCCTGGCTTGTTTCCACTGGAGAGGTAAAATCAAACATGAGGCTTCCTTGTCCTTAAGGCATCCCTGCAAGGCTTTTTGAAGCAGTTTGAGGGAAGAGCAATGAGGGAAGAGCTATAGGAAGACTCCGTGTCTCTGTTTTGTGAAAAGCAAATGCTAGTCGAAGGCATAGGCCAAATTAGAGACTCAGTTACCAGAATATCCATGCTCTCTTCTTGGTCATTTAGTTAATGTTCAGAGGTGATGAGGAATAGAGGAACCTTGGATTTTAAAAAGAGAAACAATTTTGCCTTTGTCTTTTACCATCGCTTTTCAAATCCTTCAGCTGTAGGCACTTGCTTTGGGATCAAAACTAGCTGCATTAGCTTCCCAGGGACCCTTAATGACACATACTCAGCTCCTGGAGCTTCTAAACGAGCATAGATTCAATACAAATTGATGGAGAAGGCCATGTGGAAAGAGCACTCCCTTTCCTGTGGCATCTTGTCTATTGCTCATCCTGTGACTTGGGCGGCATTGTTCCCATTTTGTGGATGAGTTAAGCATTTACCCCACGTTCAGATCAACCAATGGGGGGATGGGTGGGGGTGGGGGATGTGCAAGCTTATCATCCATACCCTCCATGCCCCAAAGAGAAAGCCAGAATGCCCTTTTGTGTAGTATATAAATTGCTTATTAAAATTAGAGTAATCCCAGGGTTAGCCACATTGCTCAGTATCACAGGTGACAATAAGAAGTCGAGGTCCAGCTAATTTTCTCTGAAGGTGTGAAATAAATGCAAAGAAACGGAGACCTGTCAGTGATGTCAAGTACCTTCACACTTAAACTCACTGCCATCATCTTTGTAAACTGAGCAGAAGCTCAATTCTGGGTTTTCCAACAAGGCTTAGGTCTAACTGGATTTTTTCTTTGTGGTAATCAGAAACTCCCAGGGTGTGCTCACTTGAACATAAGACAGTTGAATATTTGAAGATTAAATTCAGTTCCTGCCTCCAATGATTAGAACAGTTTCGGCATATGCCAAATCATGGGGACAAGTGGTGATTTCTGGACTCATCTCCAGGGATCTGTGATCGCTGGGGTCAAGGACTGTCTTTATCTTTAGCCTTGGGCCTGGCACATGTCAGGTATTTACTAACTAGACACTCTGGGGAGTGCCCAGTCTAACCAAGAAGCCCATGGACAATAAGTCCAGAAATTTCCTGAGAAATTGGACAGTCTAGAACAAAGAGAACTGAATCGTGAACACTGTGGTGACTAAGCTCCTTGGGTCCACTCAGTTGTGGCCATTGACCAGTCTCTTCAAGCCAGCAGAGAGGAGTGGAAAATGGTGATATGCCAGGCACAGTCACACACTGGTGCCAGTCCACACTGTTCTAGTCTGTGCCAAGATAAATCGAGAGTGAGCATTTAGAAACTAGGATTGCCTTTGACATGGCCTTGGCAGCCAAGAGCATGGTCCCTGGCTCCTCTCATTGAACAAGGCTTAGGCCCAGGCAGTGTCAAACTCGTGGTGGTAAGTTACCGAGAGAGTTGTGTACGGTGTGAGCTGTGGCTTACCTTCTGTGAGCTTTGTGGTCTCACCATGCATGATTAGGCCGTCATTTCGGTTCTTGACAGATTTTCTAATAAGCAAAAACCAAAATCTGGATTCTTCATCAATGATGGAGTAGAAACCCATGTGGGAACATACATGCAGTTGCCTTGACAAAGCTTGGGCAGGGAGTTTAGAATACCAAGGACCAGAATCCCTCATCAGTGAGGTTGACTTTGCCACCATTGGGGAACAGGTAGGCTGACTTCGGTCTAATTCAGTGGTAGCAGGGCCAGCTCCCTGGCGTCTGCTGCCCAGAACATTATTGCCCTTTGGGTGGTCACGAGGGTGGGGGGCGCACATGCTGTGCTTTTGTGCGCATCTTCAGTGGATCTCCCCGACACTGAGTGAGAACCCCTGGGTCTTTACTCAGCAACCTCACAGCGTACCCACCCACATCCATCCAAAGGCCATTTTGTTGCAATACTGTACCATTCTGGCCTCTTGGGATAGAGCTAGGTTATTGTGCCATTGAATTAGCTTATTTGGGTGATATGAAGAAATATGAAATAATCTTCCTTAGAAAAACAGACACAGGATTTCTGAGCAAAAATGAAATGCCACAGAATTTGGGACGTGTGAGTGCCACACGGGGAAGCTGGGCTGGTCGGACCAGGAGGCTGCATGCAGCGTGAGTGGCTGGCTGGTCCTTCCAGTGAAGAGCCTGCTGTAAGTGGAGTGCTGTAATCTATCCGGTTCATGCTGTTCCAACCAGCTTTAATCATCAAAACTGGAATAATATTCAAACTGTGAAACGAACGGAGTTCTTGCTGAAGCCTCGATGTGCCAAGGGGAAGCGCCAGAGCGTCTCAATCCACCAGTCTACACAACACGCCGCAGAAAAGGACCACCCGGATTGCTTCACACGACGTGGGGAAACTGCCTCTTTCCACTGCGAAATGGCACCAAGATTTAACTCTTCCTCTTTTCCTCCAGGGGAGAAAAATGATTTTCGTGAAAACCATGTTTCATGGAAGTGGGTTCTGGGCTCTCTGTACAGTTGCCACCTCTCTTGGGACGCCCCTAGGTAGAGGTCAGGTGGTGCAGGGGACTGGTTCTCTGGAGAGGGGACATGTGGCTGTGTGTGAGACCTGGAAGGCACCAGGCACTGGGACAGGAGGGGAAGGTGGCAGGCACAGCCACATCCAGAGAGCAGTTCGTGCTGCCGCTGTGTGGGAATGAAGATGTCATCCCCAGGCAAGGGCTGCAGCCCTGGTTTCCAGTGGAGGGCTGCGATGAGCGCCCTGCTGCTCCCCTGTGCTCTCACTCACGTCCTGAGTGACAAGGAGATTCCAGAAGGATGGCCCTGATCAGATTCCTGCCTAGAAATGTAAAGCTTCCATCTGATTCTGCAGACACACACGCACGCATGCACACGCGCAGGGGTTTTTGTTCCCGAGAAGTCCTAGGGGAGGCTGCAGGAATGGATGGATACTCACTGAACTATGAAGTCACCATTTGAAAGCTGTAACTGTGCTGTTTTTATTCCTGTTTGCTTCCCAGAATGTCTGCTCTCCGAAGTACTTTTTGATACCTGAAGTAAACACCTGGGCCAGGGGTAGGCTTCCTTGTCCTAGGAAAAGCAGGAGACAGTTGACTCTCTGGCCCTTGCTTCTGTGCTGGGTGTGACTCATGAGCCACTGGGGGTGAAGTGGAGAAGTAGGGACATCAAATTGCTATCTTGGGACTGACTGAACATGTAAGGGAGAGCAGGACTTGGTTACAAATGAAAGCTTTCAACTCAACAACAAACAACCTAATTAAAAAATGGCCAAAGAACTGGAATAGATATTACTCCAAAGAAGATATGAATGGTCAATAAACACTTGAAAAGAGGCTCAACATTACTAATCATTAGGAAAATGTAAATCGAAACCACAATAAGATATCCCTCCATACCCATTAGGGTAACTATTCTAAAATAAATGAGGCGAAAAACAAAACCAGTGAATGAATGAATGTTGGTAAGGATGTGGAGAAATGGGAACCCTTGTGCTCTGCTCGTAGAGGTGTGAACTGGTGCAACCACTGTGGGAAATACAGGAGCAGTTTTCAAAAAATTAAACAGAGTTGTTGCATAATCCAGGAATTCCACTGCAGAGTGTATACCCCAAAGAAGTAAAAGGTGGGACTGGAACAGGTCCAGGTGGCTTGTAGCTGCAGTATTCACGGTAGCCAAAAGATGGAAGCCACCTAAGTGCCCATTGACGGATGAGTGGGTAACCGAAGTGCAGTATGTACATACATTGGAATATTACCCAGACTTAGGAAGGAAGGAAATTCTGCATTTCTGAACCTTGAAGACATAAGGATAAGTGAAGTACACCAGACACAAAAGGCCAACTCCCATATGATTGCAATCCTGTGAGGTACTTAATAGTAGTCAAGTTCATAGAAACGGAAGCTAGATGGTTGTTGCCAGGGTCTGTGGGAGGGAGTTAGTATTTAATGGATACGGTGTTTCAGTTTGGGAAGAAGATGCTCTGGAGATGGTTGATGGTGATGGGTACACAGCAGTGTGAGTGTACTTAATGCCACTGAATTGTACATTTAAGAGGGATCAAATGGTAAATTTCATAGTAGGTGTATTTTATCACAAGAAAAGATAATAGATTTCCAAACATATCCCCAACTGATTTCTTTTTAAAATTCACTTAGGAAATAAAATGCATTCAGCAATTCAACAGCTCTTATAGGGTACTTGCTGTATATCTCACCCCATGCTGGGAATTTATTCATTTATTTATGTATTTAAGTTATAATAGTTGAGGTAGGGTAATAAAAGCCACAGACTTAAGTGTTCAGTTCACAAAGTTTCAATAATTGCATGGACCTGTATAAGCAAAACAAGATATAAAACATTTTCATCATTCCAGAAAGTTCCCACGCCCCTTTCTGATCAATTCCCCTTCTCTCCCCTGACCCCCCACCCCACCCCCACAACTACTTCCTTATTTGACTCATTGGATGGTGGCAAACCCAGAGGTGAATGGTCTCTGGATAAAGGTGTTTCATTGATTTCCATGGGAAGAATGACAACCAGTGGACCAGACACTTGTTTTGCCACTAAACAGATTTCTTCCCTGAGGGCCATCCTGCAGGAAGCTAAATCACTATCAGGAGGCTGGCTGCTTGGTGACTTTGCACTGGGGACAGGGAGTCGGCAGATGGCCTTATAGATCGCCATCCCTGAGCTGTGATAGCCTGCTGTACCCATCCATCCCAAACTCAAGGTCGCCTGCAGAACTAACCAGGTACCTGAGCAGGGGAGAGTAGAGCAGCCTCTCTGGGCAGCAGTTGGGTCCCCAGCTCTGCTTCTTCCTTTCTGATTTGGAACCTTGGGGCTGGATGACATGTTCTTTAGCCATTTTCATGCCTTTAGTCTGGAACTGAGGCTCAGGAGCCCAAATCAGCAAGTCAGGGCATTATGAGTCCTTCCCACCCACCCATGGTTACAGGGGACTTGAGATAGAGAAAAAGGCCTGTCTCTAAGTGACTTATCTCCCTGAAGTGACTGGAGTGGCAGGAAGGTGCACTGCTAAGCAGAGGGACTGCCCACTAGTCCCAAGTGGCTACTTTCTGGTGGGCCAGTGTCACCCTCAGTTGCCCTCTTTCCTTTTCCTGCTCTGGAAGTGTTCTGCCCAGTTCAGATGCTGCCTGTCCTCACAGCTTCCTAGGATGCAAGCCCCGCTGCCCATTGGGATTCCCTGGCACAGGTTGGGCTCCTGATGTAACTGCTTCACAGCTGCCTGGAAGTCCCCAGCTGACCTGACCGTGCACGCCTAGGGGAAGTGATTGCTTCACCTTTTATTTATCTTCCTTTGTTGGTTTTCCTCTAAGGATCTGGGCCAATGCTGGGCACATTGCACAGTTTGAACATGTGAGGCCCAGAGAAGAGGGTGCCATGTCTACGACTTGCCAGGCAGAGCTGGAATTGGATCCCAACAACCCAGCATGTGAAAGAATATCAGGGAACAGTGCAAGGACAGTCCTAGGCAAGGGATTGTCTCCTGAGAATCCAGGGCTGCTTCCAGCTGTTCTGGGTGGAAGAGTGCAAAACCCATACCATTTTCTCTCTGGCCCTGTTGGCTATTGTCACATGCAAATAGTGATGATTTCCTAAAACGTGTGACCCGATAAGGGATCCCTTCACTAGGGCGTGAAATGACTGTGCATCTGAATCTGAGCCAGGAAAGATAAACTTTGCTTCATTTTCCCACACACCAGATAAGAGTCTTTCCAGGACACTAACCTCATGTTGTTAAGACCTTGGGGTCCCTGGTGAAAGCCCAGCCTGTTTGGCTTCCAGGCCTCTTCCTCTTTCTCCCTCTCCTGGGTTTCCTTCTCTCTCTCTCTCTCCACCAACAGGCTGGCTGCCCAGCTGTGAACCCCACAGCTTGGCTTGTCTTGGGGAGAACCTGTACTCTTATATGTGCTTGGCCAAAGGGATACTGGCCTGAAAATCATACTTTGGTTATTCTGTTGATGAGGCAACCATAGGAAGTTTCTAAAGTGACCTTATCATAACTTTGGTCATTTGAGGGAATCGTTTTTAATTAAGAAGGAAACTTGGTTATATAAAAGAAATTAGAGACAAATATATGCTATGATGAAGCATGTAAAAACAGAGGACATAGAAACGAGACCGAATATACACCATAATCTTAACTGTGGTCATCTTTGCACTTTCAAAGTTTTCACTTTTTAAAAGAATTATCAGCATATTTTTCTTTTTGGGAAAATCAAACTTACCTAACCAGAGAGAGAACCCTGATATTAACAGTAAGGTTAATCCTGCTGCTTCTCCCCCTCCCAGGGTGACCAGGCTGTGTTTGCATGCATGCCCACGTTAATACTCTCGAAAATAGAAGAAGGGCAGGTTGTAACACAGAAGAAATTTTAAACAACCAGTATAAAGAGGGAGAAGAGCAAAATAGTTTTCATATAATCCCCTATAAAAAACTGTCCTTCACAGTGAATCTCAGACTCCCCTTAAAAAATACAATTCTCTCAGGAATCTGCCCCAAATTGGGCCTCCTTTACGAGCCAGACTGGGGCCTTTTTTAAAGGTGGCTAAAGCAGGCTTCAAACCGCAGAAGCTTGCCTTGTGAAACACCATGCCAGCATTCTCAAATAACTGTGCCCCCAAGTGGTCGGATGGACCTGTAAATTACATCAAGCAAAAAAGGCTGCAATTAACCAGGCCCTGGACTTCAGAGTTTGAAATTTAATAATACTGATGAAAATAATAATACACTTTAAAAAAAAAAGAAATTAAGGGAGGAAGAAACTCTGTGTGTGTGTGTGTGTGTGTGTGTGTGTGTGTGTGTGTGTGTGTGTTTGCTTGCAGAAGAGAGAGCAAAAGACAAGGAAGTATTTTCTCGATGTTTACCTTCCTGGTGCCCCTCCTGGAAGGGTGGCTGTGTGTGTGTGTGTTTCCATTTGCAAAGGGGCCTGGCCAGAAGAACTGGAGGAAATGTGGGCAGAGCCCTCCCAAGAATTCGGAAGACTTTCTCAGGAGCATCCTCGATGCCTTGGCCTTCTCCTTTGGAGCAATAGCTCCATGACAGTCCCCTTGGCAGTCTGCCAGAGGCTGTGAGCATACAGAGAATTGGGTTTTAATAGAAGGCTTTACCTCTGATACAGATTTAAAATGAGGAAGAAACTTTCTGTACCTCCGCCAGAGCAAAATGCATTTTGCTTCCTGTGAAATGCAGGTGATTACAAGCTCATCTTACATAATTTTATTATTTTCAATTGCTGCCCGTCAATCTCGGGTGATGGGTTCCTGGGAGCAGAAGGGAGACAGATTCTGGGTGATGATTAGGAAAAAAAAAAAAAAAAAAGTCTCCCAGTCATTATCAAATCGCACAGAAGTTTAGAAAAGAGAGTAATTATCTTTGTGACGATGCTGCTGAAGAGCTTCAGAACTCGCTAACTTAGACATGCAGAAGTGAATTGAGGACTGCTTAACGGTCTCTTGGAAAATGCGTTTTCACTTTAACAAAGGGTTGAGGTTTGAGACTTTAAAAAGAATCTTTAAAATCTAATAAAGGGAGTCGCTTGAATAACCACATTTTCAGATGAGGTGGTCCACTGTCACGCCCACAAGAGGGCATTTTCTCATCAACTACTGCAAAAATGATTTGTTTTTAAAGGGAAGCTAAGAAGCCCGGGGAGAGGAGAGTGTTAATGGGAAGGAGGAGATGGAGAGCTGCTTGCAATTGAGTC